>LT669795.1:2479342-3040934 GCA_900128785.1 Arabis alpina
ATAATTGATGTAAGATCATGTCATTGTGCTTTAAGCTTAACACAATAGAAGCATATCCGATTTAGCTGCTGAAACAACTTAAATGTCATGTGCTAGACAACTAGGAGAGTGTACTTGATTTTTTAAGAAAAAAACAAAACTTTAAATGCTTACGAATGTCTCTGCCAACTACAAAAACAGGAGTCCCTGGAACTCAGTACTTACCAAGAATGACGACGTCCCGTCAGATGATGTTATACCGTTGATATCTAAATAATCCCTCAGGCGGGAAAAGCTCTCTCGCATTGCATGTATGTTGTCTATCCCAAAGAAAACAATCTGAAGAGAAACATTGTTAGTAAGACAACAAGCAGTTCCAGAAAACAAAATATGGAGCTTCAAACCACTTAGGTCATGTACAGACTTCAGATTGCGAATAATTTGAAGATGATTCTGAGCCTCCACCCTTTGCTCCATTTGCTAATGCATTTTTCCTAGGTCTTGCATCTGCGATATAAAGCTTCCTATGACGTAAAAAGAAAATGGGAGTTAGATCATTCTTTTAATAACGAAGTATCAACATTCAACCATATTGAATATGTGAAAAAGCAGAATATATACTTATTCTACCCAAATAAACCATTCTTAATATTCCAGAAAGTAATCCCAAATCCAATGGGGCCAAAAGGAGTGGTTATCTCAAAGCTATATACATATGTGATTATGATTTTTTTACTAGCACTCTTTTTCAGTAAACACAAAATCATGCAAGAAATGCAGGCACATGGAAGTTTTATGGTACTAACTACTAAGAGATGACAAAAAAATCAGTAAATCCAAATTTTTAACTTTAACCAAATGACAAAAAGATCAACAGCTCACCGTGGTGCTCCCTCAGGACCAGCTAACTGAGTGCAGAATGAAGCAACGAGTTTCTCATCAAAGTTACTGTAGAATGGGAAAAATATATCAAAACTTCAGAAGCCATCACGTCAAGCAAATTGAGATTCCAAATAAGAAACTAAGCAATTATGCACAAGTCTAGTAATGTAGTTGAAACATCTATATACCTCCTCATGTTCATCATTAGGCCAACGAAAGGTTGTGATGAGCGAGCAATCACAGCTCCACTTCCTGCAGTCAAGATCAAAAAGCAACATGTAAATGTGGAAGCTATACCAATGAAATTAAAACGGAAACATCAGAACCACTGCATTCTACCTGGATGACACCACGAGATCACGGGCAATCGACATTTTGCCCGGAAAGTAGATGCCTGGATTAGTTCGTCATCACTGAGAACAAACATGTGGTAATTTTATTTAATGTCTATACTCCCCAGAAAGATAGTTTAAATATATAAATATAAGCCAATTTACTGAAGAGAATCTTTTTGTGCAGTTCTGAAACAGAACAAAGAAGCTCTCAAAATCTGGCAGAGACCAAACTGAACTTTTTTCATTCCTGAACAAGGAATCAGTGACCTACCTAATGGATTTTGGAACCATCAAAGCAAACGGATAGGTCTCACACAAGTTATAATTGTAGTTCAAGTTAGTTATCCGCCAAAGGTTATTGGACAGTGCGAATGAGCCGTCTTCAATCATTTTCATGGAAGCTTGCGATGAACTCTTTCCGAGAAGCCGAAAATATTCATTAAGCAATCTTTCCTTTGGGTTTGTGTTACTGAATTTGGAAACCCCACTTGTAAAAGCATAAAGATCCCATACTCTCTCTGGTTTGCTACAGTTCATTAGTGCATCAACTACCGCACGCCTCTGCAAAAGTTTGCCAATAGAATCATATAAGATCATATAGGTTTCAATGAGAAATGAGGAAGGCAGCATAAGATGGAAAAAAGTATAAGTTTCACCTGCTTGGTTCCAGGGCGAAAACCATAGACAATTATCCTCATGTCTTTGCCTGCAAAATGCACATTCACAGGAAATCGTTTCAAACTAACATACAGATAATATTCAACATTATTGTGGGGGTGATGTCTACTACCAAAATAATTACTGTAAGGTAAAAAAAAAAGGGGGGAAAAAGGACACACAGCTAATATCAAAGAGAACTTTTGATCCATGGCGCAAGAACCTGATAAAAACTACTCAAAATCAGTTCTAGCAATGGAAACATACCAGTGACCTGTAAAAGACGCTTTGGTGGATCCTTGTTGGAGTGCTGTCTGTTTGATTGAACTTTCGGCACCTACATTCAACACAGAAACAGAAATTACATACAAATAACAGCATTAAAACCCAGAGCCTAACTTCACTAAAAAACTAATCCCATAACGCTATCTCCAAAGGTATAATAACTGACCATTTTGTTAAACTTCTCGATAGTTACCAGCGGAATTGTACCAAGTGGAACAACCTTTCTGCTTACTTCACTCTTCACAAAGATAAACAAGGAATAGCCACTTCAAATTTATAGCATTGTCCAGAAATCAACGGCAATATTTCAATGAATTGACACAAAGAAGAGACAGAAGGAAGAGGAGTCATACCAAAAACAGAATACGGAAATTCGTTAGCAAAAGAGTCCCCGCCTCACCGGTGTTAATGAGGATAGCTCCACAACCCTGAAATCAAAGCCATAGAGAACCAAAACAACTTCAATAAGAAACCACAACACAAGCCCCTCTACAATACAATTATAATGGATTCCTTGCTAATTTCAATGGTGCCTAAGTAAAGCATGCCTATCAACAACACTCAAATCCAAAACAACAAAAACCTAAAACGGAAATTCCAATTCGAAACATCAAATTCTGATCAAATCTAAACACATACATCGAAGATAACCCTCTCAGATTCCAGCAAGCAATCCAAGTTCGAAAACGAGCCTGACGGTGAAGCTGGCTGATCCACCAAAATCGAAACAGGAAAAAAAACAATTAGGCGTTAATCGATGAATCAATCTCGTATTGCTTTGCTCAATTAGGTAAACGAGAAACGAGAGAGAAGAAGCTAGGAATACATACATCGAATTTAGTCCATTCAAGCACGTCCCAGCTTCCGGTACCTTCCATCTTCTCCGATGAGTATCGCAGCGATCGTAATCTCCGAGAGGGAGGTCTCGGCGCCGTCATTAGAAGGAGAAATTGAGAGACGGTGATGCTCAACGGTGGTGGTGGCAAACGACGGTTTTCTCACGCTGCCTTTTCGCCACAAGACAATAAGACAATACTAATACATTTTAGATTTAGATTTTATTTGCTTAATTTTCTTCTTACCTACGTATTTAAGCTTTTTTTTTTTAATTTCTATACAAATTATTTTTCAAATTAAAAATAGTGATGATTATGTATATTTTATTATTATTTTCCCTCGTAAACTCGTTTTTCTCTGGTTTGGATAACTAATCGAAAAATAATCCGTTGAATTTTAAGCGCGGTTTCCGGTTTATATAACTAATCAAAAAATAATCCGTTAAATTTTAAGCGCGGTTGATATATAAAATAACGAACAAAAAATCTATCTAATGAAAAAGTTAGGTGTAATTACTTTTGGTAATTATTTTATATTTAGTAAAATATTATTTTTGTTAATTACCAAAAGAAATAAGAGAATCAGGTAATAAATGAAAATCTATCTAATAAAAAAGTTAGGTGTAATTACTTTTAGTAATATTCTATATTTAGTAAAATATTATTTTTGTTAATTACTATTTATTAGTCAATAATTATAAATTTCAATGTATAGAAGTTAATTTAAAAATACACTATTGTAGTATCCTAAATTGAATAAAAATAAATTGTATTAGTATTTGACTGATGACACATGGTCTAAAATTTTAGTAACTGTATGTTACCATCATATAAATACAAATGTTTCTTGTTTTAATGCTAGTAGATTCTCTCTTTTAAAGAAAATACAATAAAGTTTAGTAATAATGGTATAAAGATTCAGAGCATGCTAAATTTTGAGATTTGGACAAAAACATTGATCCTCTATTGGTCAAAAGAAGTTTGATTCCATCAAAATTACATGGATTCATAAATCATAAAAAAATCTTTTAAAATCTTGCATGTAGATTATAAATGAAAAAAAGGCAATTCTGGAAAATACGACATTTGAATATACTAATGACCATAAGAGAGTGTGGAGAACAAGCACGAGTAACAAATAATACAAACAAAAACTGGGACAAATCGGAACTTGGATTCTTCTGTATCATCACCACCAACGAATTTTACAGAATCAACAAAAACAAGCTTGGCACATACGTATATGCAGTAATGTATCTCACCACAATAATAGTCATAGAACAATATACAACGCATCATTTATCCTACTACAAACAAGTCAGAATTTCGCAATCCACGAAGCAGAATAGTAAAGGAGGAAGAGATAAAGAGGAGCTCAAATCATAATACCTCTCGTGGTAATCGAGCAATGTATAACAGCTTTTCGTCCTCGGGGATGATCCAAGCTTGCATCGGATAACTGGGCGTACCCATGGTTTGGTTTCCCTTCATCCAGTGCCGGTTTTAGGTAGTAAAAAATGCAGACTTTGTCTAGTCTTGGAGAGCTTCACTAGTTATCTGTGACCAGGCATTTCTCAAGGGTGGTTTTACTACTTGTACACTCCTGAAGCGCCTTGGCGTTAAGTTCTCTGCCAAATCTCCATACATAGTTGAGGCCAACAAGAAGCTCGGTAATGATGGCTTCTGTCTTCTGCTGGTTTGCAAAGTAAAGGGTCTGCGCTAGAACTATGTGAGTCCTTGAAACCAAGCTTTGATGCTCGTAACTCCTCTCAGATTGCCATTTTATCATGTTGTGAGCTAATGGACCCAACCATTCCAAGATACCCGCCATTGCGTCTGTCCATTCTTTTGCTAGTCCTGGATCATAAACTGTGGAAGAACTCAAGCTTTTCGAGTAAGGCTTTAGCCTTTCTCTCAGCGATGTTCTCACGCTTGCCGGTAACATGTTGTAAAGGTCGTCTCTTGCATCATCACCTATCAAGTGAGGAGATGCAACAAATCTCTCTATAACAATAATGACATTAGCATAGTGCAATGCTAAGCAAGCGGCACCAAGGGTATTAGGGGCAGCATCTAACAACTTCGGTCGTGAAGGAAGTAGCAAGTTTTCGACGTGTACAGAGTTAGAATTTCCTTCAAGAATATGATGATCAGCACTACTATTCCTAGCACCATTCCGGTTCCTAGTACTGAGAGGGGTAATCCCGTCGTGAGACACCATGCAGCCTTTAAACGGGCCAACCTGAGTTAACCGGTTGGGTTTTGATTGCTTTTTCGCTGAGGAAACTGAAGTCCTTTCTGGGGTCTGCCCCATTTTCTTGTTGTTTCTGCCCATTCCGATAAGTGGTCCTGATTTGGAGGTGAACTTTCCAAGCGGACCTGAGTAAAACTTGAAACGTTTGTGCTTTTCTGCAACAAGAGGGCCTGACATAGGGGATTCGACGCTGAGAGACCCCGAAAGGAAATCACTCATCTTAGTGGACCTTGTAGCAGCTGAACCTGATGCTGGACTGGTATATCTTCCAAGTGGACCAGAAGCAAATCGAGGAGGACCGCTAGTCTCAGATTGACGCGGTAAAGGTGTCAAAATTGTAGAAACCGAATGGGCGCGGCCAATGAAATCAGAATCTGCAGAGCTAGCATCACTTACATCTCCTCTGTAACTAATGCCAAAAACATGTTTAGTCCTACTAAGGATAGTGAAAACTGATCTAACCAAGAGAATGACGGTATAGTCATAAGTACGATTCCAAAGAGACACATCTCGCAGATTCTTCACTTCATGCCTTTTCCAAGTAACTT
This sequence comes from Arabis alpina, assembly GCA_900128785.1. Taxonomy (NCBI): domain Eukaryota; kingdom Viridiplantae; phylum Streptophyta; class Magnoliopsida; order Brassicales; family Brassicaceae; genus Arabis; species Arabis alpina. The sequence goes on from LT669795.1 coordinate 2,485,119, forward strand.
TTTTCTGATACTCCAATAGATTATCGGTTGCAGATTCATTAGTCTTCATTCTCCTGAAAGTCTGTTCAAGATCCGCCAAAATCTCAGTCTCTTGGTAAAGACTAGCATTCGATGAGATAAAACGTTCCATTTTCTTCACTTTCCTATCCATTTTCTTCCACCCAAACTGCCACCTATATGGATCAGCACCAGACTTCATCATCTCACTAAAACAAGTCTCAAAACTCCTCAACTTAGGATCATTACATTTCCTCGCGAGCCTAGCTACAGCTTTCGCTACATTCTCGACATTCTCCATCATCTCATCGCATATTAACCTTACAATGAAATCATCATCTTCTGAAACAAGCTTCTTAATACCAGTGGAATGTGTTATCTCCCCTCTAAGCCTTGTAACATTCTTATCACTTAACGACTGCCATAAATGAACAAGCTTCGATAGTAAACTAGCTACCTCGAAAGCTAATACACCAAGCACCGCTTTCTCTTTATGACCTTCGTTTTTCTTTGGAAATCTCCACAGATTACGAAACCAAGTCTCTGAAACCATCCTTCTCAACCTAAGCTACAATACACAAACCAACACAATCAACAGTGTCTCCTTAGCTTTAAATTCAACACTAGGAACCAAAAACACAGACCCAAAATCGAAATCTCGAAACACAAACACTAAAAACACAAGCAAAAGGAAAGAACATCAAGAAAACTACAAGAAGTAACTCTTACACAAGCAAAAGGAATTGAATTTGAACCAAAACTGAAGAAATCTAGCTATAGAAACAAGTTAACTCAAAATCGCCCAATTTTGTACTAACCACGAAATCTCTCCAGCTGCAAGCTCGAAGCTTTAAACATATACAACATCAAATTAGAAGAACCCAGAAACGGAAATTCACTAAAGACCCATGATTTGAATTGGAATTGTCGGCAAATCCGAAAAACAGAGAGAAGAACAGTAAAACCCCAACGGAGAAAAGGAAGAATCTTACCGATCATTCGAGAGAAGATGTGAATCAGAGAAAAATCTGGGGAAATCAAAAAAAGAAAGAGAAGAAGAAGAAAGAGAGAGAAAGTGTCGAGGAAGATGCAGTGAAGACTATAGCCACATCCCACATGGAGAGGTTAAAGCAGCAAATTGTGGAGAGAGAGAGAGAGAGAGAGAGTGAGCGAGTCAAGTTCGTGTGAAAGAATCCTATATTTGCCTTTTTTATATTTGTTTTTTAGTACTTTAAATTATGACTATTCCTTAATTTACCTCAAGATTTATGATTGTTACTTTTGAAGCCATAAATTCGAGTGGAGTTTCGTCGAATTAAAAAGGAAATGAGGATATTTCTTAGATCAAATAGTTTTTTGTTGTTTTAAATCTAATCACTAATTATAAAGTTGTATTTATTATTTTAAAATGAAAGTTTACGATCTACAATACGAATGATATAACCAATAAATAGGATAGTATTGTTGTTGAGCGTCAAGCTAGTGTCCATCCGACAATAACACTCGTATGGTCTCTCTCGAAGGTCTCTAAAGTGTCTCTTGAGGGCCGATTCAAATAGATTCTTTGGCCGCAGGTGGGAGTTCCGAGTAGAGTAGTGTGTAGGAACATATCATAGGCAAAAATCACAAAAGCATGAAGCACTTCCACTAGAGCAACTAGTCAATCTCCCTCTTACACTAAACCTATTAAACCGATCACAGGATTACCAGCTACAATACCTATTACCCAAAGAGGAATCCTTCCAGTACTATCAGCCATTTATTCCTCCTACCTCTACATTTCATCGAGTGGTCATGGTAGAAACATAAACAGTTAGAGATAATTATGATATATAATCCATCCGAATGGGATAAAAAAACAATATATATTTTTGTTAAATAATGTAGAGTCTTTGATTATCTCTATCGTAAGCTTTAAACGGAAGCAATTCAATAGTTAATAATTAACGAGGAAGAATAAATTAGAGTCATATTATTTGAGGACCGACTTTTAATATATTTAAAATGTCTAATTACGAAAATTCTTAATCTGTAATAAATACATAATAATTTTCGAAAAATTTGCATCTATAAAAATTGAACGTGAGAATTCTGAAAGCAATAACTCTTTGGTCAACAATTGGAACAAATATGTATAATGTTATTCAATTTGCATTTTTATATATAAATTATAAGGCTTACAGAATTTTGATTTCTTAAAATAAAAACCTTAGATGTAGTTTAAATATAAAAAAATCATACGGAAAGCTTTCAAAATCAAATAGACGTATATATATTTGAAAGTACATTAATGCATAATACAATAAAATCTTTAATTTCCATTGAAAACCAAATAAAAAATCAGGTCGTCTTTCATCAAAAATCAGAGTGTAAAGTTCAAACTTAACAGACACGGTAGTGAACAATTGACTAAACTAGTTTGATTGACGTTGAACTTGTCAATATGAAAGCGATACATTTTTAGGTATAATTTATATATTTATTTAAAAGGTGTTGAGTGGATTCTTTTACTTGTTGGAGCATGCACCGTTCGTGTTATGTTGAGTAAAAACAAAAAACAAATTCCACGTTTGCAACTTATTAAACTAATGATGGTAAGAAGAAAAAAGTTATAATTTCTTCAATTGTTTTTATCTATGGTGGTAAAACTAGTTACACAAAAAAAGAAAGATAATAGTTTGCTTTTGTTTTGCTTTGTTAATGAGAAATTTCTTTGGATCTCTTGTTTTTCTTTGTCAATGACCGGTTTATGATTCATTTCAAAAGAATCGATGCATTTGTAAAAGATAATATGAACTAAAAAGCTTAGATAATATATTTGTTGGATAAATTAGATAATGTCACTCGATTACCATATATTTGATAATATAAATAATTTTACATAATTTTATTTAAAAATTATGGACTCGAATTCACACTTATAGTTTATATAAGCTGGTTTAACTTTTGTGGTGACATAAGTTGATAAAGCTATACAAAAAAAATCGCATTCCCATTACCATGCTTTTGACTAAGAACCAAATTACACTTATATAGTCAACATAAATTTCTTCTCACGTTATAAGAATCTAATTTCTTCTCACGGATATAGTTCTGAAACACAGCAAGCATCTCATCATAATGATTCAAGAATCGTTTTGACGGGGAAAAAAATGATTCTCAACTCGTGACTTGTGACATGTCTATTAATTTTGGGCCAACGTGAACAAAACAAACCTAAACATATGGGAGTTCTATCAAATTTCCTATAAAATAAAGGAGCAGTTAGCAAAGAAACTATGGGATCAGTTATCCTTTCTATGGTGTGAATTGGGATTATCAGAAAGATAAGGGACTAAAAGTGAAAGTATTTGGGTTAGGAAGAGATCCGTCACAATCATTAATGGCTAGCACGCGGAAACTTGTCGTTACTTATCGGGTCGGGTTTCGGAATTCCAAATGGGTCAAAATAATATTACTATAGTCTAATTGAGTGATTGGTGGTGAGTTTGGTGACCACAATTTTAACGTTTTTAACAACTTGGTGAAAAATATATTCACGGTCACAAAGAAAACGATGTTGCACTTCAAAACGAGCCGGTTCTATTCACATGCATAGTGGGAAGTAAAAGTTAAACTAACGTTAGGCACGAACATTCGGATATTCGATTCTATTTTCCTAGCTTATTGATTGCATGATTTTTTTGAGTAACTTGAACCATGTCTTTCGAGTATGGTGTTGGGAACGTAGAATTTGGAACTTATCGTGAGGTCCCTGATTTTTCACCGAACCATAGTAAGGTTTCCAATCCGCCTTCATCGTTTCATCTAGAATTACTTGTTATTAACAACTGAGAAAGACAAAAACCGTCACTAGTAAATTAATGAGCAAAATCCTTGAGAAATCAAAGGTGATCAAAGTTATACGTTGCTTAGGAGATGATTTGTGATATTGATAATCATGTTCGTCTTTTTAATTTTGATTTGGGATTGTGGCGAATATAGGGTTTCGATATTGATTATCATGTTCGTATCCCACAAGGTGGAATTTATCCGTTTGTGCTACGCGAAGTTGTTGCGCCTCCTAGCAATATTGCTCTTTTTGGCCAGTTGGGACTAAAACCCGAGAAACCAGGTAACTCTTTTTTTTGGTACATCTACAGATTTCGTATTATGTTTCCAGAATAAACATGAAAAGTTGGTTGTTGATAATGTAAAAGGGCTCTTTGTTTAGAATACTGGAATTAATACTTCATTCAGATAAAAGAGATGGCTTTAAATAGCCTTACAAACTAGAAATGCAGAAACTTACGGAAGCAAATAACAACTACAGAGATTGAGCCGTAAGACTCGGACCCCTTATTAACACGATTAAACAGCAAAGACTAATTCAAACTCAAATCCTAGGCTATAGCTGATAAGCCTTTATTCATTCCAACGGTCATCTCTCCAACAAACCCTCCCTAAGCTAAACTTGGCGAGCCAAGCTTTGCTTATCTTTAACTGAGCAAACTCCGAGTTGACTCCTTAACCTCTCAAATGTCTCCCGCTTCAAAGGTTTGGTGAAAATATCTGCCACTTGATCATTTGATCCACAATGCTCCAACTGTATCTCATTTCCCTTAACCAGATCACGAAGAAAATGAAATCTGACTCCAATATGCTTGCATCTACCATGAAAAACAGGATTCTTGGACAACTTGATTGTTGATGTGTTGTCACAAAAAATAGTTGTGCTTCCTTCGACTTCATAACCCAATTCTCCCAAGATTCTCTTCACCCAAATGACTTGACACGCACAAACAGATGCTGCTACATACTCTGCCTCCGTGGTGGATAGTGTCACAATCGGTTGCTTCTTAGATAACCACGCCACAGCTGCATTATCCATAAGAAACACATAACCAGAGGTGCTCTTCCGACCATCAACGTCACCTGCAAAGTCACTGTCTGTATACACCTGCAATTCCCCAACTCCTCCTCTTTTGTACCAAATGCCAAAATCCAACGTGCCTTTAAGATATCTCAAAACACGCTTAACAGCCAGCAAATGCATCTTCGTGGGCTTGGACATATAGCGACTCAGTAGACTTACAGGGAATTGAATGTCTGGCCTCGTCGTTGTGATGTACATGAGACTCCCAATGATCTGCTTGTAGAGAGTCTCATCGATTAATTCACCATCTTCATCTATATCCACCTTGTTTCCAGGCACCATTGGGTTGAACACTGAGTTGCAATCTTCCATTTCAAATCGTCTCAAGACCTCCATAACATACTTTGCTTGAGAGATGTGAATTCCCTGATCTGTCTGCAACACTTCTATTCCCAAAAAGTATCTCATCTTGCCAAGATCAGACATATCAAATTCTCTTTCCATTGAAAGCTTAAATTCTTTCATCAAAGCAATGTCGTCACCAGTGTATATCAAATCATCCACATATACACTGATAAAGAGAATATTACCTCGATCATTTGTTTTGATGAACAGAGTTTCCTCATTATCTGACTTCTTGAACCCTTCCTTGGCAAAATATTCTTCAATTCTGCTAAACCACGCCCTTGGAGCCTGTTTCAACCCGTATAACGCCTTATGTAGCTTATAAACTTTGTCCTCCTTGCCTTTGATCTCGTATCCTTTTGGCTGTTGAACATAAACATCCTCTGCAAGCACTCCGTGCAGGAATGCTGACTTGACATCGAGTTGGAAGATGTCCCAACCTTTCTGAGCAGCAGTGGAGAGAACAATTTTGATGGTGTCCATGCGTGCAACAGGTGCATATACCTCCGTGTAGTCAACTCCATGTTCTTGTGAGTATCCTTTTGCCACAAGACGTGCTTTGTGTTTGCTTACTTCTCCAAGCTCATTCAGTTTTGTCTTGTATATCCACTTCACCCCAATGCACTTGCTTCCCTTGGGCAGATTTGAAAGTACCCATGTCTGATTCTTCTCTATTGACTCTATCTCTGCGTCCATGGCTCTGATCCACTTTGAACTTTTCTGCGCTTCTTCAAAAGTTGTTGGATCAGAGGAATTTGTCAAGACCATGTTGATCAAGACCATGTTTACTTCGTCTTCTTCCTCTTCATTCTCAGTGACATAGTCGCTCAGATAACCAGGACGCCTTGTTTGTCTTTTTCCCTCCCTGGCTATAGCCTGTGATTGACTTCCCTCCCTGGCTATAGCCTGAGTATTCTCTGCAGTTTCGTCATTTGCAGGTTCTTCTTCTCCATCACTTTCATTTTCCTCCCATGTTTGATCATCATCGCTCCATTTTAGCTCTGGCTCATCTTGATCTCCTTCCCATCTCCATCTTTTCATCTCTTCGAAAACCACATCTCTGCTTACAACGACCTTCTTTGTTGCAGGATTATAGAGACGGTATCCCTTAGACTCTTCTGAGAAACCCAACAAAATGCAGGTGTTGCTTTTGTCATCCAATTTTCCTCGCTTCTCGTTTGGTATATGAACATGTGCCAAGCTCCCCCACACTCTGAAGTGTTCCACGCTTGGTTTAATACCACTCCAGGCCTCCTGCGGTATGACATCTTTAATAGCGAGAGTAGGACATCTGTTCAACACATAAAATGTCCAATTGACAGCTTCTGCCCAAAAAATCTTTGGAACTTTTCTCATTGACAGAGTGGATTTCACCATGTTCATCACCGTGCGATTCTTTCTCTCTGCGACACCGTTCTGTTGTGGTGTGTAGGCGGTGGTCAGTTGTCTCCTAACTCCATGATCTTTGCAGAAAGCAGAGAACTCAGCTGAGGTATACTCCCCTCCTCGGTCAGTCCGTAAGCACTTGATTTGCTTTCCTGTCTCCGTTTCTACTTTCTTCTTAAACTCTTTGAAGTAACTGAACGCTTCTGACTTTTCTTTTAGAAAATATGCCCATGCCTTCCTGCTGTGATCATCGATGAAGCATAGGACATACCTGATTCCATTTGATGTGGTGGGACTGATTGGGCCACATATGTCAGAGTGCACCAACTCAAGAATCTCCTTTGCTCGCCATGAACTTTTCTTTGGTATCGGATTCCTTGATTGCTTCCCCACTAAGCAGTCTGAGCAGGTGAAGTTCTGAGTATCAAACTTTGGCAGGCCACGAACCATCTCCTTGCTCTGCAATATCTTCATTCCACTGTGACTGAGATGCCCATAGCGTTCATGCCAGAGCTTTTGCGTGTTTTCTGCAATTGCCTGCAGACAGTGTTCCCGGCTTGGTTCCCCTTTGTAGATGGTTTGATCGAATAGCATGAACATTCTATTCGAGCTCATCTTGCTCTCAGCCAAAAGACCTCTTTCATCATGAAAGATCTTACAAACTCCTCTCCGTATAATAATCGTCAGATCCTTCTCTTGGAGCTGTCCAAGACTCAACAGATTGTTCTTGAGTTCTGGAATGTAATATACATATCTGATTGTATAGCTTACATTGTTCATCAGAAGTCTCACGTTGCCCTTCCCAATCACCTCCATCTTTTTATCGTTTCCCAGCTTCACAGTGTGCTTAAAATCTTCATTCATGGAGGAAAACAGTTTCCGGTCACCACTCATGTGATTCGAGCAGCCTAAGTCGAGGAACCAGGCTCTCTTTCTCATATTCTCATTGCCACCAGTGCACGCCATGAACAACTTTTCTGCAGTCGCTTCAATATCTTTCTCAGGATCATCTTCTTCTTCAATATACGCCATTAGAAGCATCTCTTCTTTCTCATCAAGATCGGCGTAGTTTGCCTCTTCGTCCCACAATGGACATTCGTTTTGGAAATGCCCAAGACGATGACATTTGTAGCACTCCACAGTGCTTTTGTCTCGACCACGACCTCTTCCTCTGCCTCTTCCACCTTGACCTCTTCCTCTAGGTCCAGTTCCTCTGCCTCGGTTCGAGCTCATTCCTCCTCCATAGCTCACTTTGAGCACCTGATCTTCTCCTTTCTCAGGTTTTTTGAATTTTTGCTCATGAACAGTGAGAGAACTCTGCAATTCGTCGAGCGAAATGCTTTCGATCTCCTTGGATTCCTCTATCGACACCACCACATACATGAACTTCTCACTGAGTATCCTGAGAATTTTCTCTACTACTTTGACATCGTTCATGACCTCTCAATTACTCCTCATTTGGTTGGTGACGCTTAAGACTCGGGTGAAATATTCTTCCACAGTCTCGGATTCCTTCATCTCCAGAATCTCGAAGTCTCTTCTCAGCTTCTGCAACAGAGACTTCTTCACCCGATCATTGCCACCAAACTTCCTCTTCATGGACTCCCAAATGATCTTGGATGTGCTCCTATCCAAGATTTGCTCAAAAATTACTCTATCGATGCATTGATAGAGGTAATGTTTCACCTTGTGGTCATTCTTATTGGCTTCCTCCAGCTGCTGTGTTTGAGTCGTCGTGAGTGCTGTTGTGGTTGATGATTCCACAACACTGATCTCAATGGTACTCCACAGGTTCTTCGATCTGAAGAAATTCTCCATGACCTCGCTCCAATGGTCCCAGTGTCCATCAAACTGTGGCAATTTCATTTTCTCTTCTCCCATTCTCTCTTTGTGTTTTTGAAACTGCGGCTTCTCTCTCTCTCACAGTTCTTATACTCTAACTAAGCTCTGATACCAATTTGATAATGTAAAATGGCTCTTTGTTTAGAATACTGAAACTGATACTTCATTCAGATAAAAGAGATGGCTTTAAATAGCCTTACAAACTAGAAATGCAGAAACTTACGGAAGCAAATAACAACTACAGAGATTGAGCCGTAAGACTCGGACCCCTTATTAACACGATTAAACAGCAAAGACTAATTCAAACTCAAATCCTAAGCTATAGCTGATAAGCCTTTATTCATTCCAACGGTCATCTCTCCAACAGTTGTATGTATCTTCTTAACATTATTGTCCTTATTGTAGTTGAAGGAAGTATCTCTCTGTTAGATGAGCAAGCAATAGATGATTCTTACAAAGGTTGTATCCCCAACTTTTTGTCTCAACCTAGAAAAGATTATGATGATGATTCACTGAGATTATACGAGGTAAAGGTGTTTCCTCGGTGTGTGTTTTTTTTATCTTCCATATTTTGAATGCTTAGGTATATGCTCTTTGATGTGTGTCACAGGTTCAGGAGCATGACATATGTGAAAATGATTGGCTTCGTCTATATTCCGATTTCGTACTTTAGGCCTATTGGAGTTATAACCAGGTATGTGTGAGAATGCAAAACTCTCAATAGGACGTATGGGTTATATATTTTGGGCAGAGTAGTATCAACTAACTTTAGTATCAAATTTTGTGCAGGACGCATACGAGTCTTGCTTGCCTGTGGAGATCAAGAAGATTGTCGTCGAAATCTGTGAAACTCATAGAGAGCCGCGCCTGAAGCTCAAGTCTCCTAATGCCATCTTCCACATAAACTTCAGCGCCAAGAGTCGTGACTACATATCTGTGGTAAGGAGAACAACATATGGGAAAGCAGGGCATGTAATCCTTGAAATTAATACCTGCCTTGACCAACCAAACATGGGTTGAAGAGCAAATTTTACAACAACAACAAAAACATCTCTAAATAAGTTGCTTCTTTAATTTTCCTTTGTAAGAATCAGATTATTATTCTCAAGATTTGCTTTCTCATATGTCTCCTTTATTCGCTCTTCTTTTGGGTTGATGCATCAATACTGGTGTGATAAGGGTTTGAAGAATTTTGGTATGAATCTTCAATATTATGTGTCTGTCAACTTATGACCTTTAATTAACTTGGAGATGGAGTCTGATTCTAAGACACTGATTGTTGGACATAAGGTTGTCTTTTTCAACCCTAGTTGAAACTAAAAATCATAGAATGGTAAATGTTTTTTTGCTGATTTCGTTCTCTGAGTCTGTTCCACTGATGAGAAAAAAAGGAAAGTGAATTTCAACAAAAAGCTAGAGAGAGACAACCTCTTCTCTTGAATGTATACAATAGCTTCTGTTAGCATTTCATCTTGTATGTCTCCAACTCTCAGTTTTACATTTTCCATGGCCGCCTCGTGTTACTCTTTCTTATGCCCATAAATTCTAAGTTGATTGATTAGATACATGCATTTGTATGGTTTCGGTCCCGAGATTGTTTAGCTTTGTAATTATCTAAATTTCGTCTTCTCTTAGATTGAGGCATGTGCTATGAAGTTCAATGCCAAATCAGACAAATAAACTCAATATCTTTACAAGAAGATTACTTGTACAACACTCAATCTCCTGTACTATAGTCAGGTCCGGCCCGACACAAAATGTTGCCTAAAGCCCGTGAAAAACAGCATAAAAAATTGACATAAATTGTAGGGCTTGAACACTTGACCTAAAATACATAATTTCCGAGATCAACCGCTAGACTACAAAGCGTTTTTTTGGGAAACTGATGCCCCTAAAATAGATAATCTTTTTTGGCGCCTAAAGCACAAGCTTTACCAGCTTTAGCTCAGGGCCGCCCCTGACTATAGTAATAGTTGTGGTTTTTATCGCAGGAAGCAGAAGATTAGTTTTCAGCATTGTCATTTTATCATGTGCTTGCTTCTCTTGTAGAAAGTAAGTGGGAGTAGGGTCCCTCAAGGAAAGGACTTGCGCAGAATGGAAGTCAGCTGATGCTTCATTGACTCTCTTTTTGATGTCAGAGAAGTTGTTTTTATTCAAGGTCTTCAATACTCTTCTCAACTCCTTATACATTAGAGCTGATAAACTGTGAAGGTCACTGTGAGTGCAGGTCCAAGCAGTAAAAACTGTGGAGAGGAAAGTCTGGATGCAAAGCTAGATAATTATATAACTTAAAAGGCTTGGTTCCAGCTTGAGGAATTGGACATTCAAGGCTGATCAAACATGGAGTATGGTCAGATATTTCCGGAGCCAGAATGTTAGCAAGACTTCTAGGGAATGCATTGAGCCAATATTAAATCCATGTTCCCTTGTATTTTTGTGGTTATAGATAATCTGTTACATCAGAGAAAGGTTAGTCTAAGCTCTACATTTTCGCTATCATACATTCGGCAAAGAAAAACAATTTTACATAACTTTATTCAAGATTATGTTTTGGACTCGAGCTAACACCTACATATTAGATATTAGCTTGTTGTATAAGAAAGTTAAATATATGGATTTTCTCTAAAATGTAATTCTACCTTTGTGATGGCATAATTTGATAAATATTACTCCACCGTCCCATTTTAGATGATTTTTTAGGAGAAAAAATTTGTCCCAAATTAGTTTGTTTTTTCAATTTTCTATGCAACATTTATTGTGTTTTGGTTGTTTTAATTTTGCATATTACTTTTTCATTAGTTAAATTATCTCAGAATTGATGTTTTATATTGAAAATATGAACAATTAAATAGTTTCTTAATTTGTATATAAAAACCTTAAAAATCATCTAAAAACTTTATTAGCCCCAAAAAAACCCGCATTCCCATTACTACACTATTGACTAGGAACCAAAACTGCATTTCTATAGTCAACTTAATTTTCTTCTCACGTCATTAAAAAAATAATGCTTCTCACGGATATTTAGTTCTGAAACAGAGCAAGAATCTCATGCATATTGGGAAGTAAAAACTTATACTAAGTTTAGGTTTGAACATTCAAATATTCGGTTTAATTTGTCTAGTTCATACATTGCATGCTTTTCGTGAGTAACTTGAACCATATTTTTCTAGTATGGTGTTGGGATTTAGTTGATGGACCAAACTTTTTTATTGATCGGTCATTCATGATATTAGTGGGATGGTTAAATCGATTGTAGATAGACCATGTTTTAGTTTTACATCCTTGGTTTGCTGTTAAATCGTTTGAATTTTGGTTTCGAATGGTGATATCTGCAAGAAGCGTGGTTACAAAAACTAAAATTATTATAGAAACATGTTGAATGCTTTAGATATAAATTTCTTAGAAGAAAAAATTAACAAATTAACATTTTAGTAGGTATATTAGCAATGTATATAAACAAGATAGTTTGGGCTTTTGGCCCAAAATTTGCACTTTAGAAAAAGATTTTGTTTGGTAGTGGTGATTTTAGCAAAAACTTTTATCGAGTTAAATTTCAAGTCGTAGAAAATTAAGTAAAACATTATATAAAGTATTAATATTTTCAAATTATAACTTTTATTTTTTTATCAACGTATTATATAAACTACTCGAGATACTTCAAGAAAATTGTAATAAGAAATCGGCTCGACTAAAACAAAACAAAATGTTATTCTTACCGTTACATCTATTTCGATTAACTTTTAGGTTATATCTTATGTGTAACAATATTGTGGATAATTGGATAGAGAGTAACCTTTGAAATTGTTCAAAAAAGAAAAAAAGAATCAAAGCTAGACTAATTCAATCAAATAATATTTTCTTCACGAAAAACGAGCCAACAAGCTCTCGATGCCTCAACGGTTATTTTACGTTTTGTTAGACGACTCACGTGATCAGTTCCGTTCATGCCAGAAGCTTTTTAAAAACTGTTTGTATAATATTTTTACAATTAATAATTTATTAATAGTCTGATATTTTTCAACATTAAGAGCATCATTATTAATGATACTGTTTTGAGTATCATTAATATTATTTAGTATTAGTTCTGTTAGTTGAGACTTAATATGATACTTCTGTTTTATTAGTGTTTATTGGTGATACTTAAAGTTTATAAGAAAAAAATTAATTTATGTTTACAAAAAAAAAAGATGAAAATCAAAGAATATCAAATTACTATGTATAAACATAAAAGATTTTAAAAAACACAAATTTATTATGGTTCATAACCTCGCAAAAGTGACTTACAAATAAAAAAAACAAAGTAAAACATAAAATAACATATAGTAAAATACAAAAAAGATAAAAATAAAACATATAAAAAGATGATAAATTATTTTTTCTCTTTTGAATCGTGTAATGAAAAAGAAAGAAGCATACAACCCCGAAACCTAAAAAAACAAGGGCCAGTAAAACGCTAACACGTATCCATATTTACTGTTCATTTGGATCACTTAAGTGATACAAACTGAGCCTAATTAAAACCCAAATAATGTTTAATAATCCAATTATCCAAGTGATACCTAACAAATATCACCAATATTGATGCTCTGAGGTTTTTTTTTTTTCCTTAACAGCTTTTGTCTACACGCTACATTTATGGTATGATATGACTTATGAGATTATATGCATATTAACATCCTTTAAACACGAACAAATAAATAAATATTAATAAGCATCTTCCGTTTTTATTTTCTACAAACAAGTTACTTAATTAACTTAACTATTTGACTAATTGTATATGGGAAAGAGTCAATGCTCTCAAATCGCAATAAATATGTTGTAAGTTAACGAATATCTCTCTTTTTTGCTGCGTCTTCCGTTTAATTTGCTCCTTACTTTTCCATTTTAGTTTCTTTTACTTTATAATAGAATCATCACTTTATTATATGTCTTTCATGGTTATTTCTGTCTATTTCTGTTATATTTTGTGCATCAAATTACGTGTCTATGGTTATAAATATTATATCATTTACTTACTTACTGATATCATATTTTTATTATATTATTAGCTTTGTTACTTTATTAGAATAGTTTAGACATTGAAATGGTAGACATTTAAAAAATCAGGTATCGATCGGTTTTTTCGTTATATATGCTTATCAATCGGAGTATTATTTTATTAGCTTTATTACTTTATTAGAATAGTTTAGACATTGAAATGGTAGACATTTAAAAATCAGGTATCAATCGGATTTTTTCCTTATTGGTATATACTATCAATTGGAGTTTTATTTTTGTTGTTTGTATCTCCTACATACTATTATGGGATAATTTACTGTAGTTGGAGTGCTTTAACTGAAACATAAATGATAAATCTACGCGAATGTGCATTTACTATATATTTTGTGTTCATTAACGACTATTACCATAATAACATCTTGGTAAATAAATATAGAAAGTATAAACATATTATCTTAAAAAAAAAAAAAAACTATTCATCTATTATCCTCAGCGAAAGAAACGAACTAAAAAAGGAACAAACGGAACAAAAAAGGTAAGAGATTATAGATTACGCATTTGTGTACAGCTAGAAGAAAACATTTTACTTTGAAGACATCGATTTCCTCTCTAGTACGTTATTAATATTCTATGTGCCTAAGTTGTAGACCGAAGCTCATGTGGAATTCTAAAACTATTGGTATTTTAAAAAAAATATCACAAGACTTTTAAAAGGATTTACAAAGTATATGAAACTTCGATAAATTTGAGAGACTTATAAATGATTCATAATATAATATGGCCAAACACCTTATAATAACACAATTGATTTTACTAAACAAAAATAGATATTAGTGTTTCAAATTGAACGGTTTATATCAAAATATAGTTGTTCTTATATTTACTTTAGTGGCATATAAATAGTATACTAATAAAAAATGGGTTAGGTATAAAATATTTTTCAAAGAGAAAATAATTTATAAATTGTTTATATGATGACGCGTCAATCTATTTTTTTGTTAAAAAAACTTGTATGTTATAATAAGATATTTTAATAAATGATATATAAAAGGTGTTGGATATTAATCATATTATACTGAATAATTTTGTTCTTATACTGATTTTAGTGGCATAAGTATAAATAGTATAGTGATTATGAGTTAGCTTTAAAAATCTTGTTAAAAAAGTTGACTTAAAAGTGTTTATATGATAACACATCACTCAAATCTTTTTGGTTTATTCTTAAATTGTATATAAAATGACGCGTCACATATTATCAATAGGATGACACATTATATATTATGTATACAATGACACGTCAATTAAAATCTTTTTATTTTATTCTTAAATTGTTTAAAATTCAAATCTTATCATTTTATTTTTAAATTGTATGATACAATGACGCGTGAATTCAAATCTTTTCAATTTTATTCTTAAATTATCGATACAATGACGCGTGAATTCATTTTTTCATTTTATTCTTAAATTGTCCAATATAATAACACGTCATATACTATCTATACGATATCACGTCAATTCAAACGCGATAACCAATTTGTTTTTTTTCTATCTTTTCAAATAATATAATAATATATCTCCCGTCTAATTAGAGGCGGGAGAGTAAAATTGAAACGTTGTACTACCATCAACTCATTTCATTGGGTATATTAAAAGAAAGATAATAATTTTTTGGTGTGTATCACTTTATTACCTTCACTTTTTATTTTTGTCACTACTAATATTCATCTTTATAACGTGAAAATTTGTTTTATAATAAACATTTTCAATATAAAAATGATTTATTTCCCCTTATTTGTTTTCTTCATCATCTTCTTACTACTCTCTTTCTCTCTCTATCTCTAACGGCAGAGAGCTGACTCAGTTTCTCCGGCATTGACTCGCCTGAGAATCTTCATAACCTTTTATGCTTTTCTCAGATCGGTGAGCTTCTAGCTCCGTTTTCCGTTTTTTTTTTTTTCTAATTTATTTCTCTTTTTTTTTGTTCTCTCTCTCTCTCTCTTCCTTTTTTATCTGGAATTTGTTCTCCGGATCATGAGAAGATCTACTGTGTCATCAATTTTCTGATCATAATCTCTGCTTTTAACACCTGAAAATCTGATTATCCGGTGATTAATAACCCAGATTTGCTTTCTCTTATGTCTCTTTTATTCGGCGTTTCTAAATTTATACCTCTTGATTCGACCTAATTCAATGTGTTTCTCGTTTAGGTTTTGATGAGAAAATATCTGAGGAAATCATTTTATGGCTGCAGATTCTTAGTTTAAAAGCTAGAGTTTCGTCTCTTATAGTTTGGGTTTTGATGTTTGGGTAGAGAGAAAGGTGGGTGATTAGGTGGAACAAATTAGTAGTAGTAGTGTGATAAGGGTTAGAAGAAATTTGGTATGGATTCTAGGGATGGGTTTTTCCGTGTTCCTATGGAGAATCAAACTTTAAAGGAGTTTCAGTTTATGGGTTCTTGGATTCCTGTTACACCTAAGAAACCACCCATGCAAGGTTTTGTTGATGAGAGAGTGATACATCAAGAGCTGAATGGTGGTGGGTATGATGAGAGGGGTTGTGTACAAGATCTTAACTATGCAGTGCAGGGGTTAGATCAAACTGGGGTTTATGACAATGGAGGACATCAGGGAGTGATCAACGGAAATAGGATGATTGCACAAGGTAATGGTGAGAGAGAAGATCTTTTGGGTAGGAGCAATGTAGGTTCTTTTTTAGCGACAGGTATCAGTAACACCACTGGTAAGGAGCTGGTTAGAGAAGATCTTGAGAGGGGCAGTTCTCAAGATGGGTACAAGGAGTTTGAATTGGACGATCTGATGAATGCCGATCAGTTCTCCTTCACAAGGTTACTGACTGGTGATCATTTCTTCCAAGCTGTACCGTCAACGCCCACTCTGTGCAGAACAGGTCAAGAGAATGGAATCCTGGAGAAGATAATTACAACCACTGAAATCACAGAGCAGAATTCTGGCAAAAGCACGCAGACCGTTGTGGACTCGTCTGTTGTTGATTCGACGGAAGTTACTGAACAAAAGGATGGCAGGAGACAAAATGATCTGGGTTTTGATCTTAACAAGACTCCTCAGCAGAAACCCTCCAAAAGGAGAAAGAAGTTCATGCCCAAGGTAATCAAGGAAGGCAAACCTAAAAGACAACCACGCAAGCCTACTCAGGAGAATGTGAAATCTAAAGAAACCGGTAGTGGCAAAAGGAAGAAAGCTCAGAAGACGAACTTGAAAGAATCAGCGACTAAAAAGCCAGCCAATGTTGAAGATGTGAGCAACACAAGTCCTGAAATTACACTCAAGAGTTGCAGAAAAGCTTTGAATTTTGACTTGGAGAAAACAGGAGATGTGAGGCAAGGTGACTCAGAGTCTGAAGTTGTCCAGAACGCTAGTGGCTCAAACTCATTTTCTGAGACTAGGGATGCCATTGATGGAACTAGTGGTAGTTGCCTGGATTCAGTAACACAAGTAGATCAGACCAATGGATTGGTGGCTACTAGCCAGCCACTTGAAGCGTCAATGAGAAACCAGCCTGATAAACTATCAACGGGCGCGAATCTACCGAAAGTATTACAAGCAAATCATACTCAAATACTGGCCAGAGACCAACAACCTGAAGTATTGGTTGGGAACCAGCAATGTCAGTTCCCAGTGGTAACTCAGAACACCCAGTCAATGGGGAACCAACAAGCTTGGCTTCAGATGAAAAAACAACTCCATGGCTTTCCATTCGGTAACCAGCAACCTCTCATGACCATGAGAAACCAACAGCCTTGCTTGGCCATAGGTAACCAGCGACCTATGTATCTGATAGGAACCCAACGACCTGCATTGGCGAGTGGAAACCAGCAACCAGGAGGTCTCCAAGGGAACAAGCAGCCTATATATTATAATCAGCAAACGCAGCAGACTTGTTTACCTGCTGGAAATCAACAATATGGATCAGCAATAGGCATGCAACAGCGTGTTGTGTCAACAGGAGGGCAACAACATGGACTGCTAAACCAGCAACTTGGATTGTTGTTAAGAAACCAGCAACATGAAATTCTTATGAGAAACCAGCAACCTGGATCATCAATGAGAAGCCAGCAACCTGGATCATCAATGAGAAGCCAGCAACCTGGATCATCAGTGAGAAGCCAGCAGCTGTGCGTACCTTTAGTGAACCAGCAACCTGGGACTGTGAAAGGTTTTACTCACTTGAATCCAATGGTTGCTGCCCGCATGTCATCGCCTGGGCTTCGACCTCATTCGCAATCACAAACTCCCACAACAAATCTGCATGTGGAATCTGTTTCCAGGGGTTTGATTGGGACTGCAGGTACGTGTCAAAGAAGCAGCATTCCTGAATACGGTTCTTTGCAACAAGGGAGGTCTAACGGTGAATCTTTTGACGTATCCAAGAAGACATTATCTCAAAAGTCTTCTTTGCCAACTCCAGATCTGACTAGACTTGTCGAAGCCAGGGGGTCGAAGAGACAGTATGATCGTGCGATGGAACAAATGCAAAACCATGATTTGAACTCAGTAGGTTGTTGGCCTCTGCTCCAACAGATTTCTCAAAGACGAGATCTGGAGAGACAAAATTTAGAAGCTTCGAAGAAATTGAAAATCCAGAAAGGAGTCCAGGAAAATTTGCATGGCATGCCTCCTGAGGTAATAGAAATCGAGGATGATCCAACTGATGGGGCAAGAAAAAATAAAAATACTGCCAGCTTCAAAGGTTCTGCATCTAAAGGAAACCTCAGTCTAGTTCAAAATTCTGCTGCTAATGAGAAATGTATTGTCCCTAAAACGCCCAAAAGAAAGGGTTCGGCAGGAAGAAAGAAATCAGTACCTCCGCCTGCTCATGCCTCAGAGATTCAGATTTGGCAACCTCCTCTTGCCAAAAAATCTTCATCAAGAAGTAAAGCTAAAGAGAAAGGGAAGAAGTCCATACATGTTTCAGGGAAATCAAGAGGTAACTAATGTTTTCTTTTATCTCTGTGTGATACATGTTTGATAATTTAGCAACTGATTTGTCCAAATCAGCTTCTATAGCACCATTTTAACCACTGTTGGTGCGTTGTATAGGTCCATCCGGAGAACTTCTATATCAAGATTCTATGGCAGAAATAGTATTTAAGCTGCAGAATCTATATCTGGGTGAGAGAACCAGAGAACAGGATCAAAATGCACTTGTCTTATACCAAGGCGATGGTGCAGTTGTTCCATATGAGATCAAGAAGCGAAAACCAAGACCTAAAGTTGACCTTGATGATGAAACAACTCGGATATGGAATCTATTGATGGGGAAAGGAGAAAAAGAGGGTGATGAAGAGATGGATAAGAAAAAAGAGAAGTGGTGGGAAGAAGAGAGGAGAGTTTTTAAAGGGAGAGCCGATTCATTCATCGCCCGTATGCATCTTGTTCAAGGTGAAGTTCCATAATACTCTTCAACTTTTTATTTTATTTTATCACATTGCATGTCTGGATAGGAAAAGCAGAATGCGACCAACTTTCTGTTTAGCACATTTAGTAGAATACAGAGAAGATTTTTATACCTTTTGAATGCAAAATGTAAAAAATCCTCATTCGTAAACCTCTTAATGGTTTATGTGCATATTCCTTCTTTTCTGCTATGAATGACCAATTGATCCCAAATGTTTACAGGGGATAGGCGATTTTCGCCATGGAAGGGATCAGTGGTTGATTCAGTCATTGGAGTTTTCCTTACCCAAAATGTCTCGGATCACCTTTCAAGGTATATGCAGTGCCTTAAAAATTAATCACGTCAAAGAGAGTACCATGCATCGAAAATAATATATGGTTTTTTATCATGCAGCTCTGCTTTCATGTCTCTAGCAGCTCGTTTCCCTCCAAAATCAAGCAGCAACCAAGAAGATGAAAGACCTGCTCGAAGCGTAGTTGTTGAAGATCCAGAGGGATGCATTTTGAACTTAAATGACACCCCTTCGCAAGTTTCTGGGGTTGATAGTGGACCAAAAGAGCAACAAAAGGACTGTTCAGACTCTGGAATCGAAAGATTTAATTTCTTAGAGAACAGTAGTCAGAACTTGGAAGAGGAAGTTTTATCATCACAAGACTCTTTTGATCCTGCAATATTTCAGTCGTGCCGCGGAGTTGGATCCTGTTCAGGTTCCAAATCAGACGCAGAGTTTTCTACAACCAGGTGTGAAACAAAAACTGTCAGTGGATCAGGTCAATCAGAGAAATCCGGGAGTCCAAATCTGTCTGATGAAACTGCAAGTGTCACTCAGAAGAAACCTGATTTAGACAAAACAACAAACTGGAAGGACTCTCCTCCCTCTTTTGGTCAGCCAAGCAATCATACTAATTGGCAAAAAGGACCGACCAATCCTTCCAACAGCTATGAGCAGAGCACGATTCAGAAGCCACAGCTACCAGATATAGAGGATTTTGGAATGCCAGGTGAAGGCATGGGTTATTCTTGGCTATCAATTTCACCAAGAGCTGACAAAGGAAAAAACAAGAATGCACCTCGCAGAGTGTTCAGAAAAGGTGGAAACATACCATCAATGCCTCATGATACACTAGGAATGGGATTGTCTACTTCTTCAAGCACCCAGCAAGTGCACCAGGGTGATGCAAATCAACAAGAGAAGATGAATAAAGCATCCCAGTTACGAGAAACATTTATGGATCTGCTCAATTCCTCTGAAGAATTTCTTACAAGACAGTCCAGTAACACACAGAGTCTCATGGATAACCTTCTCCCGAGAGATAGAACTGCTGAAGACAGTGTTGATCCACGCAGTAATAGTACAAGTTTGCAGAACATATTGGCCGAATCGAATTCGAGTAACAATGAGCATACGGCAGTTGAGTTCACCGAGACAAATTCGACTATTGTACGAGAGATGAAAGGGACGCTTGCTGATGGGAAAAAGCCTACAAGCCACTGGGATAGTCTCAGAAAGGATGTGGAGAAGAAGAATGGGGAAAAGGAACGAAGCAAAGAGAGTATGGATTCCATAGACTATGAAGCAATAAGACGTGCTAGTATCAGTGAGATTTCTGACGCTATTAAGGAAAGAGGGATGAATAACATGTTGGCGGTACGAATTAAGGTAAATCTACTAGAAATCTACTGATTTCAATTGAGAGCCTCTTAGTTTTGTCAGAAAGCTTGAACATAAGTAGATTATGTAGCCATAACTAAAATGATTGGACAACATTGCAGGATTTCCTTGAACGGATAGTTAAAGATCACGGTGCCATTGACCTTGAATGGTTAAGAGATGCTCCTCCTGATAAGGCCAAGTGAGTAAATCACATTTTTCTTATAAATGCAACACTAGTAGGATCATTTTACTCATCAATTACGTGAGACTGATTACTGAAACAAGCTGGTCATGATCATTCACAGGGACTTTCTCTTGAGCATAAGAGGACTGGGTTTGAAAAGTGTAGAATGCGTGCGACTCTTAACACTTCACAATCTTGCTTTCCCTGTAAGTCAGACTACACCATTAGCTACTAACACCTTAAAGTAATTCCGCCCAACTAAGCATGAAGTTGTATTGATGTTGTGAAGGTTGACACGAATGTTGGAAGGATAGCCGTTAGGCTGGGATGGGTGCCTCTACAACCTCTCCCTGAATCACTTCAATTACACCTCTTGGAGCTGTAAGTTTCTTTGTCATATGAACAGCTTAAATATTTGGTTCTCGCAAATCATAACCGTGCTTTGTTTTCACAGGTACCCAGTTTTGGAGTCAATCCAAAAATTCCTTTGGCCAAGACTCTGCAAGCTCGATCAACGAACACTGTAAGCCCCGTAAACTCTACGAAATTACCAGTTTTTCCTTCTTTAGAATTCTGTCTTCAATTACGAACAGCGAAACTAATCATCATCCTATTGCTTGTTCAGGTATGAATTACACTACCAACTGATTACATTTGGAAAGGTATTACTGTTCTAAACTTTGAATTTATCATACGGTAATTTAAAGCATCGCAGACACTGATCAACTGTTTCCTAAATCATGTGAACTCATGTCAGGTATTTTGCACGAAGAGTAGACCAAATTGTAATGCATGTCCAATGAGAGGAGAATGCAGACACTTTGCCAGTGCTTATGCTAGGTAAGCAAGCATTCATACACTTCTACACAATAATTCCGCTGCCAAAAAGATAAATTAGGATTCTGGGCAACTAGCTATATATAGATTCACGCACATGGTAGCAAGCTGAAAATAGTATTACAAGGATTAAGGTCGAAATTATCGTGCCAGTACTATCATTTTAGCATGAGGTCTAGTTTTGAGGCATTTACACTATCTTACCTAAAGTAGCGATTCAGAATGTGAAATTCACTGAATTATGCCATTGTGACAGTGCACGACTTTCTTTGCCGGCACCAGACGAGAGGAGCTTAGCCAATGCAACTATTCCGGTCCCTTCGGAGTCCTTTCCTCCTGCAGCCATTCCGATGATGCAATTACCTCCTCCTCTGGAGAAATCCCTAGCAACGGAATCGTTGTCAAATGGAGTAAATTGTGAACCGATAATTGAAGAGCCGGCCTCTCCCCAGCAAGAATGCACTGAAATAACAGAGAGTGACATTGAAGATGCGTACTACAATGAAGACCCTGACGAGATCCCAACGATAAACCTCAACATTGAACAGTTCAGCATGACGCTAAGGGAAGTCTTGGAAGAAGGTGACATGTCCAAAGCTTTGGTTGCTTTGAATCCAACCAAAGCTTCTATTCCAACTCCCAAACTAAAGAACATTAGCCGGCTCAGGACAGAGCACCAAGTGTAAGCTGATAACTCCTTTTTTTCCTTTCATTTGCATTTTGGCAAAAAAAAAACATTCGCTCTCAATTGGGTTTCCAACAAATGTGTTGTCTGTTGGCAGGTATGAGCTCCCGGATTCACATCCTCTCCTCGATGGTGTAAGTTTATCGTTTATTCTCTCTATACTTGAGCTGTTTCATTTGAAAAAGACTGTTTAAAAATCTGCGTTTGATGCAAAACAGATGGATAAAAGAGAAAAAGATGACTACAGTCCTTATCTCCTAGCTATTTGGACACCAGGTGAGGATAAAACACTGCAATTTTCTTTCCCTGTGACGTCAATATCTCAGAAAGTAAAGCTAGAACCAAAACTATAAAAAGCCTTTGAGATTGAGTGGGTTAAATGATAGAGTTTTGAGGCTGTCAAATGAAAGATGGGACGTAGAATTGGTGGATGTTATATGTAATATTAGTTGGTGAGATTAGGTTAGCTAATGTAATTGTTTGGTTGCCAGGTGAAACGGCGAATTCAGCTCAACCGCCTGAACAGAAGTGTGGAGGGAAAGTGTCCGGCAAAATGTGTTTTGAAGAGACTTGTTCAGAGTGTAACAGTGTGAGAGAAGCGAACTCACAGACAGTTAGAGGAACTCTTCTGGTGAGATTGTCTAAATCTCTTTTGTAGTGTTCATTAGAAAGGAGAAGTGAGAGTACAAATTACTAATACTAGTTTTCTTCATTCACAGATACCTTGTCGGACTGCCATGAGAGGAAGTTTTCCGCTGAACGGGACATACTTTCAAGTTAACGAGGTTAGATGAAACGAAACTCGAAAAGAATACGAAACATTCTTTCTACTTGCTTTGGTTCTTGATTCCTCTTTGTCACTTTTATCTTGCAGTTGTTTGCAGACCATGCTTCTAGTCTCACACCCATCGATGTTCCTCGAGATTGGATATGGAATTTACCCCGAAGAACTGTCTACTTCGGTACATCAGTAACCTCGATATTCAGAGGTAAAAACATTCATAATACTACAGTTGGTTAATCAATTGTCTAAATTTTGGACTGCTTCAATTTCTCTTTGTCAAGAATGAAATTTTCTAATGGTTTGCGCACTTTTTACAGGTCTTACAACGGAGCAAATACAATACTGCTTTTGGAAAGGTACCATTGAATTCTTACTCAGAGAAAATGCAGAAACACATTGCTCCTCATGAAAAGTTGAACTTAGGACCAATACTATATTGTTCTGTGATAGAAACTGATAAAGATCTACCAATTATGACTGTAGGTTTCGTATGTGTTCGAGGATTCGAACAGAAGATAAGAGCACCGCGTCCGCTGATGGCAAGGTTGCATTTTACCGCGAGTAAGTTGAAGAACAACATAACCTGAAAGATCAACTGAAGAAAGAAACCACATTACTTCTCTGCTCTCCTCTATAATAAAAGGCAACCGAAAGGCCAATCTTGGCATAAAACAGAAGACTTTATAGTTTTTTTTCATTTTCTTTCTGACTTCATTCATAGAGGAGAAGAGAAATCAAAATAGGAATACAAAGGAATATTTCTTAGGTTCTTTATTTTTCTCTCTAACAAAATTGTAGTACTTGGGTCTTTAGTTTTGTTAGTCACCTTGCCAAACGGAATGAGACGAATGACTATGCACACTTAGGCGCATTGTCAATAAAGCTCTCCGGTCACCGGAGTTTTTAGCATTTTTTCTCTTTGTTTGACCAACAAAAAAAAATAAAGCAAAAATCTGAGAAACCAGTAAACTGAAAAAAATATCAACCAATGATTATCCACCACGTAAACACTTTCAAGTTGCAGAATATTTTCATTTTTAGCATCTCCATTTTACTTTGAATATATCCAATATGCCATCTTGGTTAATGTAATAGTATAGTATCACCAAGAGTAAAAATTCGATTTTCATTTCGCATGTGTGATTTTAATCCACTTGCCTCAAATTCGTGGTCATACTCAACACACGCGCTTAATCAACCGTTAGATTTGTCAATCAACGGTGTGATTTAATAGTTGAAAAGTAAAAACGGTGCGTTTCACGCGCTTCTCGTGGTTAAAGCCGTCACACGTGTCGTTCACGTGACTGCGCACGTTAGCATTAACCATTGTCGTGTTATTAACACACGCCGTTTTTCGAATCCTCACCACCAAAAATCCACTCTCTCTCGGCGAAGTGATGTCGTCGTCGTTACGAGCTCCGGCGGGTTTCGCCGCCGTGTTCTCGGCTGATCAGAATTTCAGACTCGGGAGGCTAGACGCTCTGAGATCATCTCACTCGCTTTTCTTAGGCAGAAATGCGCGCGAAATCGTTTCGGTTCCTCCGTCTTCTTCTTCGTCTAGTTCTTCGCCTATACAAGCCGTCTCTACGGTGAGATTTCGATATCTGCTCTTGAATATTAGATTATCACAATGGATTTATCTCGTTTTGGTTGTGAATCGATAGTAGTTGATTAGTGATTGATTTGAAATTGGATTTAGTTCTGAATCAGATACAACAATGAGTGAGATTCTGCATTTCTCATGTTCGATTTATGTATTTTGTTTAGCCTGAGGTTGCGACCAAGAGGAGTAAAGTGGAGATAATAAAGGAGAAGAGTAATTTCATAAGGTATCCTTTAAACGAGGAGCTTTTAACAGAAGCACCAAACGTAAACGAATCCGCAGTTCAGCTCATCAAGTTCCATGGAAGTTACCAACAGTACAATAGAGAAGAACGTGGTGGAAGATCTTACTCTTTTATGCTTCGTACTAAGAATCCATCTGGGAAGGTTCCTAACCAGCTATATCTAACTATGGATGACTTAGCTGATGAGTTTGGTATCGGTACGCTTCGTTTAACCACTAGGCAGACGTTTCAACTCCATGGTGTTGTGAAGCAGAATCTTAAGACCGTGATGAGTTCGATTATTAAAAATATGGGTAGTACTCTTGGTGCTTGTGGTGATTTGAATAGAAATGTTCTTGCTCCTGCGGCTCCTTATGTGAAGAAAGACTATCTCTTTGCGCAAGAAACGGCAGATAATATTGCGGCTTTGCTTTCTCCTCAGTCGGGGTTTTATTATGATATGTGGGTTGATGGAGAGCAGTTCTTGACTGCTGAGCCTCCTGAGGTGGTGAAGGCTCGAAATGATAACTCACATGGAACTAACTTTGTTGACTCTCCTGAGCCCATATATGGAACTCAGTTCTTGCCTAGGAAGTTCAAGGTTGCTGTAACTGTGCCTACAGATAACTCTGTTGACCTCCTCACCAATGACATTGGCGTTGTTGTCGTTTCAGATGAAACTGGGGAGCCACAGGGTTTCAATCTTTATGTAAGTTGACATGAGCTATTTTATATATCTAGTGTCATGTTTGTTAGCTCGCCTTTCTTTCAGTGTTCTTTTTCGAACTGTTAACGATAATGACTCATCATGTAGGTTGGTGGGGGTATGGGAAGAACACACAGAATGGAGTCTACTTTTGCCCGCCTGGCTGAACCATTAGGTTATGTTCCAAAGGAGGATATTTTGTATGCTGTGAAAGCCATTGTAGTCACACAGCGAGAACACGGGAGAAGAGATGATCGTAAATATAGCAGAATGAAATATTTGATCAGCTCTTGGGGAATTGAGAAGTTTAGAGATGTTGTAGAGCAATATTATGGTAAAAAGTTTGAGCCTTCCCGTGATCTTCCAGAGTGGGAGTTCAAAAGTTACTTGGGATGGCATGAACAGGTTTTGTTACAAATATATACCTTGTGGAAATAGCTTCACTTTCAAAACTTCTCTCATGGCTTAAATATGTTATTGTTATTGTGAACTTTGCAGGGAGATGGTGCGTGGTTTTGTGGGCTACACGTAGACAGTGGTCGTGTGGGAGGTATAATGAAGAAGACACTTAGAGAAGTAATAGAGAAATACAAAATTGATGTCCGCATCACACCAAACCAAAACATTGTATTGTGTGATATAAAGACCGAATGGAAGCGTCCCATCACCACAGTGCTTGCTCAGGCCGGCTTGCTGGTAAGCAGAGCTTTATTTTGACCATATGTATAGCTTTTGTATTATAAGTTAATCAACCACTGCTTACTTTGTGCAGCAACCTGAGTTTGTCGACCCATTAAACCAAACCGCTATGGCTTGTCCAGCTTTTCCTTTGTGCCCATTGGCAATAACCGAGGCAGAGCGCGGAATCCCCAGCATTCTAAAGCGAGTGAGAGCAATGTTTGAGAAGGTAAGATCCGCTTATTGAAGATGACTTACATTTATCTAATCTTGTGCCATTACATGCAAATTGATCTTAATGTGCAAAACCCTCCTTTTTTGAATCAGGTTGGTCTAGACTATGACGAGTCTGTTGTGATAAGAGTAACCGGTTGTCCTAATGGGTGTGCAAGACCGTACATGGCTGAGCTTGGTCTAGTTGGGGATGGTCCCAACAGCTATCAGGTATGGTTCGAAGTTAGAACACAAGCTCAAGTTACTCGTGAGACAGTATAGTAAAGCAAACAGGCTCATAATCTCGGTATGTTTTGGGATCTGCCAGATTTGGCTAGGAGGAACACCGAACCAGACCCAGATAGCAAGGAGTTTCATGGATAAGGTAAAGGTTCAAGACTTAGAGAAAGTGTTCGAGCCATTGTTTTATCATTGGAAACTCGAGAGACAAACCAAAGAATCATTCGGAGAATACTCAACCCGCATGGTAAGGATTAACATTACATATAACTTCTGTTTACTCAAAGTCACTTGAAATACTATATTGAAACAAATCACTTTGTTTATTTTGATAAAATTGCAGGGATTCGAGAAACTGAAGGAGCTTATAGATGGATATAAAGGAGGTTCTCAATAACCGTAGATTATGTTTCGTTTATGAATCATGTGATGTTCTGAATGGAGGGAACGGGTTATTGTTTTGGTTTTGTGTACCTTTTTCTGGATGGCTTTGAATGGAGGGAACTGGTTATCCCTTCTCTTATAGTCTCCAACAATAGAGTTTCAAGGTTCTATCCTCCTGAGTGATCAAACAAATAATAAAGTTTAGGTACGGGTTTCGGGTTCGGATCCGGGTTAAAGGTTTTGGATTCACAAAGAAATCGCTGCGATTGTTGATATTAAGGCCCATTGGGCTACAAACTAAATAACCACTTTGACAATTCTCAGGTTTTGCATGTAATTACTCTTAAATGGAAATAACTGAATGATATGTGAAGCTCTTAATTTGTGGTGACAACGTTTCTAGAAAAGGCTGAAATGTTTGCAAGTGTGACAACTTGGATGTAATAAAATTGAAAAAGTGCCAATCGAAAGTGGTTATGTGCAAGATAAGATTGAGGGTTACAAGTGATGGTTTTCAAGTTCCTCTAGCTAGCCCTTTTTAATCTTATTTCTATGTTTCTAATCTTTTGCATCACCTTGTATAAACATAACAAAATAGAAGTATTAAAAAAAAAGTTATCAAGTACATGATTCATTTGTGTTTATGTTTCGAACATAAGCTTGGATTCTGTTGAAACCCTAGGAATGTCTTTCAACGCCTCCATCATCATCTCAAGATCGGGAGTGGTTCTCATCAGGGAGATTACTGCAGTCTTGAGACACTTGGCGTTGGCCAGAATGTATTTCAAGAACTGCTCTTCTTCTTCTCTTCCTCCATAAAATTTCCACACAAAAAGCTCGAGCTCGGACGACAGGCATCCGGGAACAGAGCTCGGTGGGTTCCATGAAAGTGGGAGATCCTCGGGTTCAGGGGTACAATCCTGTGAAGCAACGACCACCACTAAATATTAAACACAAGATTTTTAACCTTGCTTCTTTAGCCAAGAGGAAAAGGAGGATGCTTACATAATCAATCGTCAGAGATTTTAGTTTTGGAGAATTTCCAAGTAAAAGTAAAGTTGGTTCAATCCAGTCTGATTCTTCTGGATATATGATACACTCCATAAGCCGAGAAAATTTGATGGTGCTACAACCCACAACCTGCGATGAACAAATTAAAGCAAACCTATAATTAAGTAGAGATAGATACAACAACAATGAGATCACAAGCAGAGAGAGGGAGAGGGAGAGGGAGAGACCATTTCATCCTTCAAATACAAGGCAAGAGACGAGAGAGATGAAAGAGTTGCTAGAAACTTGTCATCAGGACGAGAATCAAAGTCGATATATGCATCATCAAGACAAGACATATGGATCGAGCAAGAGTCTCCCGAACGATCCGTGATATTAAAGTATGTTACTGATGTTGGAATGTCTATGACCAAGGACCTTCCAGTGTCTCCATGATATGCTCAAATTTACCATGAGCTACTCTCTCAAATTAAGAGGTCGTCGTAGTAGGGGTCGAATCACTGGGAGTCAAATCAAACGATAGGAATATTGACTTCAAATTCGGCTAAGTAAAATAAATAACAAAATCAATTGGTAACAGGAAATATTGTTGATTTCAAATTCAATTAAACAAAGAGCTAGGCTTTTGGGTAATTCTCAGGATGAATCAGAATTGCAGGCTAAACAAAATCAGGATTTAATTAAGAACCGTTCTAGAACTCGGAACACTAATGTATAATTAACCAACTGTCGTTGCGAAAACTAACTATGTCTAAACCCTAGAAAACCAAATTTCTTTGCGAATTCAATCAATTTAAACAAGCATTAAATTCAAGTCCAATTTGTTCACAAAATCCCTAAACCAAATTTCTTTGCGAATAAGTAATTTTGCTCACCTAAGATCTAGTTCTGGCTAATCAATTACACTTTCGTGTCAATCTATCAACCTAAGATAGCTAATTTAGAGTGATCAATTCTAAATCAGAGTTAAAGCAATCTAGGTGAAGAACCTAACAGATAATCCTAACAAGTGAGTTTACCCTAACAATTCATCATCATTCCATTCGAACTACCCTAAACCTAACAAGCAAACTACTCAGACATGGCAGCAAAGCAAATCATAGTTGAATAATAATGCATAAAGAAAGAGTAAAAGAAGAATTACAATAGGGTTCGAAGAATTTCAAAGAACAAAGTAAATTTGTCTCCCTAAAAACCCTAAAAATCTCTCTCTAAACTTTGTTAAGTAAAATCTAAGTTATGATCTAAAAACCTAAAATAAACTATTTATAGAGGTAAAACTCGTAGTGGGCTTTTATGACGGTTTATTGGTAACTCCTGGCCCGAAAAGGAACAATTTTCTTTCTTTAAAACGTATTAGGTCGGTTTCTGGGAAGGCCTGTCGATCGATCGTCTATGTGTCTGTCGATCGACAGGTGTTAACGTTGTTGTCGATCGATCGGTCTTCATGGGGCTGTCGATCGACACGCCAATCTGACGGCAATTGAAAATCCGTTCTAACGACTTCAGCTCCTCTTTCCACAATGCTCCAAAACGTTCCATAATCATCAATTAAGCTCCACACGTACAAAAACCTGCAAAGACTCTAAAACACTCGAAAAACACCGAAAAGACTCGATAAAATCGGGTAAAATCATGGTCAAAAACGGGTAAAAACCATGATAGATCACTCCAACATCATTGTCGTTTGGGCGTTTGCGACTATCGTACAATAAGGAGGTTAAGCTAGACGATTTGACGGTAAAGTTGGTCACGTTGTCATCCTTCTTGTTTCGTTTGACGCATAGTTCATCAAGAACAGGGCAGCTGGATAAGAAGCTAACCAGAGAATCATCGTCTTTATACACCACATAGTGAAGTTGGAGCCATGTCAGGGATGGGAAGGAAGCGGAAGAAGGAACATCCACAAGAATGTTGTGGGAGAGAGACAGTTTCATGAGAGATTCGCACGAGTAAAAGGTCTTGGGAAAGCTGGTTGGATCTGCGGACCAGAGGAGTTGGAAATCCATCTCAAGCACCCAGCCATCATCAACCGCGTTTGCGACCAAGTTCCCGACATCAGCATCAGTAGGACAATTTGGACCGAGATTAATACACAAGCTGTCTATTACGGGTGCTCTGTGGAGCTGCAGTGATTTTTCAAGAAAGCACCAGACGCTCTTCTTGTTATCCACCACCTGCTCCTCCTTGTCATATTCAGCATCATGCTCATGCTCACCATCATCACTAATATTGTCTACATGCGCATGCTCATCATCATCACTATCATCATCGCTATCATCATCGCTATCACTATCGCTATCAACTACCTCCTCCTCCTCTTCGCTGTCTATGTACTCAAGTCTCTGTTTCATCGTCCAAACAGAGAGCCATCGTTTGGACAGAAACATGGTGGCCACTGCGTCTTTTGTCGGGACAAGATCCAAGATCATTACCAGCAAATCTTCCGGCAATGCACTAATCATGTCTTTACAAACTATCTCTTCCACACCACAATTTGAGGTTTGCATCATCTGAGCTCTAAGAGAACGACTTTGCAATAAATGGAATTAACAACAAGTTCCTTTTTTTTTCTTCTCCTGTCAATAAGTCTCAATTTATCAAAAACAAATTTCCTTTCTTCTAAACTGATAAGGAAGCAAAGAAGAAGAAAAATTTCCTTTCTCTAATATTTTCGGGTTAATGGGCCGGATCTAACTAAAGCCCAAAACGTAACGTAATCATTTACGTGAAGAAACTCCATAAACCGATGTTTTCTTGGGTTCGGAGTAGTAGTAGTAGGTTTTGAATTGGAATAAGGTGCAATACAATACTACAATACAATTGGAATAACGTAATATTTATGATATACTTTAAGCCACTGTTGATACTTTATAAGCTTTTAGTATCAAAGGAAATTTTCCTTTGCTAGCAAATAGGTGAAAAAAAAGAAGAGTTAAGGGGTATAATTGGAAACTCACACACAGAATATGTAATTTGATAACCTAAATTGATAAACCCTAATTCTAGTATACCGACTCTCAGCATCTTCTTCTCTTCCTCTGTTCCTCTCTCTCTCGCCGGCGACAACAACAATGGGTGCCAAAGCGAAGAAAGCTCTAAAGAAGAACATGAAGAAGATCGCTGCTTCGGCTGCTGCTTCTTCTCAGCCACCTCTTCCCCAGAACCCTAAACCATCTGCTGATTTTTTGGTACTTTCTTCGATGCTCTCGCTTATCTCCTTTCGTTTCAAATTCGTTTATGATTCTCTGAATTTAGGTTTTGATTTCTCGTTTGATAGCCATTAGAAGGTGGTCCAGCTCGTAAAGCTCCAGTGACGACCAAGCCTCTTGAGAGTAAAGCTACAGTGCTATACATCGGTCGTATCCCTCATGGGTTCTATGAGACTGAGATTGAAGGTAAACTATAACCAGCTCAATTTCATGCCCTTTTGTGTCACACACTTGTAATTGGTTATTGTGTTTGATAAATCTTGGCTCATAGGTTTCTTTCAGCAATTTGGAACTGTTAAGAGAGTTAGAGTTGCCCGAAACAAAAAGGTTATACATTTTGGTCCCTCTAGTTTCAGACTAAGCATTTGGTTCTTTTTTCATTAGTGTTTTCGGTTTTTGACAGACTGGCAAATCAAAGCATTTTGGGTTCATTCAGTTTGAAGATCCTGAGGTATATTACTTGGAAATCTGTAGAGAGATGGTGAAACTCTTGTGCTTTATATGTAGCAAGATTTGATTGTTTAACTTCTTGATTTGGTGTTCTATAGGTAGCGGAGATTGCAGCGGGTGCAATGAATGACTATCTGTTGCTTGAGCATATGCTTCAAGTCCGTGTTGTTTCACCAGAGGATGTTAAACCAAATCTGTGAGTTACTTGAATCCAATCGACTTCCTTTTGTAACTCCTATGTAATTAGTTAGGTAACATAGTATATTGTGTAGGCTGTGTTATCTCTTTATCTTGGCTGGTTATGTGCTTTGGGAGCTTATGTTGTTGAATGAAATAACATTCTTTCTAATGCACGCTATGGTTCATAAGGGTTAGGTTTCATGACATTTGTATGTTAGGATTGGATGTAGAATGAGTTTAGAGTGAAGAGAGTTTACTGAATGAGTCTTTTCTCAGTAGGAGTCACGAAATTAGGCTAAAGAAACTATGATTCTCACTCTGTCATGAGAAATTAAGATGTCTAAAGTCTCTTCTAGAGTTTTCAGAAGTGCGCATGTCAATAACCGTCTTGAGAAAGTTTCTCTTCTATTGCAAGTCACTGTGGATCATAATGCTTCTATGCCATAAATGTTTTTTAGGTGGAAAGGGTTTAAGTGTCATTACAAACCAGTGGATTATGTTCAGATCGAGCGTAAAAACCATAACAAGGTAATCTTCTTCATATTTTCTTGTGCTCAATTTAACATTTTTTAAGCAAGTGATTTTACCTTTGGTTTCTGTTCTGTATACAGGAAAGGACGTTAGAAGAGCATAGGAAAATGTTGCAGAAAGTCGTGAAACGGGATAAGAAAAGGAGAGCGAGTATCGAAGCTGCTGGAATTGATTATGAATGCCCCGAACTTGTAAGTTTTGAATTACACTTTTTTACTTCCTCTAACATAACATTTCAAGCACATAACTAGTACTAACTAATAAACGTGTGCTCTGTATTGCTACTTCAGGTTGGAAATACCCAGCCAGCCCCAAAGAAGATCAAGTTTGATGAAGACTAGGAATCAAAGCTGAAGAACACATTTTCGATAAACTTTTTTTATAGGATCTGGTTTTGTTGTACTTTTGACATTGGATCCAAAACTCAAAACTTTTTAAGTATCTGAAGCTAATGCAATGAAAATTTCTGTCTGAACGAATCTCAAATTCTCTTTATAGCATCAATATACTTTGTCAAAACAGCAGGTGTTATATCATCACCGATAAAACCGTTCTTGCGATCTCTAGGTGCAACGGTTGCAATGAGAATAAAGTTTTCGCCATTTCCTACATCGATCTCATACAACTCGGTAAATACCTGTCTAAACTCATCTTTGAGTTCTTGATAGAATACATCGTTTGGAGGTATGACATTGACAACAAAAACACCAGAAGGAACCAGAACTGTTCTTGCAGCTAGCAGAACATCTTTAGCCAGAAACTCGACCGGAGGAGCACTCACACCGTGAATCGGATCACTCGAATCAAGATCAACCATCAAAACATCGAATTTCGTATCATCATCATCACAGACTCTCTTCAAAAACTCAATACCGTCTTCGACATGAACACGAGCAAAGCTTTCTTCTAACCCGAAATATCGCCTCGCGACCCTCACGACTTCAGGGTCAATCTCAACACCCGTAACCTCGAATCCTAATTGTAACTTCAAGAAACTAAGCAACCCACCACCTCCAACTCCAATACACAATGCCTTTGGTCTACCTTCAAGCTCACCAATACGAGAACCAATCAACCAAAGACCAGCAACCATAGGTGCTAAGTAAGGATGCACAAGCTCAGTAAGATCAAGCTTAAACTCTGATCCAATAAGTGAACAAGAAGAACTACTTCTAGGGATGATTTTGATATCAGATTGAACTAAATTAGGCATTCTCTTAAACCTCAATCTCCTACGAAACTCTCTTGTACCTTCATCGATCTCAATCTCTACATTCTCAATCACCATTTCACCAACGAAACTCCCAAATGATTTCTCAATCACAACGCTTGATACAACCTTATCCTCGTAAATCAGAAACGGAACATCATCGTCGATTTCTTCTCCGGTTAGAGTTTTCGGTGAGAGAGCTACAACAAGAGGTTTCAGTCTCTTTGATTCATCGTCTTCAACGATACGTCGGTGGTAAACCGGAGGGGAATCAGAGTCGTCACCGGAGGGATTATCGCCGATTAGTATTAACCGAGAGATGTTAGGAAGGTTAAGGAGGATCTGGAGATGACCAGATTCAGTGGAGAAAATCCAATCGGTTTCTCGGTGTTTAGGGACGAGCATGGCGGCGATTCGTGGAGATGACTCGTTGAAATGAACAGGCGAGTCAAGGACGGCGACTCGGAGGAGGAGAAGTGATTGAGAATTAGGGTTAGGGATTGTGAAAGAGACGAATCGTGAAGGAGAAATGTTCTCGAAGACTCTCACATCAAGCGCCATTGTTTCTCTTCTTCTTCTTCGAAAGCTCTTCTTAGTTTTTTGGTTTTAGTAAACCGGAATTTAACCAAACCGGAACAAACCATATCATCACGTGGTTAATTACCCGGTTTAGTTCTGCTTCATTAACATGAAATCATCTTCTTCCTAAAACCTCTTCAGATTCTCTTTTTTTTTTGTTTATGGTCAAATTTGATTTTTTCATTTATGGATTCTTTAGCAGAAATGGATTCTTCAAACATGTATAAGTTGGATTTCACTGACGCCATTGTAGTATCAGAAGCTTGAAGTCCTTTTCTTTCAAAAGTACAATTTCCTTTTTATTTTCTGAAAATTAGTGGAAATGGTGGGTGATTGGGATAAATGTGTGGAAGAGGCGGTGAATGTGCTTGAATCTCGGCAACTTCTTCGATCTTTGAGACCCATTTGTATGTCTATGGGAAACGAAGAAGAAATGGTGAAAAACAGAGGAGATGAGTACGAAGTGTTCGATGGTATGCGTCAATGGGATCGGGCTTCTCTAGAGGTTTCTGTCTCAGTACCCACATTTCAGAATTGGCTTCACGATGAACCTAGTAACGGTACGTTTCTTTCTTTCCTCCGATGAGTTTCGGAGTTTCCAAAGTTACAGAAATCTAAATGTGGTTCCTTTTATTAGATAGAGAACCTTGATTTTTTAGTATCTCAATGCTGCAAAATATTGAGTATAATTGATGGATTTAACTGAGTTGATGAATGGTTGAGGAAGCTATGGTTTTTTTGATGTTGCTTCACATTATTAACAGGAGAAGAGAGTTTTAGTGGAGATGCATTAGGTGAGAGTAGCAAAGGGAGATTCAAGAAGCTACTTTTGTTCTCTGGGAATGATTATTTGGGTTTGAGCTCACATCCTACAATATCAAAAGCTGCTGCAAATGTTTGTTTTCGGAACTTTTTTCATGTCAATAAACTTAAGTGTAGATTTCTATCCACTGTTCTTATGTGTTTTCTTCAAGGCAGGCAGTTCAAAAATATGGTATGGGACCTAAGGGATCTGCGTTAATATGTGGCTATACTACTTATCATCGTTTGCTTGAGTCTAGTTTGGCGGAACTGAAGAAGAAAGAGGTAAAAATACTTGCTTGAATATGATTAAAATGGAGTCCCATGATATTGATATGATGTGTCTTTTTATCTGCTTAGGATTGTCTTGTTTGTCCTACTGGGTTTGCTGCCAATATGGCTGCAATGGTTGCAATTGGAAGTGTTGCTTCTCTTTTGGCTGCTAGTGGGAAACCTTTAAAGAATGGAAAAGTGGCCATCTTTTCTGATGCTTTGAATCATGCATCAATTATTGATGGTATTCGTCTTGCTGAACGACAAGGAAATGTTGAAGTTACTGTGTATCGACACTGTGACATGTCTCACCTTGATTTATTATTGTAAGTTCATTGCAGACTCCTACTCCTTTCTTGTTATCTAGTTTTTTTTGCCATTCATGTCATCTATAATTATTTGTACAGATCAAGTTGCAAAATGAAGAGGAAGGTCGTTGTGACTGATAGGTCAGTCTCATTTGCTACTTACTTACTGCTCTTGTTCTATAGTAGTTAACATTGAGTACTTATCATAGCTTTGTCTCTCTTGGTTTTCATGCATATGTCTCTGTTCATAGTGCTATCTACAAAGGCTAAATTTTATTTCAATATGCGTATTAAAGTCTTTGGTGGTTTGAACTGTGGACATATGAAAGGAAATTCAAATCATTGGATCTCATTTTTGATTTTGACAGCTTATTTAGTATGGATGGTGATTTTGCACCAATGAAAGAGCTTTCTCAGCTTCGGAAGAAGCATGGTTTCTTACTAGTTATTGATGATGTAAGTTTGTTGAATGTAAGTTAAAAATTTGAGGTGTTACTGTCAACGACTTTTTGCCTAAAATATATGTCTATATGATATTGATCGTTCAGGCACATGGAACATTTGTTTGTGGAGAAAATGGTGGTGGTGTGGCCGAGGAATTTAACTGTGAGGCCGATGTAGATATATGTGTGGGCACTTTGAGTAAGGCAGCAGGGTGTCATGGTGGATTCATAGCTTGCAGGTACACATACCTATATGGTCTGTAATTCGTGAACCAATATTTTGTAGTTGAGTTCTCTAACGTTCATGAAAGCTTATGATCAGTCTGAATTGTTTCGGTTGAAATTGGAATTTCAATGTAGTTAGTAGACTGGTAGCATCATAACTCTTTTTGTTTCGAAAACAGCAAAAAGTGGAAGCAACTGATCCAATCGAGAGGTCGTTCATTCATATTTTCGACAGCAATACCTGTCCCGATGGCTGCAGCTGCTTATGCAGCGGTTGTAGTGGCTCGGAAGGAGAAATGGAGAAGAAAGGCAATATGGGAGAGAGTGAAAGAGTTTAAGGCATTATCTGGAGTTGAAATCTCAAGCCCCATTATCTCGCTTATTGTAGGCAGTCAAGAGAACGCCCTCCAAGGAAGCCGGTCTCTCTCTCGTTCTCTTTAACTCTCTCTCTCTCTTTCTCTTCCTCACACACACTTGTTGTATTGCTGATTGGTTTTTTCTCATTGTTGCAGGTATCTATTAATATCAGGCTTCCATGTAATGGCAATAAGACCACCAACGGTACCACCCAATTCTTGCAGGTAAAACACACACACAAAACTTCATCTTTTTCGTACAAATTTTACCGATTTTCATGATATGAATCTTGATGAAAGTCTTGTTGTTGTTGTTGTTCAGGCTAAGAGTGACACTGAGTGCAGCACATACCACAGAAGATGTGAAGAAACTCATCACTGCTCTTTCTTCTTGTTTGGACTTTGACAAAACCACTCACATTCCTTCTTTTCTCTCTCCCAAACTCTGAACTCTTATGTAAACCGAAGAAAATAAACCAATAGCTTAAGTAAACCGGTCTTGGTTTGATGTTCTTGCTTTCTTAATCTCTTTCGTTTCAGGTGGGTTATAAGTAATTAATTACCTCTAAAAAAGGAAAACATGTTAACTTAAACTCATTTAATTACTGATTAGCAAAGTTCTAGAAAAAGGAAACTAAACCCTATATATACAATCATATAGAGAGACACAGTAGCTGTGAAATTTTCTTTCTCAACACGAAACTCAAAACAAAACCTAATATTTCTCTGTGAAATCGTGAAAAAACAAAACAAGAATGGGAGGCAAGAAGCAGAAGATTCCAATAAAGTATATTGAGAACAAAAATTCAAGAGAGGTTGCTTGCTCAAAACGTCGTCCTGGTCTTTACAGTAAAGCCTCTAAGCTATGTTTACTCTCCGGTGCAAAAATCGCAATCTTAACGACTCCGGTTTCTTCAGATTCTAACGTTTCTTTCTACTCTTTTGGTCATTCCTCTGTGGATAGTGTTGTATCCGCTTTCCTCACGAATCAGCGTCCTAGAGATGATGAAAACGTTGCGTTGCAAAAAGAGTTAGGGTTTTGGTGGGAAGATGAGAAGCTTGCTAAATCGGAGGATCCTAAGAAGTTGAGTGATGCGATTGATTCGATTTCTAGTTTGTTGCATAATCTTAAAGCGTCTGTGGAAAATCGAAGAGTATATAAGGATGACTTGAAGAAAAAGAAGAAGAAGATGGATGTTGTTTTACATGGAACTCATCAAAAGCTTGATCAAAACGAAACCCTAAAAATTAAATCTTGTTCTGCAAGTAATGGGATTCATGATGATTTGCTTGCGGGTTTCGAAGAGTTTATCAAGAAAAGTGAAGAGAAGAGTCAGATCGTAGCGGTTCCTGACAACAACATGAAGATGGATATTGTTTCACATGGAACTCATCATCAAGAGTTGGATCAAAATCAAACCCTAAAATTTCAATCTTCTTCTACAAGTATTGGGATTCAAGATTATTTGCCTGCGAGTTTCGAGGGGGTTATCAAGAACAGTGAAGAGAAGGATCAGATCGTAGCAATATCTGACAACAACATGAAGATGGATGTTGTTTCACTTGGAACTCATCGTCAAGAACTTGATCAAAACCAAACCCTAAATCTTCAATCTTGTGCTGCAAGTATTTGGAATCAAGATGATTTGCTTGCGGGTTTCGATGAATTTATCAAGAACAGTGAAGAGAAGGATCAGGTCGGAGCGATTCCTGACAACAACTTGAAAAAGAATGTTGTTTTACATGAAACTCATCAAGAGCTTGATCAAAATCAAACCCTAAATCTTCAATCTTCTTCTGCAAATCAAGAGTTTGATCAAAAGCAAACCCTAAATCTTCAATCTTGTTCTGCAAGTAATGGGATTCATGATGATTCACCTGCGAAATTCGAAGGGTTTGTCAAAAACAGTGAAGAGGAGGATCAGATCGTAGCGATCTCTGGCAACAACAACAAAAACGGCTCACTTGGAGACTTGGATGTGTGCAATAAAGAGCTTGGTCTTGATGAAATCTCTGCTTTCGAGACCAAGAATTCTGAAGATATATCGATGGATAATGTCTCAACGAAGTGCTCTGATTCTGATGAAGTTGTTGAAGATGGAGCATTGATGATTCACAGTGATTTCAATGAGGATAATCTTCACTTGTCTGATATGGATGAGAATCAGACCATAGGAAGTTCTGATAGCAACAACAACAATGCTTTACCTGAAAACTTTGATGAGTTAAATCAAGATCTTGCTCTTGAACAGTACTATGGTTTTCTTATGAACTGTGAAGATTTCTCTTTGGATGATATCTCAACGAATGAAAATATGTGCTTTGATTATGAATATGGAGGAGCAATGGCGATTCACACAAATTTTGATGACGA
The DNA here is from genome assembly GCA_900128785.1 of Arabis alpina. Classification (NCBI taxonomy): domain Eukaryota; kingdom Viridiplantae; phylum Streptophyta; class Magnoliopsida; order Brassicales; family Brassicaceae; genus Arabis; species Arabis alpina. The sequence continues at coordinate 2,524,182 of LT669795.1, forward strand.
TAATCTCCACTTTTCTGATTATTTTACAATGAGTTAACTTGCATTGTTACAATTTTGAAGACAATGTAGGGTTTGGTTCGGTTGAGATTTGGTTTAAGTGTAAGAGATATTTCATATGTTAACTAAAGGATCCGGTTTTACTTCAATCAATTTTCCTTTGCTTCATTTTGGTTTCAGAGATTTTTGATCGAACTCAAACCGGTTCAATTTCGGGTTGCCTTAATTAATGATGAAACTATTGTCAACGTAACAAATACATTATCTATGTTTGATCGAACCGGTTAATATTCTTACCGGTATAAATGTTGGTTATGCAAATGTCAAAATGTTATTCATGAGAAAGGGAAAAAACATATAAATAGGCTAATCGAATCTATATGTGTTCATTCGTGAATAAAATTATCAGTTGTAAATTCTGACACGAAATTTAATACCAACCAAGTCAAAGATGTTTATTCGAATTCTTTTTCAAAAAAAGGTTACTATAATGTTGAATTTTGTTTTAGCCTACACATGACACTCTCTATTTACTGTTACGGTTTTGAAGACAATGTAGGGTTTGGTTCGGTTAGTTTTGGTTTAAGTGTAAGAGATATATTTCGGTAGTTAACCAAAGGATCCGGTTTTACTTCAATTAGGTATCCCTTGCTTCATTGTGGAGTATCTTTTTAATCAAATTAACAAATATTTGTTGAACTACCGGTTAATATTCATGCTGAAAATGTTTGGTTATGCAAATTCCAAAATATTATTCATGAGAAAGGGAAAAAAACATATAAATAGACTAATCGAATCTCTGGATGTTCATTCATTAGTGAATACTCCCTCCGTTCTTATTTGTTTGATGATTTGGATTTTTTACACATATTAAAAAAACACATTACTCTCTCCGTTCTTTAAAGATTGATTTTCTAGAGTTTTCACACATATTAAGAAAACAAATTAATGTTTGACTAGAAATGAATTGGTTTTTGTACTAAACAATTTTCCATAAGTTTGACCCAATAACAATCCAATAAAATCAATTAATATGTCTTGAAATCTACAATTTATAATTATTATTACATAGAAAATGTAAAAAATCAATCTTTTTAAAACAAATTTTTTTTTAGAACATCAATCTTTAAAGAACGGAGGGAGTAATACTTAGTTATAAATGTCTTATTTTTTGCATTAAATAATTTTCCATACGTTTTGACCAATAGTAAATCAGTAAAGTCAATTAATATGTGTTGAACTTTACAATTCATCGTTATGATTACATTTAAAATGCATAGAAAAAATGAAAAATCAATCTTTTTACAAACAATTTTTTTTCTACAACATCAAATAAAAAATTAAAGAGGGAATAATATTGTAACAGTTGAGAAATTCTGACAAGTAAATTTAATACCAACCAAGTCAAAGGTGTTTATTCGAATACTTTTTTACTATGATGTTGAATTCTGTTTAGCTTACACATGACACTCTCTATTTATTGTTTTTGTTGGGTCTACCAAAATTGGAAAGTGAGTAATGGGTTTTCTGCAAAAATTTAGATTTCCCAGGTTATTATTCAAGCAGCAGTTGAATGCAATAAATAAAACTAAGAAGACATGCATGCATGCACTCACAAATGGTTTCTAATGTCCCAAAAGCTATTTTTATTGTTATAACAGCTAATTTTCACGGCTATATATTATACTACCTTTCATCTGTTGGTCCAATAACTCACAACAAATACTTTTTCCCATTTTCATTATAAACCCGTACTAATTCACCTAATTATAAAATATTTGGGACATATCCTATTTAAGCTTCCATCTAATTAATTACTCTCTCCTAACGTTTCATCTCATTTTATCTGTTGTAGCAAACAGTCTATGTTTGTTGAATGTATATGCAAAAATTCAATCCTTAAAACAGTCTATGTTAATTACATAAATGTTGTTTCAACTAACATTGTAAACTCTTTCTAAAAAATAAAAAAAATAAAAATTGTACACAATTATGTCAATTTATAAAATAAAATAAAAAGCTCAAACGAAAGATTGCTCTAAGTATCGTTTTACACTTATCTTCCATTTTAAAACAAATGTCGTTTTGGATTTTAGGTAAGTGATTTTATCTTTGACTGATAACAAAATATCAAAAGTTGAGCTTATTTTAGAAGAATAAATAGGATTAGTAATAGTAATATTTATACCGAAACGAAAAGAGTATTCTATTTTACTAGAGAGTGCACTAAATAATTATAAAAAAAACGTAATTTCTAAAGAGACTACACTAAATAATTAAAAAAAATTAAAGATAATACATGAACAAAAAACATTAAAAATTTAAAGTACTTTATAAATGGGCAATTTCCAAAAATACCACTTTTTCAAGGTTTTTTCCAAAAATACAATTTTAAAGTTTTTTTTCCAAAAATACCACATTTTTTCCAAAGTTCAAAAAATACCATTTAAAAAAAAAATCATTTTCAACATTCAAAACTAAACCCTAAACCCCAAACTCAAACCCTACCCCCTAAAACTATACCCTAATTTTGAAATAGTTAATAAAAATCCAAAAAATTTAAATTTAAAACCTTAAAAATCAACTTTTAAAAAAGTGATATTTTTGGAATTTTGAAAAAAAAAGTGGTATTTTTGGGAAAAAAACTTCGAGGTGGTATTTTTGGATTTTTTTTTTCAAAGAGTGGTATACGAGAGAATTCGTCTTTATAAAATTTGTAATTAACAATAAAATGATTTCAGTGAGCTGATATACACCGTCCATAGTATTTTAACTTTTTGAGTATTGGGTAAGGTGCAGTAAATTGCATGACCAAACCCCAACAAAAAATTTAAATATTTCACTTTAAGCTTTTGCATGCAATTTACTCTGTTTATATATCATCTTCTTCTTCCTCACTTCACTACTCACTTACACAAAAACCGAGCTAAAGAAAATGTCTCTTGATCTCACCTTCTTCATAATCATCTTCTCCACCTTCACATTCCTCCTAATCCGACGTATCTCAAACACAAAAAAACCTCTAAACCTTCCTCCAGGTCCACAAGGTTATCCAATAATCGGAAACCTATTCCAATTCGCACGTTCCGGTAAACCATTCTTCGAATACACAGAAGAATTAAAAAAAAAATACGGTCCAATCTTCACATTACGAATGGGTACAAGAACAATGATAATCATCTCAGACGCATCACTAATCCACGAAGCATTAATCCAACGTGGATCTCAATTCGCTTCACGACCCGCCGAGAATCCGACCCGAACAATCTTCAGTTGCAATAAATTCACAGTAAACGCAGCTAAATACGGTCCAATCTGGAGATCACTAAGAAGAAACATGGTTCAAAACATGCTTAGCCCCACCCGGTTAAAACAATTCGGATCCGTTCGTAAATCCGCCATGGATAAACTCATCGTGAAGATCAAATCGGAATCTGAACAACACGGCGGTTTAATCTACGTTCTCAAAAACGCTAGATTCGCTGCGTTCACGATTCTGTTAGAGATGTGTTTCGGAATCGAAATGGAAGAAGAATCGATTGTGAAAATGGATGAGATTATGAAAAACGTTTTGATTACTGTAGATCCACGAATCGATGATTACCTTCCGATACTAGCTCCGTTTTTCATCAAAGAACGGAGAAAAGCTTTACAAGTCCGTCGTGAACAGATCGATTACGTCGTCGGAATCATCGAGAAACGAAACAAAACGACGACGTTTTTCTCCTACTTAGATACGCTTTTGGATCTAAAAATCGAAGGTCGTGAAACGACGCCGTCTAACGAAGAGTTAGTGACTCTATGCTCGGAGTTTCTAAACGGTGGTACTGACACGACGGGGACGGCGATTGAGTGGGGAATCGCGGAGATGATAGCGAATCCGGAGATTCAGTGTAGGATTTACGATGAGATCAGATCCATCGTTGGAGATCGGAGAATCGAAGAAGGAGATGTTGAGAGAATGGTGTATTTACAAGCTTTTGTTAAAGAGCTTCTTCGTAAACATCCTCCGACGTATTTTTCACTAACGCACGCCGTGATGGAGACGACGACTCTCGGTGGTTACGATATTCCGGTCGGTGTTAACGTCGAGGTTTTTATTCCGGGTATTAATGAAGATCCGAAGATTTGGGTTAACCCGAAGAAGTTTGATCCGGATCGGTTTATGTTGGGTAAGGAAGATGCGGATATAACCGGGATTAGTGGAGTTAAAATGATTCCGTTTGGTGTTGGTCGTAGGATTTGTCCTGGACTTGCGATGGCGACCGTACACGTGTACTTGATGCTTGCGAGGATGGTTCAGGAATTCGAGTGGTTTGCTTATCCGCCTGGAAGTGAGATTGATTTCGCCGGAAAAACGGAGTTTACTGTGGTGATGAAGAATCCGTTGAGAGCTATGGTTAAGCCTAGAGTTTAATTTTTAAAATCTACTTTTTATGTCTTTTATTAAGCTTTTTTTGGTTGTATTTTAAAAAATTAAGGTGTGATTGTGCATCTTAATCTTTTTGAATCATATAAGATAAACCCAACATAAGGAAAGAGTGTTAAAATTACTACAAAAGTCTACAATTCAATATGTTAGAGGTAGTGCGAAAGTTGATATTGTCAAAGTTGAGATGATCAAATTAGATATGATCTGACTTATATATTTGTTTGATTTCAAATTTGAGATTGGTTAAAATGATAATTACAAACTATATAAATCAGAATTTGATGTTGGTTAAAATGATAATTCCAAGGTAGTCTGATATGTAGATTCATGGTAGGTAATGTTTTGGCACGGTAAAACCATATGGTAGAAAAGTCGCATGCATTAGAATAAAGTGTTATCTATGTATAGTAGTTCCTTCATTTTTCCTAATTTTAATGAGCAAAAATAAAACCAAATCCACACATGGCCAAATCTATGACTGATCATTGCCAAAACATCTCCTGTTTTTTCACATTTCTTCAAAATTATACTAGTCCGAAGAAAAACGAAAAAAAGAGCAAGGATGGGAGGATCTTAAGGTAGGTACATCAAGTGAGGTAATATGAACAAGAACCAAAAAAGAAAAAACCTAACAAAAGAAAGAAAAATTCTAAACCCAATTTACAATCTCATCGTAGAAGAAACTATACACATAAACCAAATGCTACAAGAAACTATAATCTTTCTCAAATCCTCTTTGAAAAATTCCCCCCCAAAGAACCCAACTATTGATTCAATTCCAGTAAAACATTTGCTTATAAAATTTGCTTCCTTTTACCATATTTCAGTTCAAGAATAGGGTTGTGGCTTCCTCGCTGGATTCGGCTAGTTGAATGGTTTCTGCAATCCTCAGAGCCATCATGGCTTTGTAAACAGCCAAATCTGCGTTCTCTGCAAGAAGTTGTGCTCTTCTTCTTTTGGCGATGGCAAACTCCATGGATTTTGCAGCCGCGGCCTTGGCTTCTTCCACTCTAAGAAGAACGTTTTGTTCTTCTGAAGCTTCTTGTTCAGCCGCCTTCGCAGCCACTACGTTAACACAACAAACGACCTAGAATATATCAGATCATTACACTCTCAGGGTGTTTAGAAAACTAAACTATGAGGAGCCAAATCCGACTTCTATTGAGCTTAATTCACATATCAATACAACACCATTACCAAAGATTTCAGTCTAATCCTACGGTAACCTAGTCTACTTAATCTAGTCTACTTAATCGTGCCTTAGTAAGATTGTTCCATTGTAACTCTTAACTCTCAAGTGTGTATATGCTACTTACATTTCCAGTACTACCTGGCAAAGCAATATAACACATAAATTCTCGAGTTTTATGGTTAGGGAACATACCGAGCAAAGGAGTTTGCTGTTTGGCTTTTCCATTGAGTTGACTACCCTGCCTTTTGAAGGATCTTCTCTTACGAAACACAGTTTTGGAAAGTAGCGAAGTTTTCTTGGCTTGTTGACCCTGTTTATATACACACAAACATCAATTCTGTTACTATAAACACAACTGGAAATAAAGAATATTACTCCTCGTACGCTGCAATATGACTTTACCTGGAAAACTCTGAGGAGTGGCGCTTTTCGCTGCTTCCTTTTTCTCGCCCAGTACTCGTATACTGCTTCAACCACTTCTTGCCTACCCAAGTGTGAAAGATTAGCTATAGTGGCTGCTTTCTCATCCAAGAGATCATCGGCATGACTATGGAAAGAAAACTTTTCAAACCCATCAATCATCAACTCAAAAGTATCCCTGTGAAGTTGCTGCTCATCTTCCTCCCCAAGCATTTCCAGGTTACGCCTTTCCAGCCACTCTTCATCTTCAGAATCCATGTCATAAAGAGCAATACTTCGAGCCATGGCCCTTGAAACCTCATCTTCTTTCAAAGATATATATGGAACTGGCCTAGTAAAAGACGGAAGATCATCGATATCCTCTGCATACCCATACACTTCTCTTACCCCAGGTATAGGAATCACTTTCACACTCTGTTCCAATACATTCCGTTCATAGCATTCTTTATAGATGTCTTTAAAACCAGCCCAATCTTGTCTGTCACAAAACTCAAGCTTCCAGTTATCATCTCCCATCCAAACTATGGCATGCGTTAACCGATTGGTCGAACAAGGTCTCATAGTCCTTTGGGCCGTGTGGCTGTATCTGATCACCCCAGCTTTCTTAATAACAAGGAACCACTCCTTTGAAGAAGAAAACTCCAACATGACACTACACCCTTCTTCTCTGGTGCATCTGTCTGAATGTATCGTCAATATATTCACAGAACAACATAAAGAATCAAGTTCCTCTTTAGTCTTCGGCTTTGTAATAACACTAATCCCATTAGAAACCGGAGACGTGTTATTTACCACCACCGAGCTTCTGAGTTTTCTCGACGGTACTGCTACTGTCCTGTTTTTCCTACTTACCGATAGATCAGAAACCGACGTTCCATTGTACAACTTGTGAACATTATTATGCGAAAGATTCCTTGCTCTTCTCCTCCTTAGAGAACTTCTCCTCTTTTGAAAACTATGAGAACCTAAATTGCCTCTATACTGAGCATTCCCACCAGTCAACTTCGAGGCTCTCACTGACGGATGTAACCCAACTAAACCTCTGTTCCTCAGATTACAAAGCTCAGACAAAGCTAATTCACACTCAGAGTCAGAATCAGATTCTTCCACCGGATTGTTTAGCAAATGCAGAGATCGCTTAACGAAAACAAAGGACCGTAGAAACAGTGTCAAATGCATATCCATGAAACATCGAGGAATAGCAGAAAAATCTACTGATAAGAGAGGTAGACAACTCCTGCCCCTAAAAAACTTGCATACGCCTCTCGAGCTAACCGGAGACTCCTGAAATACAAATAGAATCACCTAACCTTACTAACATTATATGATTATATCACTACCTATACAAACAAAAATATAATCCAGTTATAATTACCGCAAGAAATCGCACTCCATGTTCTGCAAACACTTCTTTAACAGTTTGAGACAAGAAGAACGCAACAAGTGAAGACAATCTCAGCTCTTCTCTCCTCACATATCTCATCACCAAACCAAAAACACTAGATAACCAGCAATCTTCAATAGACAAATCTACCGTAAGAGCAATCAAAGGACGATAGATTTTTCCTAAAGAAGAAACATGGTCTGATGATAATCTTTTCCGCCTACGATAAAACTTGAGGCTACGTTCTGATCTATCACTTGACGATGATCCAGAACCAGAAAGTCTCTTCCTTTTCCTACTATATACAACCCCAAACAACTTATCCACACTCTTAACATCTCCAACAACTTCTTCACTTCTCACTTTCCTCCGTTTAGTAACTCGAACTTCGACTTCTTTCTCTTCTTTCTCACTGATAATCTGTCTCGGGCTTCTAGGACCGGAGATTTTGTTGTTGTTGTTGTTGTTCTTCAAGAGACTATTCCAATCTGGATCCACAACGTCATGAGCTCGTCTAACTTTTGGTTCACCAACGTTAGGCCAGATCCGACGACCAGAACGGAGGACACGGGCTCCGTCTGCGGCTTTAACCACCCCGAAAACCCTTGTGGTTCTTCTCATTCCTACCGACGGCATCTATACGTTACTTCTCATATAGAACTCTAATCACTCACTCTTAAAAATTGGCCCTTTCGATCTATAACCACAAAACCCAATAAAAAAATCTCTTTTTTCGTAAAATTGAATCGATTACAGATCGAATTAGAGATACCCAGAAGGAGATTGAAGAAAAGGAAATCGAATTAGATCTCTGTAGATCGGAAGAGAGAAAAAAGTAATTGGAAGAAGATTCAAGATCTGGTTTTTGTTTCTGGGAAAAGAGTAGACATGGTGAAGAAGAGGAAGATCGATGGGTTTTCGTTTTCACGAAGTTTTCGTTTTTTTTGTTGTTGTGACGAGAAGAGAGGGAACAGAGGTGGCTAGGGTTTATGATCGAACCAAGAAACACAAAGATCTTTTTTCTGATTGGTTGTGTCCGTTGGATTATAAATTCGACGGTTCAGATTTATTTCTGGTTCGATGGGTCCAAGGCTAATCCTTTTCTTGTGAATTTTTTTGGGTTACACGAATATTAAGAAAGAAAAATAAAACGAATTTAAAACGGAATTGGTCGAAAATTTCAAAAGGTGAGAAGTTTTTAAAATGACGAAAATACCCCTCCTGTTTTTAAAGGGAAAGGTGCCTTGTTTGGTAACCCATTGGCTCTTGGTTTTTGGCGATGAGTAGGCATCAACTAGTTTCTTTGGAAAGTTTGGATGCTTCATAGTGTTGTTGCTGTTTTAGAGTTCTATTTAGAGTTCCTTTGTCTAAAGGTTAATGTATCCTTTGAGTTCCTGCTCGCTGTAATTTGTTAGATCCAACCTTTCGGTTGTGGGGTTTGTTTGTATTCCTTCTCAATAATCAATATTACTCTTCATATGACCAAACAAAAAAAACTGAATTGGCCGAAAATTTCAAAAGGTGAGAAGTTCTAAAATGACGAAAATACCCCTCGTGTTTTTAAAGTGAAAGGTGTCTGAATCTGAAAGTGTTTAAACTACAATTGTTAGAAGAGGAATCTACTAGTTGTTAACTAATATACTCCCATACGTGTGTTGTTATTGATAGGTTATTTAGAATTAGCAGAGAGCTTGTAGTAGCAAAATGTAAAATTGCATAAAGAATAAATGATTTGAAAAAGCTAAAAAAAAAAATCAAAATGGGACATGACAAAAAGGAGTAAAAGAATGTTTGAAAACATTGCTTTAAAACACCATTGTCCTAATTAAGTTTTGCCAAAAGCATCTCAAAGAAACAGACTCATCGTCTAAGCAAAAGAGAATAAACTCTTTTTCAGCTTTAAATCAAATGGAGAAACCACACAAATAAACACCATTGTTCAATACAAACTATGGAGTGGTGAGGCTATTCTCTTAAGCTTTACTCTGCTTTTATCAACAATTGTTTGGCTTTTCCTTTTCTTTGGATTGTTGTTTTCTTGGTTCATATACTTACGACCAGAACGAGCTCGGTTCTCGTTCATGCCATAGTCATCATTGGCCCACTCAAGCAACTGCAAATGGAGAGTTTGAGAATTGTATATCAAAAGAATGTCAAATGAGTAGGCTTTGAGTGAGAGACAAGAGTACAACAAAAGACTTACCAAAGGGCGTCCGTAGAAATGGGTGTTTGACAATGCTTTTTCCGCGTTTTTAGCTTCTTGCATTGTCATGAACTCAACAAAAGCATAACCTGAGGACTGATCGATATTCCTCTTTGGAAGCCTAAGACCCTTGATCTGCATTAACCACAAACATTAACTTGCTTTGATGTTTGCTACACATTTATGTTGCTCTTCTAACGAAAACTATCTTAAAACGAAACACGCATAATGACCAAAAGCTTCAGCAATTGCACATTGTTACCTGTCCAAATGGCAGGAAAAGCTGTCTTAGGTCCTTCTTGGTTGCTTCAAAAGCTACATTTTTCACATGTAACTTTGTAAGAGTTTTCTCCTTGTCTAAACCTTTCCCAACCGTGTCGTTACTAGGCTTGTTTTTACGGAAACTTAACTTCAAAGCATGTCCATCAAGTCTAGTTCCCTGCAAGTGTCAATGTATTACATCAAGTCCAATCAACTTTTAAGTTTCAAAGAGACTTAATTAACACTGTTATATACCTGTAAATCTCTGTGGACACTAGTCGCTGTCTCTATAGAGTCGAATTCTACGGAACCATAACCGCTTGAATACTTTTTCCCATTCTTTATATGCTTTTTTATCTGGTTATAATGGAAAATTAAAAAAATAGACTTCATGGTTAAGAGAACATCATATGGACAAGAACCTTCCCTTGACACTCAGAATCTTTCCCTGATTCTTCATTAGTTCAGTTAAATGCTTCTTCAAACTCTCATCACTTGTCTTGAAGCTCAGATCATTAAGATGAAGGGAATTTGACTGCAATGTAATGCAATATTTTAAAGGAAGAACATATGATTGATCATAGGATCTTGCAGCTATCATAACTAGACAAACCTCGGTTATATCCAGATCGATTCCAACCTCCTGCTCCATCTAGACACACACACGGGAAAAAGGTTTTTTTGGACCCAGACTATTGATATAGTGCCGTTTTGAACCTGACCATTTCGTTACGGTTAATTTGAACCCAAACTCAAAATTAATTCAAATTTTATACCCAACCTAACAAACTTTGGGCCAAAATGGACTTTGACGAATTTGCCGTTAGTCAACAGTAACGGAGATGACACGTCGGCAAAACGACACCGTTTCTTATCTATTAAAACGACGTTTTAATTTGGGGAAAAATTAAAACACCAAATCCCTAAATCTTTCTCTTTGTCGTGAAAAACTTGAACCCAAACTCAAAATCTGCAAATCAAAAGGAGAATTCGATGAGCTAGAGGAAAAAGAAGTGACTGGAAACGGCAAAATTCGAAACCAATTCGATTTTGCATTGTAGGGTTCTTCAAAAACAAAAAATGAGGTAATTAAGGATTTTGGAAGTGTTTGAATTCAGTTCTTCTTCTTGTTTTTTTATAGTCATCTTAGAGTTCTTATGTATGTATATTTCTCTCTGATTTCACTCGAATTTTTCAACTTTGACTAATGGGTTCTGATTACGGAGCTCTGATAATGGCTTGGGTTATTAGTTTTTTTTTTAATTTCAGTTTAGTTATTATTTTTTTGCTCGATTTTTCAAATCAGTTATTTCATTATAAAGTTAAGATATCATGAATAATATTTTGATTTTGATTTTAGAATTTTATGAAATTATTATAATCGAGATATTTTGCGTTAAGAATTTGTTTAGATGTTATTGTTCTTTAAAACAATAATCCAATCTAAAACCTAAATAACCCAAATAAAATTAGATTTAAGCTAGGTAGCACGAAACCTTCGTCGAAGGTCTGCTTTCCGTTTCGGAATCGGAATCGAAATTGGAAGCTCTTTAAAGCTTTTGGAACTTCGTTTTAAAAGAATAAAATCTTTTAAAAACATGTTGGAAGCTTAGTTTTTTTTTAGATTTTACATCATATAGGTTAAATCAAAATAATTTGAAAGTTAAAAAAATTGAAAATAAAGATGGGGTTAAGAGTTTTTATTTTGATTCATATTAATTCCAATGATTTATTATGAGTTAGAAAGTATATTAAATTTGTTTTCTTCTTAGAGCATGTGCATTGCAGATCTTATTGGGTCTAAACATTAAAAATTATTAAACCCATATTTTATAGATTCAAAACCCATTAAAAGTGTCTTATATTGGATTCATTTTGTGTAATTGGATACGCTGACGTGGCTAATCCGGATTGGCTGGAAGAAAATAAACAGAGAGAAAAAAACAGGGTTTCGTGTTTTTTTCCACTCTTCCTCTTCCTCTCTCTTTCTTCGTTTTCTCCGACGCGAAAACGATTCAGAAGCGATTCAACGAGAAAAAATCGATTCGATTCCATTCGTTTCCTTCTCCACACAACTTTTAGGCGGCTCTCTTCTTCCTCCTAAAAGCTCTCTTCGTCTCGAACATTTTAGGGTTTCAAATTTTTCTCCGTCATGGACCCTTACGGAATTGAATCAGTTGTGTGGAAGATGAAATTCACGATCCAAAACCATCCGATGATGTTGAAGACGATGACGACAAATCTCAACCTCACTCTGGTGGTGGCGTCGATAGTGCTGGGTAAGTCTTCAGATAACGATTCTAGATTCAAGAATTAGGGTTTTGCGTTCTGGGTTTTGTGTGTTTTCTCAATTTTGATTCTAGATTCAGGAATTAGGGTTTTGGTTTTTCGATTCTTCTAGGGTTTTCAAGATTACTCATCAGTTTCGCTTAATTGTGTTATAGAAAGTGTAAAAGATTCAAACTTTGTAGAGAAATCTGAGAAGGATAAGTTTTAGTACTCTTCTCTGGTTATGTTTATACTTTAGTGAATGTAGTGTACTTATACGTATGTTTTGTGGAATTTGTAGAAAGATATTTGTTGGAGGTTTAGCCAGGGAGACAACTTCAGGTTAGCTCTTTTGTGTTCAGGTTGCAACATTGTTAAAAAGGAGGTTAGCTCTCTCGTTATTGTGTTAACCATGATCATCAAATTTTGAAATACCGTTGCTATATTTTTGCTAAAACCCTGAAATGCTGATCTTGCTAGGATCATCAATTCTGATGAGGTTCAGAGCACTGTTAGGCCGATTAAGAAGGATGCAAGTAGAGCTGTGAGGAAGAAGGAGAAGCTAGAGAGGAAGAGTAAGACCATCTTAAAGGTATAATCTTTTCTACTCTTCTCTTGGAGATGAATGATTCTCTGTTTCTTATGGTGTCTTGCATTGGATGTGTCATTCTATATTTTATATTAACTCTTGTGATATTTGAATTTCTGTAGAATTCCTCGATTGAAGTCATTCTTTGGTTGTTTATTAGGTTTCTAAGGAATTGATTGGACTTGATGAACTTAAAATGTGTGATTTATATAATCTGGCTTGTGTCATTGGTTTTGTTCTTAATCCCCGTGACTTGCAGGAGGAATCAGCCAAGACAAAAGCAGCAGGAAAAGCGTAGTACCAAACTATGATATCGGACAGTGACTACAATGAGTTTGATAACTTCACCACCTGGCTCGGTGTGAATCAGTAAAATCTACAATCTTAGTCAATTTTCTGTTTCTGATAGCTAAACTATGTCATGTATGTTTCAAAAAATTTCTAACTTTTCAATGTTTAAAATGTTTTTTAGTTTAATAAATTTTAATGAATTAAATTTTTTTTTTTAGACCCTCAACATTAGGTGTCTACAATGGAGATGTCATTAATCATAAGTGTCTTAAAATTAAAAATTAATTAAATTTAATTACAAAATAGTTTAGACACCCATCATAAGTGTCTCTAATGCACATGCTCTTAATATTTGTTTAATATAGAATAAATGTTATGTATATATATATATGCTTCCAACATGTACCCATTTTATTTTTGTTGAAAAACTCGTTTCTCCGCTTTCATACGTTTCCGCGTATCCCCTTCTAATTTAAGTTTATTTTTGGTCCAACTATTTGTGATACAAACAATTTAAATCGAATCCAAAACCTAAAAAACTTTCCAAATTTTAGTTGGATTGAATTCAGTCAATATCCAAATAACGTAAACCAATCTAAACCCAAAAAAACCAATCCAGAACCCAATTTGGCCACCCTTAGTAATCCATACATATTATCACGAGTGTTTAAGACATTGTTTTAAGAAAAATAGGCAAAATGTAAGTTAGACTACAAGTTATGTGTTTCTTTTTGACGATGAGATGAGAAAGAAATCAACAACATTGAGAAAGAAACCAAGAAATAACAGAGCTTTAGTAACAAAATGTAAATGCATTGATCTACCTTTTTGTTGGTCATTATATTAAAAAGTAAGAATTACAACGATAAGCCAGCAAAAGAAGAAACTCATCGGCAGCTGTTTTAAGTTATTTGATTAAAACAGCTTTGGAATAATCTAACTGTGCAAAAACATTTCAGACTTGAAAAGATTGGTCTAACATTAGAAATTTAATTTGATGGTAAGATGCAACCATTCAAAAGTAACAGATAAATTAACAATGGATGAAGCAAAACTTCTACCATGTAGAATCACACAAGTTACTTATAAATACTACCATTGTCAACACAAATTATGGAGGGGTGTGGTTATTCAGCTATTCTCTTAACCTTAAATCTGCTTTTATCAAGAACTGTCGGGCTTTTCCTTTTCTTTAGATTATTGTTTTCTTGGTCCATATACTTAGCACCAGAACGAGCCCGGATCGCTTTCATGCTATTGTCATCATTGGCCCACTCAAGTACCTTCAAATGGGAGAGTTTGAAAAATTGCATCAAAAGAATGTCAAATGAGTAGGCTTGAGTGAGAGAAGTACAACAAAAGACATACCAATCTGCGTCCGTAGAAATGGGTGCTTGACAATGCTTTTTTTGCGTTTGTCGCTTCTTGCATTGTCACGAACTCAACAAAAGCATAACCTGTGAACTGACTGATATTCCTCTTTGGAAGCCTAAGACCCTTGACCTGCATAAAACCAGAAACATTAGCGTGCTTTAATGTTTGCAACATAACTTCCATTTTTGATGCAATACAATAGGAGCTAAGGTTTCATCGCCTTGTAGTTCTTCTAAGGAAAACAATCTTAAACGAAACACGCGTAAAGAGCAAAACTTCAGTAATTGCACTGTTACCTGTCCAAACGGACTGAAAAGTTGTCTTAGTTCCTTCTTGGTTGCCTCAAAAGCTACATTTTTCACATGTAACTTTGTGCAAGGTTTATCCTTGTCTGAGCCTTTCCCAGCCGTGTCACTCTGCTTGCTTTCACAGGATCTCAAGATCCGCTTGTTTTCACCGAATCTCAAGATCAATGCATGTCCATCCAGAACAGATCGCTGCAAAAGAAAAAAAAACCATTGTAGAGTAACTTTTAAGTTTCTAAGAGCCTTAACTAATATCTGTACCTGTAAATCTCTGTAGACACTGGTCGCTGTCTCTACAGAGTCGAATTCTGCAAAACCATAACTGTTTGAACGATTTTCTCCATCCTTTGGATGCTTTATAATCTGCTTATAATGGAAAAATAAAGGAATATTAAGACTTCATGGTTAAAAAGAGCACATCATGTGTTTAGCAATGGAGGTCAAGAACCTTACCTTGACACTCAGAATCTTTCCCTGCTTCTTCTTCATCAGTTCAGTCAAATGCTTCTTCAAACTCTCATCACTTGTCTTGATGCTCAGATTTCGAATATAAAGGACATTTGACTGAAATGTAATGCATTATTCAAAGGAAAATGTTATGATTTCATAGTATTTTGCAGCTATCATAACTTGACAAACCTCAGTTATATCCAGATCGATTTCAAACTGCTGCTCAAGGTTGGCTCTTCTCACAACATTCTCTTCAACATCACTCTTCTTTTCATCGTTAGCAGAAAGTGTTTTTGGCTCAAGAATGTCTTCAGGAGCCCACTCCAGATACAGAGGAGCATCTCTGTAAATATTAGATGAACCAGTTTGGTTTAACTAGCACCATCATTTATCTCCAAGAAGAACATAAACGTTAATGTTAAAGCTTACATGTTACGTGCGTATGCCAATCCCTTCATAGCTGCTTTTGCCTCGGTCGATTCAAGGAAAACAACCTGAAGAACATATGTAAGGACAGGTTAGAGAACAATCAACTATTCCTGCAAGTACAACACAAATAGAAAGAAAGATACCAACGCCATCGCCTTGGTCGGAGGGAGAATAATTTTGTCTAGACTTCCAAATTTTCCAAACATTTGAGCCAAGTCCTTTTCAGTATTAGCAAATTTCAAATTCTTCACTAAGAGAATATGATTGCTTCGGATCTTCTTTTTACATTTCCCTGTAGCAAATTCTTCCAAAGAAGTGACATTTACTCCAGCTTTAGCAAGTGCTTCTTTGGTCTCTGCAATCACTTTTGCTTCTCCCAAAGCAACACGTACAGCAGGATCTTCAGATTCACGGTCAAGTAACTCACTCTTGCTTACACCATACATCCTGACCATGTTTTCTAGAACCTACAACTCAAACACGAAGGAAAGCATAGTTAGATTTAAAGACATTAATGGATGATGCATTATTTGAAAAAAAGAAAGAAAAAACCGTACTGTATCGGGTTGAATGAATAAACTATTCCAAGCCTTTGAATTTCCACTGGCTTCAGATGCTTTTCTTTGTTCCTCCCTCTTTTTCTTGAATGTTTTTGGCAGATTACAAGTGTCATATTTGTTGGGAAAAGCCACTTGTTTATCAGCTCGCAAAACACTCAACAACCGCCCCTGGAAAACCTTGTTATCTAACTCCTTCATTGCCCTGCATAACCACGGAAACGATTTAAAACCTCATGAGCTAAAGATGAACCTAAGGCTACCTCTTAAAAAAGCATGCAATTAGACCTCACCAACAGCTAAAAACCAACGTAAGGCTACTTTTTTGTTGGCATACCTTGATGCGGATTCTGGAATCAGGTAATGGATGAAGGCAAACCCTTTGGACCTTTTTGTCTCCTTGTCAATAACAAGATGGACCTCTGATATCTCACCGAATTTGCTAAAACGATCCATAATCTCTTCTTCTCTATTGCATCAACAATCAGAGATGTATAAGATGGATAACAATAGGATAGACAGAAAACAGGAAGATAAAAAGGAACAAGAAGATCCAGTACGTTGTAGTGTAAGTCAGGTTAAGGACGATAAGACGACCAGTGTCAATAGCTTTCAATTCTTGAGCCATCTTGCCATCTTCATTCCCCGAAACATCAGCATCATCACTATCACTATCTGAATCCGACAGGTTTTTCTTTACCTTACTCTTGAAGTATTCCACATCAGAAACATCACTACTAAGAGCAACAACTTTCTTCTTTTTAGAATTTTCAGTATCGGATGATCTTTTCTTAGCATTGTTAAGCTGAGCCAAGACCTTCTCTTCGCTGGTCACTTCCGCGATAGGAGGAATCGACATGTCATTCGACCAGATTTTTGACTTACCCCTCAGCGTAACATCAAGAAATGCTTGAAAAAGCGCAGGTTCATCAACCTCTAGTTCCTTCTTAATCCTTTTGTCTCTCTTACCGTAGCCATTATTTAAGATCCTACACGACGGTTTTGCACCATTTTTGTTATCTTTCCCAGGACGAGGAGTATTATCATCACCAACTCCATAAGCAATCTATAGGTTTAAAGAAGACTCTAAATTAGATTCAAAACACTACTGAGTACACAAGTGAAATACACAGTTTTTTATGAAGTGCATATAACCTCAATAGATATTCGACAAGTATCAATAAAAGATTTGTTGAAATACTTGAGAGCTTCTTGAGCTTCTTGTTCACTACGGTATCCAATATAACCAAATTGTCTACTTTTACCATCCCTGCAAACCAACCAAAACAATACTGATTCAAATTATTTAAAAAGCATCAAACACAAAATTTAGTTTAGGTTATGAAATATATTCGATTTGAGTACTTGGAACGCTTCAACTGCACGTCTGTGATTTCTCCTTTCTGTGAAAAGACATCTCGAAGTCGAACCTCTGTTACGTATTTGGGCAAATCCTTCACGTAAAGCCTCGACCTGGAAAGCAAAATAAGCCAACTTCTTACATTGATTGACTGATTTATGCTGCCCTAAAAGTTTCTGGGAAGCCAATACTTACATTTTTTTTGGGGTTTACAAAGCTCCTTTGGCAACTGTAGACTCCACCTCGAAATTAGGGTTTCCAAGGAAGAAGATCCACTTTTTATCTGCCGCCGATAACGAGAGAGAGAGAGAGTAACGAGAAGTAGAAGACGAGAGGGTTTTGTTGAGGTGCTTTCGACTTTTTCTAAAAAAAACACAAAATTTACATTTTAATTTTCAATTTTATTAGATCAGATAGTAAAATAAAATTAATTAAACATGTGTCTTCTTTTAAAAAAACTTTTTAGGATTAACTAGGAGAGAGCCCTCGCTACGCGAGAGTCTTTTGCATTTATAGTTTTATTCTAACCGATAATATTATGGTATGTGTATTATTAATGTATATGTGTCGATTCGACTTTTGTTTTTTATTGTGTTATTGCTAATTTTGATTATATTTGTTTTATATTTTCTTTGTAATTTGGGTTTAATTTAACAAGTAGTTGAATTGCGAACGAGAACGATACCTATATTATTTTACTCGTTATTTTATCATAACACAGAGTAATTATTTTGATCGTCTCCCAAATCTTAATGTATGTTCTCTTTGTTTGGCAATTATATTTGTGATTTACCTACACATAATGCTGTCAAGTAATTTTCTAGCAACTAAAAACAAAAACACTGCACCAAACTTCTGCAATTCCTATGTTAGAATTCAAATTGAAAGTTATTTGATCATTTAAAATAAATAAAAAAGAGGTCATTAGTGAGAGGGACCTAGATCAAAGCCATGCATTTTCTTGCATCGCACTGCTTGAAAACAAGGAAGTATCTCACGACACGATGACTGAGCATTTCACCGGAAAGAATGCATCAAAATAAGTAGTTATATCAACCCATGAATCTACAAATATTTCAACAAAGATGTTTTCATACCTTTAGATTCTTTCTTATAACAAGTTTTGGCAAATGTGAAATAAGCTTCAGGTCCATCTCGTAATAGTAAGAAAAAGTGAAAACTGAGATGGTGAGACCAAGGGGAGACTGAGACCTATTTTTATTGAAAGTTGAATCATCTCCAAGTGGTAAACAACTATATGATCCATCTGCAATATTTTCGGGATCTTTAAATGAGATTGTACTCAGAAGCTTAACATGTAAGAGATTGAGAAATTGTTGCATTACCTTTCCCTCTAAAGTAGATGTAGCCTGAGTTCCAACTTTGGTTGTCAAACCGAAAGGGTAAAAAATGTTATCATAGATTATATAGTACCAGCATGACCAAGCTCTTAGTTTGAGATAGGTGGACATAAAATAACATAAGGCCCATGTCTTTCCTAGTTTCCACATTCCCAAAATAATTTACTTCGCGACAATGATACCTTAGAGACATATGCTGAAACAAACACTAAAAATTCAAAGCCAACAAAGGACATGAATGAGATTTTGGTCAACTAATTAAAGAAAAAATGTTAGAAGCGCTAACGTTTTTCTGAGTGCACGTACACCGTTGGGAAAGAGTTCCTTGATCTGTAACATTAAACACAAGGCAAAAATGAGAAAGCAGTATATTACTTTGTAATATATATGTCGCTGCGAAGACAAAATATAATTATAATCAATGGTCATTGCATGAAACTAATCTAACCTATCAACCTGATAAAATTTCATGAAATCAAACCTTATAATAATAGATCAAGCTTTGTGATTAAGTGCTACATGTACGATGTATACATACCATCTACTAATTGTCATGCGGAATATCCGCTTTGCACATATAATTCTAAAATAATTTATGATTCAACAGTAAAATAAAATGATAAAAGAGACTTAAGTTGATTCTTGTTCTCTTTGTATATTTTCTTACCTCAATCGATCACGGATGATGGCTTCTTATTGTTCTGGGTAGCATTCAATTCAAGACTACGACCACCACCTTTCCCAACTCTATGTGAAGGACTTCAAAATTCCAGCCAAGTAGTTCACAGAGAAAAAAGCCTCGTGAGCTCGCTTTTTCAGTTATGTGTCCTAGTAGAGAATGTTGAACAAGGTCATAAAAATGGGTGAATATCTTTATCATCTTCTTAGCCGTCGCTACACAATGCAAAATATCTCCACCTTTAGCGTTTTTCTCATAGTAAATTTCAGCTCAACATTCTTTGAAAAGAGTGAAGATATTGCTTTCAACTCATAAGACCAATTTTAATCACCTTTCTACTCATTTTCGTCGTCAACAGAAGCAGTAGTATCTTTGGAAAAATGTCTTTCAAAGCTTCTGATGCATTATCATTTGTAACACTGCAATCTTTGCGTGTTCCTCAACGACCACAACCTTGTATTTTTCCGGACGTTTCTTTGAGTCTGAAGGCAGCTCAGGTGCACATTCAATCACCGCCTCACCGTTATTTGTTACCCATGTAAATTAAACCAACAGAACAAAAAGAAGTTAAGTATTTTCGAATGACAACACTTATTCTAAAATACAGCAAGAATTCATAATGATCCACAAATTTATCTTGCATCACCACGGTCATCATTAAAAATACATTCCTCACCACAACATAATAAACTGATAAGCTTGATCATAATAACCATAAATTTGAGGCTATGATCTTATCTTTAAAGCTAAAATCAATAAGAAAACTACGAAAGATGAAGCTCAAATTCAAATCCGGCATGGCGACCTTTAAAGCTCAAATCAATCGTAAAACTTCAGAAGATAAATCTCAAATCCATAACTGGCATGGCGGCTTTCACTGCAAGATTGATCGCAGAGTGTATTCTAGTATTGACAGTGACAAGAATACCTTTGAAAAATGTGTACCAGAAGAAATAGGTAATCAAGGGTTATGAGAATTCCAATTAGCTTGCTTCCTCCTCTGTTTGAAATAAAAAATAAAAACAGAGATTTGAGATTTCAGCTTTCAGTTTGTGCATTATGGTTTATATGCCTCTCAGGTAAACCATGTAAATAAACCAATTAAAGCGAACATGTAGACACTCAACTTGTAGACAATCTATGGACACCACAATCTTTTTTTTTCAATTTTTCTAGAGAGGCACATAAAAAGCAAAAGAGATCATACACTTTTGTAAGGCTGATGAGCTCATCCTCTCTTTAGTCTAAAGTCTCATATCGAAAATAAGTTACTCAATGACAAAAAACTTTAGGAAGAAGCTAAAAGAGTTTTTTTTTTGGAAA
This sequence comes from Arabis alpina, assembly GCA_900128785.1. NCBI lineage: Eukaryota > Viridiplantae > Streptophyta > Magnoliopsida > Brassicales > Brassicaceae > Arabis > Arabis alpina. The sequence continues at coordinate 2,545,057 of LT669795.1, forward strand.
TTGAAATGAAGGTTTATCATGGAATATGATTGAGAGGAATACCAGATCAATTCGTAGGAATTTTTCAGTTCAAGACAATTTGAAGCTCCTCAACAATTGAGGACTCATAAATTGGAGAATTTATCATCCTCAACAGTTATAAATTGATCATTATACCAGCAAAGCACCTTCTCTATGATAATTCCACTCAAAGCAGCATCGCAAAATCTATAAGAGAGTAAATGAGAAGCAAAAGAAGGTTTACTCTATACCTTGTGACCGCAACGACAGTCGTGCCCTAACTTCGAAGGCGATTCGTCCACCGCGAGCCAATCTACCCCTGAGTTGTCGATGAGTCACCAAAATCTACGAAGCCTTGAAACCTCTAAATTTCATAAACCTAACTGGCGAAAGCTGGCATCTAAAAACTGACGGAACTGCAAAGCAGATGAGATCAAAACTGCGATCAAACACGCCGGGAAGACGCCGATGAAGCATGCGGAGATATTTTTAGTGGTAGAGAGATGGTTATCATTGTAAATGTTGAGGTTGATGAGTTAAAAATGGAAGTTCTCGAGTTGTCGTCAGATTCCAAGGTTAGAGACGATGAGAAGTCACGTTTGGATATTGATTATTGTTTTTTCACTTTATTGTAACGGTTCCATGAAATCCTCCAAAAGGAAAAACGAAAAGAAGCAGCGTGAGAATGAAGTGTATTGACATGGCATCGTGAGAAAGATTTGTTTTGTTGCGATTCAAGGGAGGAAGGAGTTGAAGAGATGGAAGCGGTTACAGTACTCGTGAGAAGATGAAAAAGTGGCTGATGTGGCATTCCTTGGTGTGCTGATGTGGCACTCATATGGAGAGTGCCATTGAGCTTTCATATAGTAGACTAGGGGTTTCTCCGGGCTACGCCCGGATTTTATGATGAATTGTGAAATTTTTATTGCATTTTAAGTTTTTTAGTTATTTTCTTATAGGACCAATAGTCAAATTAGTTGGTTTTACTGATTTTCAATCTTTATTTGTAAACTTGTTGAATGTATTTTTTGGCTTCGTTATGATTTTTTTGTGTGGACTAAACGTTAATTAAAATATGGCAACGGAATTGATAATCTAATTTGGCACAAAAATTGTTTAGAAAAAAAATTCCAAAAATCTAAAACGTGTATAATGAGTCAAACAGTTTGCCTTTAAATTAAGAGAATGTTTAGTTTTATAAAGGTCTTTTAGTATACTTCTCGAATTGGTTTGGTGGTTATCTATGTATCTGTTACCTTAATTTCATAAAGATATATAGTAATAGAATAAGTTTGTGATTTTTTGTATTTTAAAACAATTATTACATAATTACTTTACTTTGTGTGTTTCTTTCATTTTTCAAGGATTATTCCATTAATAATTATTTAAATAGTTGTATAATTTGGACTTTGTAAAGAACCCTAATTCTCTTGTGTTCACCAACCAGACTTCCAAATATCGATAAGCTCATGTATTTAATCCCCTTTTCAAAGCTTGAGTTAATTAATCTTCTTTTCAAAGCTTGAGTTTGTAACACATGAGATATTTATACACATTATCATTATGATGTATTTTCCTCCTCACATAGCTTCTCTTTATAACTCTCGTTTCTTCTTCCCATCCCACATGATCTATTTAAATGTGATTTTATTATTATTAAAATCGATATAAATCTGTTCTTGATTTTTTAAATTGAAATAACATGCCTTGGTTTGATGACTTTATTTCTTTATTATTTTTTACTCAATTGCTTCATGATGACTTTGTAAAATCTTTCTAATATTAATGCAATGGGAAGTTATAAAAAGAAAAACATGTCTTGGTTTGATGAACACTCTTGATGAGCTTACTCAATAAACTTTTTAGATATCCTTCGCGTTTTCACATGGTTGACAATGACATTATCGCTAGCAAGCTCCAGAGAAAATGCGAATAAGTTAATTCCATAATTTCTTAGAACATCGTATGATTAGTATACCGAAGCTTTGCACGTATTAACGCAAACTCAAGGATTGTATGAAGTGAGTTATGGTTCATCTTTCCTAGTGATGTGCCTATAACTTGTAACAATTAATATATTTCACTACAAGAAAACACAGGATTTGCTACGCCTAAAAGCGTTGCAAATCCGTCGCAAAAGTCGATTTTGCGACGAATATGCGACGAAATTAAGGCGTCGCAAAAGTATCGTCGCAAAATCGTCGGAAATTTGTGACGACAATATGACGACAAAAATCACGTTGCAAATTTGTGACGATTTTGCAACGCTTCTGTAGCGTTGTTAATTTGTGACGCTTTTGTCACGAAATGTGGTAGTCGTAAATTAGCCACGGATTTGTGACTATAAAATGCGTGGTAACTGTACGACATGATTGCGACGACAGGATTGGTCGCAAGTTTGTGACGAATGTGTAACATTTGTGAACAGTCGTAAATGAGTGACAAATTAGTGACGAAGTGTGTTGTCGTAAATGCGCGACGAAACTGTGACGATATATGTTGTCGCAAGTTTGCGACTAATTTGTGACGGATTATGTGTGTCGTAGAAGTGTGACGCCCGTCCGAGTAGTAAAGTCGTGACAAATTAATGACGAATCTACTACGAAAATCGTTTGTAATATCTTATTTATGTTACGTATCGTAGCAAAATCGTCACTTTTGTTGCAAATTCGTCGCAAATTTGTGACGGAAATGTAACAGTTTAATATTCTACTAGTTTTCATAATCTGCATACTATTGTCTAAATTGAAACTGGTTTTGCTTTAAACGAAAGGTTAAACATTGAAATCATTTTGAAAAACATAAATATAACCGAAATAAGTTTAAGTTTAAGTTTAAGTTAAGGAAAGAAGAGAAATACTAGCAATACAAAAAATTAACAAGTTTTTAGGGCATAAGCACTTATGGTTTAGGAGGTTGATCAGTAGGAGCAATGGTTTGAGTGGCTGCAGGAGGCTCTTCGGTGGTTGGTTGTTCTTCTTCCATATAAGCTGCAATGCGGGAATCAGACTTCTTGAGGTATGTAAGGAGCTTCGTCATTTCAGCGAGCTGCTCTTGACCTTTGCGGTGCTCTTCATCTCTCTTGCGTTGTTCCTCATCCCACCGCGCATTAGCAGCTTCCTGAGCCTCAAGCAGACGGTGAGCTGCATCAAGCTTCTCTTGCATGGCAGAGAGATCAGGCGTAGAGGAGCTTGCATAGGACTCTTGCCTCTTTCTTTTCCCTTGCAGCCGAGGCAGGTCACCAAGTCCAAAAGGACTGCCCTTGTGATCAGTGACTGTACACTGATGCAGAAGCAAAAAAACTAGATGTTAGTACTTAGCAATTCCCTAGTCAAGCAACCAAATTGATTAACACAGAAGGTAAAAGTAATTAAGCATTGAGAAAGCAAATTACCTTGAGGAATATTTCATTCTTTTGGTCAATGGAGAGGGTCCTCTGAGTTGAAATCTCTGAAATGGCAGAGGCATCTGCGTCAGACACAGCTTCTGCAAGCTCCTTCTCATAAGCGTCTGCAACTTGTTTGGATTTGCAGTCGACAAATGTTCCATCTTTGTTCGTGTGTGTCCGCAGAAACACCTCTCCTCATGAGACAAGACGACCTAACTCCACTTCCTGCAAAAGAAAGGAATCATGTTAAACATTTGAAGAATGCTAAAGTAAGAGAACAAAGATATCACTCACCATTTCTTGTTGACGTCGCAAGAAGGATTTCTGGCCAGAATTGTGCTTTGCGATTCCTAGACCTCCACGAGTAGATCTGCGGCAGTTGGAAGCCGTCTCACTCTTTTCCTGCGCCTCAGGAGTTGCCCAAAACAGTTGCATTTCAGCCCAGAGAGTCTCTTTAATCCATGTGGGCCTGCCGGGACCGCGTCTAGCCTGGCTAACGATTCCTCGCATTCTCCTTGACGCAATCGCAAAGAAATTGTCCCTCACAAGTCCAGTAATGCCTATTTCCCAGTTGTACTTCCCCTACATTAAACAAAGTTGTTAGTATGGTATAATGACTAAGAAACTTGATTACAAACAAAGCATTAATCTAAAACATTACCGCAAAGGTTTCGAACATGAGTTCTCGTGCTTCAACAGGGGTAGAGGACCAGTTATACCACGGTCCATCGAACTTCCGCCTCATAATGTTGCAAATCACCTTAGCCAACACACCGTTGTCCCTATCAAACCTAAATCAGAGGATGAAACACATAACAATTTAACAAAATCAGTTTACTGTGTAAGGAATCATAATAAAGCAATGTCTATATTACATAAATCCATTGTAAAAGCCTCTAAACCCTATCTAACCAACACAGTCCATGTCATAACACATCATAATATGAACATATACACATATGTATATGTTAACAAACATAAGTGTTAAAATTAAGAAGATAGAGTTCAGAAGTGTTACCATATGGTCTGGATGTTTGGGATTGGGATCGGAGACAAACAGAGCAAGTTTTCACGCCCAGGCAGTCCGAGGAGGTAGACCAGGTTCTGGGCATACTGTACATTCTGCTGGGGAGCTTCATTCAGGTTGCCATCCACAACATGAGCTTCAACGAACGGAGCATCAACCTCATCCTCTTCCTCTGATGGAGGGTCTTGCTCGGCAAATTCAGCGTAGTAGTCTTCTTCTTCTTCTTGTTGTTGTTGTTGTTCTTCTTCTTCTTCTTCTTCTTCTTCTTCTTCTTCTTCATCTTGTTCTTCTTCCACTATCTCAACAGCTCGAAGGTTTCCTTGGCGGTGCACCGGAACTTCCAGACGAGAAACAGGAAGATCGTTGAGGTTAAGGGACTGCCTTTGTTGTCTCGCTTGAGGATACTGAGCCGGAAGATTTGTTCTGGAAACAGAACCGGAAGCGGTGCGTTCAGAGGACGCCGATAAGCTTCGACGTTGACCGCTTGGACCATCGATTTCGAAATTTCGTCCGCCTGACGAATTTTCAGCAGTTCGAGGCTGGAGTTCACGAATCGGTGTCCTAAACCTATCAGACCTGATGGAGGATCCACCAGAGTCAGCACCTGTGGGGCCAGGGACTACTGGAATTCCTCCACCAGATGGAGGGTTTGTGAAGCCTGCAACGACGCTTTGACTCCCTCCACCAGAGGCAACGCCTGTGACCCCAGGGACGCTTGGACTTCCTCCACCTTGAACAAAACGACGGCGTGAAGTCGAAGGGACACCGCGAGTGGTGTTAGGGTTTGAACCGGCTAAATCCTTCGGTCCACCACCGCGTCCACCAGTTTTGGATAGACCTCCGCGAACACGAACACCACCACCTCTGACGGTTTGTCTTCCGCGACCACCGGCGGTTGATTTACCGCCTCTTGTGTTCGCCGCGACAGTAGCCTTGGCGGCGACACTAGGCTTGGTAGCCGCATGAGCCTTACCACCTGGTTTAGGTTTCGATTTCGGAGGCATCTATTCTGAGCAAGAGACAAAGATTAGGTTTCGAGAAGATGGAGAAGATCGAAACTGAATCAACGGAGAATAGAGACAGAAATCAAAGGAAATGACTATAGAAGAGAGATTGAAGAAGGAGAGAATCGAAGGAAGTTAAAGGTCGGAGAAGATCGAATCGATCGGAGGTGAACGGCGCAAATCGCCTTTTCGGTGAGAGAGAATGAAAAATTAAGGGTTACGCGTGAAATGAATTAGGGTTACGAGTTTTGGGTTTTTGTTTCCACGGGCGTCACAAATTCGTGACAATTCCGTCACAAAATACATGGGCCAAGTTAAGCCCAATGATTCATCGCCTTCGGCCCAACAAGTTTTCAAACCCAAAACATGATATCCGTCACAAATCGGTGACATTTTCGTCACAAAATACATGGGCCAAGTTAAGTCCAATAATTCATCGCATGTGGCCCAACCAGTTTTTAAACCCAAAACAGGATATCCATCACGAAAGCGTCACAATTCTGTAACGACTTTGTCACGAATATATGGGTCACAACATCAAACCCTATACCCTAAAACTTCTGATGCAAATTGTATGCCAATATGATGTCCAAACTAACCTTCATATGCCTTTCTATCAAAAATTCTATTTCAATTAGACAATTCAAGTTATTTCCTTTAAAAGTAACACTAATTCTTATATATACACACTTTAACAATTCCATACACTTTATGTTAATGTTTGGGGTTTAAATTGAAATTCAAAAATTTTGAACTTTTATAGGTTAGAATGTTAATTACAATGTAATTCGTGATATTGCAAAAGTGGAACTTCCAATATATACATTCTTCTACTTGAATAGGTTCATAATTATGACAAAATCAAAATTGGAGTTGCAAAATCGTCACACATTTTGTCGGCGCGTCACAAATGCGTCACAAATGAAACGCAAATTTGTGACTGTTTTGCGACATTTTTTTGTCACTACTCTATACCCTAAACCACAAACTTTATAACGCTAAATTGGAGTACATACACCTTACTAAACTACACTTGATATATTTCTCTTGTATTGGTTAAGAAAAAGAGTTATTTGAACTAAAAATTTTGATTTTGGAAAAAATATTTCATTTTCATGGATTATAATGTGTAATCACATACATTTATGGATAAATTTAATGATTTGGGCCAAATAGTAAGAAATTTGTCATTTTCAAATTTGTAAGTGCTAATTGCACTGTATATACTCGTTTCTATAAGTTTCCCTTCTAAAAATACAGTCATTGCCCTTAAATACTATTTTAGTAACTTTGGAAAACTATACGCGTTACAAATGCGTTACAATTCCGTCAAAAAGTTAGGTGAGATGTCACTAATCCGTAACACAAGCGTCACAAATTTGTGACGTCATTGCGACGGTTTATTTTTCGAAATAAAGTTTGAAATTCGTTACAATTCCGTCGCAAAGTTAGGTGTACCGTCACAAAGGCGTCACAAACCTGTTTTTTAAAAAAGTTAAAAATATTTCCGCAGGAGGAGGTCGAACCCGAGTCGCCTAAGTCAAATGTATTGTGTTATGCCACCACGCCAAAGTGATTTATGTGTATCCTTCTCGTTTTATTGTTATTAAAAACTGATATTGCAAGTGTAATAAATGCAAAATTGTAAACGTTTATATGCACATGGTAGGGTTCGAACCCATGACCTCTCATACATCATCGCCAATGCTTTGCCAGTAGGATAGTTTGTATTATTCGTCAAGTGTTCAGATCTATCACAATATATATACTTAGAGCTGAATATAGATATGGACAATATTAATTAATTAATTAATCTTATTAAGTGAAATTTATTCTTTAAAAAACATTATAGATTACTGATAATATAAATTGAAATCAAATTATTCAAAATCATCATCATCTTGGCCACCATCACGATGTTCATCGTTATCTTCATCGTTATCTTCCTCCGAAGACGATAAATTACAGAGAAATTCATCTTCTTGTTCATTGTCTTCAATTTCAAAATCAATTGTTTGAATTGGGTTGTTTCCTTCCACCAAGGTAGGTACGTCTATTTCATCCACAATTTCCGTCACAGTATCATCGTTTGTTTGTTGCAAAATAACCAAGTCTTTGGTACGAAATTTGCCTTGTACACGATTCCTCGGATTAACTTGTAGTACTGTAAGCCATGGTTTCAGAAGACGTTTAGTAGCTGGATATGGAAGATAACAAACTTGATCGGCTTGAGACCCTGCCATTAGTATAGTATTTAGATAAGAACTTTCAAAATATTTTGAAACCATATATGTCTATAAATCTAGAAGATTTAATAAATGAACAATTCATACCTAAAATAAAAGGTTCATTAATATTGTTTTGATATCGGCCTTTAACCAACACATCCACAATACCTCCCTTGCTTTTGCGGGTGCCTTTTCCGATCGTAGGGTCGAACCATTTACAATAAAAAAGTGTTACTCTTAACTGAAAAATTCCAGGGTATTGGAACTCCATGATCTTTTGCACTTTGCCATGAAAATCGTCTTCTTTAGTTGCGTCAGAATATTGTTCGCCTCGGACAACTACCCCATAATTCATAGTTTTTTTCCTCTCTCCATGACTTTCCGTGTGAAACAAATACCCTCTCGTATAATACATGGGCCAAGTTCGAACTTGATTTTCAGGGCCTTCAACAATATTAAAAACCCAAGGAGGAAAATATTGTTCATCCTTAGTGAAATGTACCTAGAAAAACAAAATATGTGTTAATTAAGAACTGACAAATTACAATTGACAAATTTACAGCTTAACAGTGTACATACGTATTGGCGGATCCATGAACGGAAATCTGCATCTCTTTTTGCCATCACCTCCTCATCTGTTAGGTCAGGGTCTTCATCTCGGATTTGCGTTTCCAAAAGTCTGTGATTAATTCAAAAAAACATGAGGTTGAATAAATTGTTATAGTAATAAAATTAGAGTATATTACGTAATATGTAGTTTGACTAACTTCTCATAGGGCCGAAAGTATTCACAATTTCGTAGAATATATGAATGTGCACGATGATAATCGTCGGCGCCTAACCAAAATTCTTCACATTTCCCACTTGGCCGACCTACAGCCGTAAATATATCCGGTACGTCAATTGGATATTTTGGTGCTTCACCTTCGTCATACCGACTTGTCCTGGACAATTTGTTATTTAACATTAAAATAAACATAGTATATATATATATATATATTAAATAACAAAGATATTTCTATATGATCACGTCGATTTACCTTCTTCTTATAGCTGTAGGAACATGTGATCCAAAGTAGTATTGTGAAAAGTAAGATATCTCATCATTCATATAGGATTGAACAATTGATCCCGCTGGATATCTTTTGTTCTTCGCTTTTCCTTTCAAATGTTTAAAAAACCTTTCGAACGGATACATCCACCGATATTGTACAGGACCTCCAAGCTCTGCTTCGTAAGGCAAGTGGATTGGAAGATGCTCCATCACATCAAAGAAAGAAGGCGGAAAGATTTTTTCTAAATTACACAAAAGCATGACAATGTTCGACTTTAGAAGTTGGACGCGGCTTGTATCCAATGTGCGACTGCTAAGGTCCCGAAAGAATGCTCCAATTCCTACGAATATTTGTTTTTATTAGTTATTAATTTATATAAGGTTTAAAAATATCAACATAAACATGAATTATATAAAGATGTACCTGATATTGCTTGGTGCACGGTACGAGGGAGAAGTTCTGCAAATACGAATGGAAGTAATCTCTCCATAAAGACGTGACAGTCATGGCTTTTCATTCCTGAGAACTTTCCGTTATTGATGTCTGCTGTACTAGCTAAATCTGCAACATAGCCATCTGGGAATTTCACTTCATTCTTCACCCAATGTAGTAACGCATCTTTTGCTTTCGCAGTCAATCTCCAAATCGGAAATGGCGCGTTCCCCCGAGCATCGACATGCAATTCTTTTCGAGCGCAATATCTTGCAACATCTATTCTTGACTTGATGTTATCTTTAGATTTGTCCTTAATATTCATAATAGTGTACATGATGTTATCGAAAAAGTTTTTCTCAATATGCATCAAGTCAAGACAATGTCGTAGATTCAAATGAATCCAATACGGTAGCTCCAAAAAAATGCTTTCTTTATGCCAGTTATGCCAATCTCCATATCCGTCCGGTTTTGTTTTATGTCCATTTCCACCACAATCAGAAGTTTTAGGTGCCTTGGCATTTCGTACGTACCGCAAAACTTCTTCTCCACTCAACGAGTCCGGTGGGTTGTCGTTTACTGCGCTTTTTCCTTTTATGAAATTGACTTTATTTTTCCGCAAAGGATGGTCGGTAGGCAAAAAACATCTGTGGCAGTCGAACCAACAAGGCTTCCTACCAGACGGCAACTGAAAAGCATTTGTATCACACATACAAATTGGACAAGATAATTTTCCATGCGTAGTCCATCCAGACAACATACCATACGCTGGAAAATCGCTAATCGTCCATAACAGAACAACTTTAAGGTTGAAATTTTGATTTAAAGAAATATCATACGCCTCAACTCCGTTAATCCATAAATCTTTTAGCTCCTCGATCAAGGGTTGGAGAAACACATCTAGACTCGCACGTGGATGATTTGGACCAGAATTCAAAATTGTGAGAAACAAATACTCACTCTTCATCGCCATATCAGGGGGTAAGTTGTAAGGTGTCATAATCACTGGCCACAACGAATGGTTTTTTGACATCCCAAATGGATTAAACCCGTCTGTACACAATCCTAGGTAAACATTTCGCTTTTCCTCTGCAAAACTCGGATACATTTCATTGAAATTTTTCCACTCCGCACCGTCAGATGGATGACACATAACTCCGTCTTCTGACTCGTGCTCAGCATGCCATCTCATCCATGATGCAGTCTTCTCAGATTGGTACATCCTCTTCAATCTGTCCCCAATGGGTAGGTACCACATCTTGCTGAACGGTATTTTTGTTCGTCCTTGACTCTCTTTATATCTCGGTTTTTCGCAAAATTTACAATGCTCCAACTCCTCATCTTCTTTCCAGAAGAGCATACAGTTATCTATACATACATCATATGTATGATACGGCAATCCTAACTTTCGCATCAACGTTTCCGTCTCGTAATATGAACCAGTGGCCTGATTAGGTTGTGGTAAATACTCAGAAAACGTTTGCGCCCAATCATCCATGCAATTTTCAGACTGATTATGGTCTGTCTTGTGGCTCATGAACCGCGCGGCTAATGATAATTGTGAATGACCTTCCTGACATCCATCATACAGCGGGGTATTTGCAGCTTCTAGCAAGTCGTAGAATTGTTTCGCCTCATAGGTAGGTTCTTCATTAACATGGTCATTACCACTCTGACCATGTTCTTGATCATCATCATGATAAGCATTAAATGGTGTAGTACCATGAAATGCATCATTGACCATACCAGCATAAATATCCCCCTCGATACCATAATCGAATTGTTCATTACCCGTATTAAAATATTGTTCATTACTAAAATCTACATTTTCATAATGGCTACTAGATCCTGCCCCACCAACATTATAATCCTCTCCATGTTCAGACCATACATAATATCCGGACATAAACGCTTTACTAAGCAAATGGTCCGACACAAGTCGAGCGGGTCTTATTCTACTTGCGTTTTTGCATTTAGAACAAGGACATATAAACTTACCATTATTCCTCAAGGCGAAGTCCTGGTTACTCGCAAAATCGATGAATTGTTGCACTCCATCCAAATAGTCCGTTGATATATTGTTGGTGCGTGGATCGATCCGGTTGTCCATCCATTCTCGTGACGAATGCCACATTATTTTTTCTTTCCAATTTTTTTTCCTCCCGAGTATTTTTTTCTCTTTTTGCTCTCAAATATTTTTCCCTCCCGGATATATTTTTTTTTCTCCCCAATATTTTTCCTCTTTTTTTTTCCCCCCCCCGTTTTTTCCCTTCTGAATTGTGAGAAATTTGAGAGAGGGACTGCCTCTATTTATAGGCTGAATATTTTGTCACAGATTTGCGACGCCAGAAAATTCGTCACAAATTTGTGACGGATTTGCGACGCCGGCTGAAAGTTATGTGGAAGTTAGGTGGGAGTTGGGCACGTGTTGGATGACAGTTAGGTTGATTATAAAAATCAAATTAAACACGTTGCCAACCACTTTTTTCTGGCCGACAGTTTTTGCGACGCACCGAAAGAGTCACAAATCCGTTGCTAATTTGCGACACTAGAATTGTCGTTGCAAACGTGTCACAAAACCGTGACGCTTTAACGACAACCTTTTTCCGTCGCACATTTGCGACGATTTAGTGACGGTGTTTTCTCACGTCACAAATGTGTTACAAACTCGTTGCAAAAGCGTCACAAAAATATGTGACGGAAAAAATCGTCACAACTTGGCGTCACAAATTCTGTGTTTTCTTGTAGTGTTTCTATTGTGAATTCATCTGTTATATTAATTTTGCCAGATAGAAGATCTCGCAGCACCAAGGTAGAGAAAAACATGGGTATTTCCTTGATGCATTAATTATAAAATTTCAACCTTATACATTTAAACATTTGATTCCTAAATTTTTGTTAGCTTTTTTTTTCTAACTTGTAGTTGTAAACGTAAGTTCTCAACCATCCCCATTGTTATGAAGCAAGCGTGTGTTATAACGTATGCATATAAAAAAATGTAGTTATAGAGATGAAATTAATTGAAGCTTAGTTCAAGCTTTACTATATCATGCAAATTAATATGAAAATAAAACCTAGGCACAATTATATTGAGAAGAGAAATACATGAATGTGATAAGTTACAAATCAACTTTATACAAATGAAAAATTTCTTACTTTTGATCTACCAAATACTATCTTTCTTCTATACTACTTACTAACTACAATGATTTAATATTTCGTGGATGTGTCAAGAATGAAGGTAAAAGGATGCACACAATGATAGGAAGAATGCTCCTCTCGGATACCCACAATTCCAGCTGCTTTGGATTACCAAAAATATGGTGCTTATCATTACCATATAGTCGAATCTGGTTGCCCCAACCTGTGAATGAAAACCAATTAAGAACATAAGAGACGACATAATACATATATTTCGGAGGCCCATTATAAGAAGATACATATTTCTTGGATTGTTTTAGGTTTATTTCCGTATCTAGCTATATGATAATGGAGATAAGTTAAACCTTATCAACATTCAGGGAGAATATTTATATGATTCTAAAACGTAAATGACCATCCAAACGTAAAAATTCATTGTCTAGTCTACACACATGAAAATAACCATTAAATCTTTCAAGCTCTTATTAATTCGTAAAATAACCAATAAATAATATACAGATTCATAATCATATTAGTTAACTTCATGCAGTTATTTGGCAGCTCATGAAACTAACAAACTCTAGAGTTTTACTTGATTGAATCAAGCAATACCAGCACAGATCCATACTAAATTAGCAAATAAAACGTTGAAAATTCTTATCACGAACCTCACTTGGTGGATTCTTGGTATTTTATCTTGTTGTTATCATTGTCTTTGTTTCCTCAATCCACAATCTCTAGCGGACAGAAGCTAGTAAACACACATGATAAGCTGGTTTACAATACTATCATGGACGCATGTCGAATCTCTGGTGGCGCCTCTTAACTGAAGATCATAAGCACACATGAATTATTTAATTTATAGTGCAAACTCACATAACAAATAGATCCATGGAAATTATCAATAACTAAACTCCAGAGCAAAATATAGTTACAAAACAGAGTTAGAAGCATTCTAAAAGCTCCCTTTTTTTGACAATATGTAAAAGCAATAACAAATGGCAACCTAAAAGAATGTAAGAGAATAATGAAATAAACGAATTATTTAGGACACAATCAAGTATGTTATGTACCTCATCTTCTATTTTCGTCCTGCATAACTTGATTTATTTCGAATTTCCCTCAGAATAATCTTGATCTGAAGCGGCACTAAAGTATTAAACAAAAATGGTCACATAGTTAAAGTAACACAATATCACCAACAAAGCTTGGTTTAGGCTATGGTTGATCATTTTCTACCACACTTTTCTCTTTAAAAGGACTATTTCAACCTGTCAACAACTCAAAAACAAACCAGCAATGAGTTGTTGAGTACCTATAACACCCAAAAAACACAGTTAGAGGGAAAAAGTGAATGTCTTTTAAAACTTAGAACAATTGTTATTGAGAAAAAGGTTGCAAAATTTCAATCTTATCAACGTGATCAAAGACATAGACGGTATCTCAGAGGCGAGCCATGCATGTCTGAGCAATCATCATTGGTTTCCCTTGACTAAATCATTTTTTTCTACATCACACAATCATACGATCAAACGTCTGCTGTAGTTAAAGATATCCAAGTACAGAAGTGTACAATCTTTCCATGTAGATAAAGATATCTAAACCAGAAAATCCACAACGAAAATGATTAGAAAACTCTTCGCGTCTTATCCTATGCATACCAACAGAATCTTCGAGGTGAAATCAACTACGGAAAGATTATCAAATCGTCAAAGAAGCAAACTCCAACAATGAAAATAAATAAAAAACGACAATCGAATTAACAAAATAAAAGCCAAAATCATTCCAAATAGTGGAGTACTCTTTACCTCAATTTCAAGTTCCTGGAGATAAAAAGTAACACGTACCTTTAGATTTTTCATTGCTACTAATCTCTCTATATTGGCCTGTGTAGCTTTCCTCAAAAATACAATTTATTTCTTCACAAATTATGTTACATAGAAACCTGCAGACAGAACAGACCACAATTCATGTTAGAGTTTCTAATAAGGAACAAAGGCTTCTATAGTGATAGTTTCGACCCAAAGAAACATAACTCAACAAAAAGACATGATTTAAAATGAAACGACCAAAATCCAGGAGCCCAAAATAGCGAAAGTTCAGAATTTCAAAAAATCGACGATGTATCCAAATCGAAGAAAAAACAGACACCAAAAAAAAAAAAAAGAGATTCTACCTGTGAGAGCTTGATTCAGATTCAAATTACATCAATCGGTGAGATGAAAAAGGAGATTTGGAGTTCCATTGTGGCATACCGATGTATATATTTCCTCAGATACATTAACGGTAGAAGGAAATGATCGCAAGGGTTTTGGAGTGCTTGTGTTCAGATCAGATTTGAAACGATCAATGCTCTTCAACATCAATCTGCCATTCGAAGGGTTAGAATGTAGATTGCATTGATTTTTGGAATTAAATGTATTCAAAGAAATCAAACTGATTTAAAAGAAATTAAACTGATTTTTTTCGGAAGGAGACGAAGAGAAAGAAGCAAAAATTAGGGTAGAAAATATATTTTTGCCTTCTATTTTCTTGTGGGCTGGGAATAGCTTTACGTTTGGGCCTGAGAATTATCTTAACCAAATGTGTCCCATACCAAATTAAATTATAAACGTCCCCACCACCAAATGAAATTATAAACGGATATGTGGTTATTTAATGTAATAATGGTTTTTTTTAATGAGAAGAAATTAGTGACATGTCAAAATGATTGGCTGAGAAAATTCAGCTTTTGGCCCATGTGGCATGCCTTAGAAGCCTCTATTTCTTCCCCTTTTATATAAAGGAGATTAGGCCACTAGCAAAGTTTTGAATTATAATAATTAACATAATAGCTAGGATTGACTGTTTAAAACCACCCCAACTCATTAAACCCTACCTATTTCCACCTAAACTATTTACCTCTTTATAAACCCACCCAAACTTAATAATTTATGCTTTAAACCACCTAAAGTAACTTAATTCCTCTTAATTCCACCTCTCTAATTAGAAATCTATAAATCGTGATTAATAGAAGAAATCACGTTTGGTTAAACACCGATTGGCCAAAAATCCAACTCATGGATCCAACCCATATTGGAAAAAAAAAACAAAAGAGTTGCCACAAGTAAAACAGCAAAAGATCATGGAATTTGGCTCTTGTTTTGTTTTGTTTGGTTTTCGAATATGAGAAAGGAGACGATGAATATAATAATCACGAGCAACACCGTAATAAGTTAATACGCTTGCTTCTTCGATCGTTATGTTCGAATGTATTTTACTTTGATTCCATTTAGTTTTGCTTCTTCTTTGATTGTATACTCGAGTACCTTTTTCTTCTTTTAGTACTGTTCTTGTTTATCATAAACGTTTATAGCCTCATAGTTGTGCAATAATCAGCTTTTTACTAATGATGATTATATCTCATTCCTTTCTTGTTTCCATGACGTGTTGAATACTTTCAATTGGATATATCATTGCTATGTTTCTTTTATTGATATAATAATCAGGTAGAGATTGAAAATCTATCTGATTCCACGATTCCTTCCAAACGCAATTTCTTCTATTAATCTCGATTTATAAGTTTCTAATTAGAGAGGTGGAATTAAGAAGAGGTAAGATAATTAGGTGGTTTAAAGCATAAATTAGTAAGTTTGGGTGGGTTTATAAAGAGGTAAATAGTTTGGGTGGAAATAAATAGGGTTTAATGAGTTGGGGTGGTTTTAAACAGCCAACCCTAATAGCTATGTAATTAATATAATGTATAGTATTTATGGCTATTGAATCAATTATATGTGTTATATCCCCTAATTTCCCATACATGTATACACTATACTAAAGTTTTTGTAGGTTTTAGATTTTGACATTAATAATAATATATAACTTAACCAAATGCAGCAAATGTATGAGCTAAAACATACACATTTCGATGCTCAAGACTTGCTGCAAAGAATGTGCCAAGCAACAAAAGACATGGTTAAGAACGAGAGTTCGAAAGTGGAGGTCTAACTATTTGAAGCAGTGGAGAATGGGAACAAGGAATTTTTCATCGAGATAATCAAATGTAACCGTGAACTTCTTTGGATCTCTCTGGTCGAAACCTTTTTTTAGCTGGCCGTTAAATTTAGAAATGTGAACATCTTTAATCTCATTGATGGTTTAGATGATACAAAAGTCTTGCTGCTTCGGTCTTCCGACAAAAACAACAACAACATTCTCCATATCGCCGCTTATCTCTCTCCATCCGACCACCTCTCTAAGAAACCACAAGTGAGGATGATTCAGTGATTCCATTGTCTTATCTATAGTACTAATTAGTTAGGTCTCCTAGAACATCGTGCTGCGTCACAAATATATCATAGTAGCTAGTGTACTGAGTACCAAGCTTGTAGAATTATCCATGGTAATTAGTTGTTAAGAACGGTTAAAACCTTTGAAACCGTGGAAGTGGATACAAGAAGTGATGATATCATAAAGAGTTCTACAACACTACCTTGGACCTTTCACGAGACTACTAGAGTGAGGAGATTTTTGTTTGATAGATCAATAAGAAGAGCAAAAACAGTTCGTTCCTCAAGATCATGCATCTCAACCCAAATGTTGATAATAACATCAAGAGGGATCTTCTTGTCTTTCGGGAAAGCACCCATATCCAGGAAACATTCTCTAGTTTTAAGGTCGAGAGTTTCTAGAGTTGCTTCGATTTGAGCAAACACTCGACTCTCGTGAGTTTCATTAGCAGGTTCATCTCTTGATAACTTCTTCACTACACCTTCCCAATATTACTCCGGTTGGTTTTTCAACAAAGCACCAACAACTTTCAGCGCTAAAGGTAGAAGCCCAAGTTGGAAATGTCAATCCCAATTCTGAAGACACAAACCGTTGTGTCACGCAAGTCAAGAAATTGTATAAAGATGTTTTGTGTGGCTAAAAAGAGGGAGATGTGGCTCTATATGGCTGGAGGATATAGACCTGAAACATCAACATTTCTCTTCATATACATATGTAAGAAATCCACGTGATGTAGGAAAAGGGAATGAAAAGAGAATTTTTCTCCATTGTCCTATCTTAAGGTTTTAAGTAATCATCTTCTTTAGTTTGTCTCTTTTCACTTTTGTTATCAACATGATCAATGATCACTATTAGAAAGACTAACAGTATATACAAAATTAGGTTAATATGTACTTTAAATATCTTATCTCGTAGATAAATTAAATCATTGTTAAACCAAACTATCGATGTATAATTAGAATTTTATTATTAGAATTTTTTTAGTACGAAAATAATAAATTAAAAATATAGACTGCTAATTAGTTTGATTAACAAAACGAAAACTGATTAAAGAAAACTCTATAATAAAGAAAAATAGTTCAGTTTCTTGGACCGGTTAACCAAAGCCTAACATGGGACACATACATTATAGAGTAATTCCCTCATATACCACCCTTTGAAGTTTTTTTTTCCAAAAATACCATTTTTTTCTTCCAAAGTTCCAAAAATACCACTTTTTTAAAAGTTGATTTTTAAGGTTTAGAATTTAAATTTTTTGGGTTTGGGTTAACTATTCCAAAATTAGGGTATAGTTTTAGGGGGTAGGGTTTGGGTTTGGGGTTTAGGGTTTAGTTTTGAATGTTAAAAATGAATTTTTTAAAAAAGTGGTATTTTTGGAACTTTGGAAAAAATGTGGTATTTTTGGAAAAAAAACTTTAAGGTGGTATTTTTGGAAAAAAAACTTAAAAAGTGGTATTTTTGGAAATTGCCCTTATAGAGACATCTCTTATATGTAATTAATTCGTCCGTGTCCATCAATGTGCCTTTGACACTTCTTATGGAGTATTATACATTTTGTTGTAAATCATCGAAAGCAAAACTGAATAATTTACAGTTTCTATATAGACATGTAAACCATTTTCTGTGTCATAAGTTAAGAAAGTGGGGGAAGAAAGAGCATCATTTGAGGAAGAAGAATGACTGCTAATGTCACGAAATCTCTTGGCTATGTCATACTATAAGGTCCAAAAGATAATCAAGAGAATCAAATAGCTATGACACCATTACATACAAGTTATTCTAATTATATATAAAAAAGGCTAGCTATGACTCGATAACGGAGATTCACTGAATGACTTGAAACTGTGCGGAGGGGCTATCCGTGACACTCAAACGACAACCAGTGTTGCAGAAAGCACACGTGCAGCGGATGACAAGGTGGTCGAATGCGCGCTCGACTACCTCCACATTGGGGCGTTGAGCTTCAGTGTCAGGGTTCGTGTGAAACAAAAACGTGCCATATAGTAAAAAGTTAGCCCAACAAATATCTAAAGAATGGATAGAGAGAAGTTAACAGTTCAGAAAATTCAGCCCAACAATAAATTTGGATTAATTTGCTTCATTTGTAAGATCAATTCAGATTAAATTTTGATTACATTTTACAACATTACGTAAACATGTATTTTCAATATCTTATTAGAATTTGATAAATTAAATTATTGTTGATCCAAAGTATGGATGTATAAGGGTTTGTTTAGTACAACAATAGTAAATTAAAAATAGACGATAATTAATTTGAGTCCATGAAGAACTCTATATTAAGCATAATTTTTAAAATAGTAAAAATTTTTCTTTCAGAAATTGCGTTTCTACCACGCTGTTTCCACCACGCTTCCGAGCGTTTTAAAAAATTATGTTTTCTATTCCAATTTCAAAGTGAGAATTGGTCCTTGACAAATTTATGTGCAACAAAAGTTGACACTAACATTTTATATAAAACGATTCTAATGAGATCACTAATAGGTTTCGTGACCTAACTTGATGTTAGTTTTTCTCTTATTTTCTTTGAAACAAAACAAAAATTTGCTTCACTTTGTCAACAAACACATATTGTTTCAGTCTTGAAAACTAACATGAGAACTTTGGTCTTAGTATTCTAAAAATGATCAATCCATAGCTATTAAAAAGAAGCAAAAAATTATCTATCCCATTTTAAAACCCTTTCTATGAGACCAATCCAACCCATACCACCATACAATACCATTTTGCAAGTTATGAAATGAAAAAACTAACCTCAACTTTGACTTTCAACAGGCGCCAAAAATAGAAATAGATTTCATAATTTACATTACCAACTTAAGTTACATTATTAAGATAAAAACCGAGTTTAAAGAACCAACATGCACCAAGTGATAGAGCTGGAATCCCATTTCGAAATCTTGTTTTTGCTTAATGGCATGTAGAGTAGATGAATTAGTAACCCGTAAGCAGAATCATAGAAGAGGCCTGTGAAAGAACAAAGATGATGATGTCTTAGAGCATGTGCATTGGAGACACCCATTGATATGCTCAAATTTACCCTGAGCTACTCTCTCAAATTAAGAGGTCAATTGTAGTAGGGGTCGAATCACTGGGAGTCAAATCAAACGATAGGAATATTGACTTCAAATTCGGCTAAGTAAAATAATATAAAATAAAGACAAAAGCAAATCGAAACAGAGAAAGATTGTTGATTTAAAATTCAATTAAACAAAGTGCTAGGCTTTTGGGTAATTCTCAGGATGAATCAGAATTGCAGGTTAAACAAAATCAGGATTTAATTAAGAACCGTTCTAGAACTTGGAACACTAATGTATAATTAACCAACTGTCGTTGCGAAAACTAACTATGTCTAAACCCTAGAAAACCAAATTTCTTTGCGAATTCAATCAATTTAAACAAGCATTAAATTCAAGTCCAATTTGTTCACAAAATCCCTAAACCAAATTTCTTTGCGAATAAGTAATTTTGCTCACCTAAAATCTGGTTCTGGCTAATCAATTACACTTTCGTGTCAATCTATCAACCTAAGATAGCTAATTTAGAGTGATCAATTCTAAATCAGAGTTCAAGCAATCTAGGTGAAGAACCTAACAGATAATCCTAACAAGTGAGTTTACCCTAACAATTCATCATCATTCCATTCGAACTACCCTAAACCTAACAAGCAAACTACTCAGACATGGCAGCAAAGCAAATCATAGCTGAATAATGATGCATAAAGAAAGAGTAAAAGAAGAATTACAATAGGGTTCGAAGAATCTCAAAGAACAAAGTAAACTTGTCTCCCTAAAAACCCTAAAAATCTCTCTCTAAACTTTGTTAAGTAAAATCTCAGTCTAAAGTTATGATCTAAAAACCTAAAATAAACTATTTATAGAGGTAAAACTCGTGGTGGGCTTCTATGACGGTCTATTGCTGCTTTCGGCCCATTAACTGGCGAATTTCCTTCTTTAAAACGTATTTAGGTCGGTTTCTGCGCTGGCTTGTCGATCGATCGTCTATGTGTATGTCGATCGATCGGCTTCAATGTAGCTGTCGATCGATCGTCCTTCTTGGTGCTGTCGATCGACAAGCTGCTTCATATCAACTTCTTTTCTTGCAAAATCCGGCTCCAACCTTGTTTACGTTCCAAAATGCACCGTATTCACCATATAAGCTCCTCACGTGTAATAACCTGTTAAGACACTAAAAAGACTCGAAATACAACGAAAAGACTCGATAAAAGGACTTATATCATGGTCGAAAACCGGTAAAAACCATGATATATCAACTCCCCCAGACTTAGCTTTTGCTTGCCCTCAAGCAAACTAGAGACTAAAACTGAAGTCGAGGTTTGAAAATCGTGAGAACTTACTTATCTTTGGGAACATTGCTTTCGCTTTCTTGACTCTTTCGCTGCATGTAAACAAAGTACCTTTGGCGGTCACGAATCTCAACCATCATAGGTTGGGCCTTAAATCTTAACCTGCAAACCCATCAGTTTCACATTCTCCTAACTGTCGCACACTTGATCGAAGTGATGATGGAATTCTCTCCAATGATATCAACCAAGTAAAAGGGCTAGGTGTGATGTAAAAGGCTTTTGTGTTTAAGTGGAGCTAAAGAGTGTTTAGGGTTACCGGGTTTTATTTGGTGGATGCAGACATTATGCATAATCACAAAAGAGAGTCGGGTCCAGTTGATGCCCACAGTTTCTCATTCACATTGCACTCCCTCCTCCAAAACGTTATCAGGAACCAAACACCTTCATATAATCGCGTTCCACTTTCCACATCCAACTTCTTCATTCTTTGGGACTTTTCTTTTGAAGCTAGAGACTTATTTAAATAATCATTTCCCTTTCCCTTACTTATTTTTCGAAATAAAAGATTTTTTTTTTTTTTTTTTTTTTTTTTTTTTTTTTCAAGACTCTAAGGGGGGAAATGATTTCACAAAAATATTAGTCTCGAAAATTACCATTGTTGTGTATTAAGTCCCAAAGAATGCTTAGCATTGCTGCTCTCTTTCAAGTACTCCTACCAAATCCTTTTTCCGTGCAATTTTTGTGAATGAAAAACTGCGTCGGACCTCTTTCTCTCCGGAGTTTATACACATGCCTGCACATAAAACTAAAGGAAAAGAGATCGCATGAGGCTTGAACAAAAGGTTAAGGTTAGGGGTTGGGTACCAACTAAAAATGAGCTGGCCATTCAGGATCAACAAAGAGTGGTAAAGAGAATAAGGAGTCCTGAATGTTTTACTATCGTGATATCATCGAAGAGAATATAGCGAAATGGAGATCAAGTGTGCTAGTCTGGAGTTTGATTTACTTCGTTCTGCAAATTGCGATAAGAGGGGAACCTGTACTATCATCTGATTTCGAATTCGTTCCATCCAAAGGCTTCATCGCAACAGCTAAAAGTTTCAAAAACTAAGCTTTATTCCTAAGAAAGATCATTATTCCCTACATTTTGACTCAATAAAAACAAATTTTTGACTCCAAAATAGAAAACAATGTTAGTAACTACCTCCCCCAGACTTAAACAACACTGTCCCCAGTGTTATTAAATCTGAGATTGGTGAAAAGAAAAAGAAAAAGTCAGAAAATTTGTGAAAAGAATGAAATTCGGACCTGTTCTGCTGGCCTATAGATCGATAACCATTAGGTGTGTCGAACGACAGGTCTTTATTGGGGCTGTCGATCGACAACCAACAGGTGTGTCGATCGACAGGCTCGTCGAAATTCTGAAAAACGTGGCTTTTACGACTGATGTTGTTGGAGAAATCTAAAGAAAAGCTGAAGATCACTGAAACAAAATACCATCAAGTACCACAGCAAAGAGTCGCAAACAACAATGTTCACCAATCCTAAAAATTAAAAGGAAACAAAGAACAAACTACTCAAAGAAAGAAAAATGACTCAAAAGAAAAGAAAAACTTACAGGTGGGTTGCCTCCCACCAAGCGCTTGTTTTCAGTCATTAGCTTGACTGAGGATGATGTTCAGGCTGGAGGTGGATCTCTGAAGTGCACTCCCCCAGACTTGCAAGGAACAATACCAGGAAAGAGTTTCATAGTATTGTCCAACATCTCTTGGACAACTACCTCTCCCTTCTCCCTCAACTCCGAAGGAATGACAATTCTGAACTTGGAGAATGCTTTAGGGGTCTTTCTGCGCTTCCCCTTGGGAATCTTTTGGCATTTGGAACTTGCTGGGATGTTGTCATGGCGACGTGGAATGGGAGAAGCCAACTTGAGAACGTTTTGAACCTTCTTCATCTCATTTTCAAAACCCAGCGTATCTCCAACATTAACACTCATACATGAAGCTGATGTTACAACAACTGAAGGATAGAAAACATCCTTGTTGATGTTCGAGAAGGAGATCCGCTTGTTAGGAAAATCCACCATTGCTCCCACTGTTGCAAGGAACTGTGCACCAAGAACCAATGGTTTACAGATATCATCATTTCTCTCAATGATGTAGAAGTCCGTAGGAACAAGACAATCTCCTATTTGAATTGACACGTCAGGAATGAAGCCTTTAGAAATTGTAAAAGATCTATCTATGAGCTCGATATAAGTCCTTGAAGGTTGTAACTCCATAATTCCTAGCTTCTTTGCAACAGCCTCACACATAACATTCACATTGGCTCCTGTGTCGCATAAAGAATCCTTCAATTCTACACCATTGATCGAACAAGGAACCACAAAAATCCCTGGATTCAACAACTTTGGCAGCTTCCTCAATGATGTTGGAGCTTGTTTCTTTTCCTCTCGAGGTGCTTTGTCACTGCCTTGGTTGATGCATGAAGGGTATAAACTCCTTGGATACGGAATCTTGGGCTTGTAGACACGTTCAATGGCGGTTTCAGACTGACATTCGAAAATCTCTGCATTTTTCGGGGCTGTCGATCGACACTCATCAGGTGTGTGTACATATAGTATATACTCATAGTATACATTCGTAACCTTACCTACATTTCAACAGCAAGATATACACACAAATAAAATCTATATGCATCTAGAGATCATACTAGGCAAAATAACTCAAGTATCCTCGCTATGTTCACATATAGATCATCTAAATATACAATGGGAATAACCTAATTCCCTGAGATTCGAAATTGAGACCTTGTGACCGCTTGTAGGCGATTGATTAGCTGATATGAATAATATGATAACTCTTACCGTGAAGCCGAGAAGCGGAAAGAGCTGATTCGATGAACGGAATATGGATATTGAATGGACCAGTTGGAATTTTTTCTTCAGGAGAGATACTATCGCCTAAACCACCTTGAGGAACTTTTGTGTTATCGAATTTGAAAGGGCTCCTTCGAAATGTTTCCTTGAAAGCTGAATCTAAGTGATTAGAACTCATTGCCATATTAAATTTCTTGGATACAAATAAATTAAAACAAGAAAACTATAGGTAATATAGGATATTTATAAAATTGCATAGGTATATTTCGTTGTTCGTACGTATATGCAAGGCATAACAGTAAGATATAATCTTTGGTGTTTTTCAATCATATTCTTTGATTGATCTTACATCTGAATATATGCTTTGCTTTGCTTTGGTTACTCATTATTTTATTGGGAAAGTTTTTTATGTTAGAAAGTAAAATAAATATTCTTCTATATGAACATATAAATTCAACAAATAAATTACAAAGAAGCTTAATTTTCAATGTTCCAAATCATTTCTTTTGGTTGCTTTAAGTGGTCATTTTCTTGCACAGTTTCTAGGGCTTTTGTTGCTTGAAGTCCAAGAAACTAGAGCTAGCCTAAACGACGTTGTTATTTCTCTACCGTTATAATTTGTCAATTTTTTTTTTTTGAAAAATACAAATATCATCATGTCAATCAAATTTATTTTTGTCAAATTTCGTTAAATTGTCAATCAAATTTACTTTTCCTTATTATTATGGGGCGTTACAAATCGGACCCTAGACCAAAAAAATTAAATTCCAATTTGGTTTCTATATTCTTTTTAAACAAGAAAACCAATAAACCGAGAAAACCTATTGAAATGACGTTGAACAATTACTTGGCTTCGACCAAAAAAAAAAAAAAAGATTAAAAGATAACAGAGGAAGAAGATGAACGAGAAGTTTTTCTGTATATCCCTTCTTCTTGAATGTGTTACATATATGTACTTAGAATAGAAGAATCTACTTTCCTAAAATGGCGACATCACCATTAATCATAGAATATTTACACCTTGGAGAAGAGGCAAATATCATTCTTGTTCCACAATCATCAGGATACCTCATTTATGCCAATACCTTCCCTCAAGTTAGAGCATGGTAGTTTCGAATGCCCAACTTGTCTCTGAATTCGTCGAACTCCCGTTTGCCTAATGCTTTAGTCAAGATGTCAGCTAGTTGTGTCTTACTTGATACATGAGTTGTGTAAAGCGTCCCATTTAAAATCTATTCTCGTACAAAATGACAATCTACTTCGATGTGCTTAGTGCGTTCGTGGAAAACCAGGCTCGTGGCGATGTGAACCGCTGCTTTGCTGTTACAATATAGGGGAATTGGTTCCGGATGGGAAACTCCCAATGTCTGAAGAACCCGTTTCAACCAGATCAGTTGAGAGGCGAGATATGCCATGGCCCTGTATTCCACCTCCGCAGACGATCGACTTACAGTTTTCTGCTTCTTCGTTTTCCAAGCGACCGGAGAGTCTCCAAATTGAACAAAATAACCAGTAGTAGACTTGCGCATTAAAGGACAACTCGCCCAATCGGAATCACACCATCCCCGGATTTTCAAATCTGAATCTGACTTCAGTAGAATTCCCTGTCCCAGGCAACTTTTCAAAAACCGAACAATTCGCAATGCAGCAGCCCAATGATCTTGTCTTGGAGATTGCATAAACTGAGCCATACCATGAACTGAGTAAGAAAGTTCAGGACATGTTACCGCTAAGTAGATGAGACGGCCGATTAAACGTCGATAAGGTTGAGGATCGACAAGTAGAGGCGACTTCGAGAGAGCTAACTTGTGGTTCTGCTCTAGTGGGAAGCTTGTTGGTCGAGCATCAAGTAATCTGACTTCTGTGATTATATCCAAAGCATATTTGCGCTGACACAAATAAAATCCACTCGAATTTCTTGCAACTTTGATACCCAAAAAATATTTCAATGGGCCAAGATCTTTCATGTGAAAACATGAAGAAAGATAATCTTTAATTATAAAGCGAGAATCGGTCCTTCACAAACTTCTGTGCAACAAAAGTTCACATTAACATTTTATATAATAATATTCTAATGAGATTTCTAACAGGGTCAATAACAGCGTCATGAAAAATGTTAGTTTTTTTTACATAAAGCACAAACCTCAATATCATATCATGTATAACATTAGCAACGTTAAGCCAACTCCATTGTATCGTCTACTTCAAGAGTTCACAAATTAGCAGGAGTGAGAATTTTTGTTCTACAGAATTCAAGATTTTAACTATATTCTCTTCAATTGACCCGGACATGTTAGTCTGTGAATGAGAAAAACAAATAAACATAGTTGATATTTATAAGCAAAAAACAAAATTACTTTTGCTTTCCCGTGACCCTCACATTTCTTTACACGTGAATGTACGGAGATATTGATTCCAATTTAATAGGATTTTGAAAAATATGTAACATACAAAAACATATAAGGATGAGAAAAACACAAAAGTTTTTTCAAGAATGATGATGGGAGTAACACACACATATAAGGATGAGAGTAATTCCTAAAATAGTAAATTTGTTTTTTCAGCAATTGCGTTTTTCCACCATGCTTCCTAGCGTTTTTAAGAATTTATGTTTTCAATTCCAATTCCAAAGTGAGAATTGGTCCTTGACAAACTTTAGTGCAACAACCAATTTAGTTTTATGACCTAAATTGGTCGTGAAAAGAGCCATGAAATGGCTAACAAAAAGATCATGAGAAGTTTGATCGGTGTGGAACGATAATGATGATTAACTTAGGATCCATGTCATTGATTTTTTTTTCCGGTTCTATGTGTGTTTGCAACGATTGTTCGTGAAGAAGATGATGAACTTTTGTTTCTCTGTTTCTGAATCGAATAAAATTTGTTGGGTTAAAGGCCAAATCTAAATAAACCTTTTTAAAAAAAGTTGTTGTCTTTCAAATTGATCCCAACAGCTGCGTTTTTGTTTTAGCAATGTTGAAGTGGTTTAACACAACTTAAATTTTTGAAATTGCATCATTTTGTGTTTTGCCAAAAGTTTACAGTAATGAGGTGTCTAGAAACACATGAACAACTCGTAAAAATTACATCATCAAAGGTCAACGTAAAAATTATAATGTTTTACATTTTGTTTTTCAGTTTTATTGGGCCATATAGTAAAAATTCAGTCCATCAAATATCTAAAGAATCGATAGTGAGATACCCCTGAAAATTAATTTTGTTTTTGTGCTATTTAAAGAACATTTGAAAAATGATTGTACTTTTGGAACATTTGAAAATTAGTGGTAGATTTGAAAATAAAATTTCAAAGTGTGATATCCTATACATTTCTTTTTCTTTCAAGAATTACGTTTTCACCACGCTTGTAAACATGTTTTCAATTCCAATTTCGAAACAAGAAGCGTTTTTGGACAAAACTTCCGTACAAAATAAGTTCACATTAACATGTTATATAATAAGATTTTAGCGAGATCACTAATAGGATCAGCAGCACCGTCCTGGAAAATGTAGTTTTCTTCACGTAAAGCACAAACCTCTGTATATTAAGATTTTAGTGAGATCACTAATATGATTAGTAGCATTAACAACATTGTTGTCGTTTTATGTGATTTGATGCAAGGCCAAGTCAGCCATTTGAGGTCATAGGTGATGAGTGTACAATATTCTTACCATATCTTTCCAGAAAGTGAGCGAGAGTGTGGCTCTTTGGATCAATCTAATCAAAATGTGCATGGTTGCAATGATTAAGACTCAAAATAAATTGGAATATCAATATTTTGAAACATTCGTTGAGTTTCCTTGTGGACATGTGTTTCACAAGGATTGCATTTTCCATGGTTGTGGCGTAACCGGGTTCACAACGACACTAGGTGACTTCCCGCGTTATATGCGGAGATAAATATTTAAGATCAAATTGAAAACAATTTAATAGTACAAATATATTTTTTGATATTCACTACATTTTTTCAAATATGTATTCACTATCTTTTATTAAATATTTTATATATGCCATGCTTCATCATAAATAAAATTTTAAATAAAATAACATTCTTTATATTAGGGTTCAAAGCAAATTATTTGATATATATTTTTTACTTTTTGTTTTCTTCTCCAAACTTTTCTACCTTTTCTTCATCTTTTTCTTTTTTTTACTCTTTTTTTTTCGTTTTTTGTTTCACAAATTTTTTAATTGGATTTTAAAAAAAAATATAGTAATGTTGAATTTCTTTTTAAAATTTAAAATCTCTTTTATAGATTTTGGATTAACTCGTATAGTAAATTGGTTTTAATTGAATCTAAAAAAGTTAATGAATTTTTACAACCAAAAAATATATTTAAGATAAGTAATGCAAACATGCAAAATAAAAATTCACTCATTAGTTGTGAAACTTCATCAAACTTTATAGCTTTAGGTATTTATTAACAATTAAAGTGTAAAACCAATTGCTAGTCCTCTTGAATTCTGTCATAGTCAAATATTATGAAATAACGATATTTTCTTGTATACTATAGATAATAAAGCATGAATGATCAAAGGATAAATAAATGAATATTCAAATGATCATTAATAAAATAAATGATCATTATTTTTTATATATATTTGTTTATAATCGAATATTAATTTGTTAAGTTTTGTAGAGTTTTCAGAATAGAAATTTCTTTTTTCTAAATTACTAAATGGTGCATATTTAAATTTGACATATTAAAATCTTGATAAGTCTTCTTATAAGCTTATGTGAAAATATATTTATATAAAAATTGTTTTAAAACTTTATGATGACAAAAATTAATTATATTTTTATTTAAGTTAATGAGGGTAAGTAGAATTAGTCAATGAATGTTTAATTAGCCATGTCACATATGACATAACTTTTTTTTTTATCTAAGTTTAAATGAGAAGATGACACATAAACATTTTTAACAAAAGTGTATGTTATTTTAGATTACTTTTCAAAGTGTATTTTTATATGGCTTGCCTATTGTTGTGTTATTAGTTTTCAATACTTTTTGTATTGTTGATTATCCTTTTTTTTTTTTTTTTAGTTCAACAAAATTTATGTACTTAGCAGTGCTCGAACCCGAAACCTCCATGTTTCTCAGAGAAGGAGAATCACCAGTAGAGCTACAGGATATTTCGTGTATTGTTGATTATCCTATAATTCTGTTGTTGTTATGATTTACGTGATGTAATCAATGAAATAAGTGTTGTCTTGATTCAGTATTTTCCATGAAATCAAGCCTATCATTTATCACAATCTACAAACTCAAATATATGCGGTGAACACAACTTCTCATGAGCCATTTGGTTGATTATGAAACTTGGGCTGCATGGAACAAGTAGGAGCAACTAAGCACTCCATATACACCAACTTATATCTTTTGCTAGAAAATTGCAATCACATTGATGAAAGCTTATGAAACAGTTATGCGTTGGCAATCATATCATTGTAATCACTTGGGATGGATTTATAGTGATCAACGGTTAATTAGGCATATGATCAAACCAGGCCCGGTCCAATCTTAAAATTGACCCAGTGCACATTTGTAAAAAAACTCTTAAAATTTTACATATATTGCGAAAACCCCTAAACTTTTTCAAAATGCTTAAAAACCCAACCAAAAATTGCAAAAAAAAAATGTTGACATGGTGCATTGCACACCATAAGAACCGGCCCTGGATCAAACCAAATTGAAATGAAAGGAACAAAAAAAAACTCACAAAATGTATTTCTTTAGTTAAAACAATCCTAAATTTTTCCATGCATATATGTATCCCATGTTATGATCTTTGGTTAACCGGTCCAAGAATTTGAATTCTCAAGAAACTGAACTATTTTTTTCCTTTAATCAGTTATCATTTCTTGTTTACATTTTGTAATCAATTTCTTAAGTTAAAGATTCTTAGGACCAACATTTCATGTTTCTGTCGAAGATTCCTTTGCCATAAGTCGAAAATATCATCTCTTTGAGGAGAGGATACTGAAGGAGAACAAACAACATCGCCGGTAAACAAGCTAGAAGAAACGTAGGAGCAATGATCCATTTCTTGCCAAACATTGTAAATAACGCCGACGAGAAAGCTATCAACATCGCCGCGATTGAGATGAACAATATCGAAAGTCCAGCGATCATCTTTGTCGGTAACAAGACCAAGAAATCATCGAAAGAGTATCTCGCGGTGAGTATTCCGAGGAAGATGAGAACAGAGGTGCATGAGGCGAAGCAGGAGATCAAATCGGAGACGACGAATGTGATGAAATGCTTGTTATTTAGTTGAAAGGGTCTACCGTTTTTATTGTCGTTGGAACCGCCGGGAACGGTGAAGACCGCCGCGAAAGTAACCGTTACTATTAGAGCCGCGACAAAGCTACAAGACATGGCCGTGTCTTTCATCCATTTCTCTGCTTCTTGTCGCAATGCTTGATGCTCTTTTGTGAATATCTCAATCGGAGTTTGCTCTTCTGTGTTTACTCTCTCCTTCTCTATCTCCGGTGCGATTCTCTCCACTTCCTACATGACAAAGGCCATATTATTAGTTTGCTTCCTCTGTTTTTGTTTAATGCATTCAAGGTGTTCGTTTAATGCCTAACCGAGAGAAATAGAGCGTACCTTGAACCATTGTAACTCGCGTTGCATCTGCAAAGTTGCACCAACGACGGTAGAGAGCTTAGAAGGAGGGGAAGGATAGCCGGCGAGATGGAGGACACCGTTGCCGTCACAGTCTTTGTCGGCGAGCAACAAGTACTTCCTGTCGTCTAGACCATAGAGTAGACTAAACACCTTCTCTTGTCTAAACTCGACGGCCAAGAGAAACAAAGTACTGCTGGAGCTCGTTCTCGTGGACCATAGAAGCTCGGAGTTGTTCTTTATCATCTCCACCAAGAAATCAACGTTTCCAAATCGTACAGCGAAGAGTAAAGCTTCGTCGACTGTCTCAGAACGTTCCTTCAAACCCATGGCTATAGTTTCCTCCGATATTCCGAGTAGAAGATTCTTGGCTTGTAGATGCATGACCTTCATTCGATACACTTCATCTATCCCTGAATTATATCGCAATTCAGATTCAAATGTCATGTGAATTATATCGATATTTTGCTAGTGTTTCCTCTGATAAAACTAGTACTTACCGGTCCATTTGGAGAGAAATTTGAGCAGTTTCCCCATCAGAGTATCTGTGAAAGAAATAAAACCAAGAAAAGTCGAAATTTCCTCACTTTCTTCTAAGGAATACATAGAGTTTTATGAAGTTATGTATACGGAAACGTACTCTGATGATCATTGTTTGCAGGAGAAGCCTCTGGAAGAGTTGGTAGCTTTACTTGTATCCCTAACAATTGAAAAAAAAAAAGGAAAAATCATTTCTCAAGGTTTTTCGATCAAATGATTGATCTTGGTATTGAAGAAGTCTTAAATATTGGTACGAACAAGAGTAAATGAAGCGTTCCAGTGGTCCGAGTTGGCAGCCACCAGGAAAAAGATCCGGCTTTGAAGCTAAGACGATGATGGGAATCGACTCGATTTGCAAGTGTTTTGTGACGGCTAAGCGTCTGCACATGCTGAACAGATCCAATGCGATGTCTAATTGTAGGAAGAAGAAAAGCATATCAAGAAATGATCATCAAAACCGCGTAAAGCATGGGTTGCTTGATGTCCAAGAAAGCGCTTACCGAGCATTTTATAGAAGATGGCATTGAGAAAGAGCAAGGAACCATGATACCCATCTTCATCAAGCAACACCTGAACCGGAGTTCTAGTATAAAGATACCTAGCCATCTCCATCTGTGTGTTCTCAACCGCAACCACGACTGGAATCTGTCCATTGATTCCAGGTATCTCTAGCAACTTAGGGTTCTTGGCGACCAAAGCTTCAGCAATCTCCATGTTTCCACTAACCGCAACGACAGTTAGAGGCGTGTGGTACGAAGCGTTGTGGCTCATCTTTGGAAGCATTTGTTCAGGTGTCATACGGCGCAAAAGCTCTTTAACAATCTCGGGTTTTCCACATGCGCAAGCTTTCAACAACGGTGTCTCGTAAAGGTTAATCCATTCGTCGACTGCATCCGGACGACGGTTCAAGAATTCCTTGACGGATTCTAAACGACCTTGGCTTATTCCTTGACTTAATTGTATATACTCATAGTATACATTCGTAACCTTACCTACATTTCAACACCAAGATATACACACAAATAAAATCTATATGCATCTAGAGATCATACTAGGCAAAATAACTCAAGTATCCTCGCTATGTTCACATATATCCATCTAAATATACAATGCGAATAACCTAATTCCCTGAGATTCGAAATTGAGACCTTGTGACCGCTTGTAGGCGATTGATTAGCTGATATGAATAATATGATAACTCTTACCGTGAAGCCGAGAAGCGGAAAGAGCTGATTCGATGAACGGAATATGGATATTGAATGGACCAGTTGGAATTTCTTCTTCAGGAACTTCTTTAATAGGAGAGAAACTATCACCTAAACCACCTTGAGGAACTTTTGTGTTAGCGAATTTGAAAGGGCTCCTTCGAAATGTTTCCTTGAAAGCTGAATCTAAGTGATTAGAACTCATTGCCATATTAAATTTCTTGGATACAAATAAATTAAAACAAGAAGACTATAGGTAATAGAGGATATTTATAAAATTGCATAGGTATATTTCGTTGTTCGTACGTATATGCAAGGCATAACAGTAAGATATAATCTTTGGAGTTTTTCAATCATATTCTTTGATTGATCTTACATCTGAATATATGCTTTGCTTTGGTTACTCATTATTTTATTGGGAAAGCTTTTTATGTTACAAAGAAAAATAAAGATTCTTCTATATGAACATATAAATTCAACAAATAAATTACAAAGAAGCTTAATTTTCATTGTTCCAAATCATTTCTTTTGGTTGCTTTAAGTGGTCATTTTCTTGCACAGTTTCTAGGGTTTTTGTTGCTTGAAGTCCAAGAAACTAGAGCTAGCCTAAACGACGTTGTTATTTCTCTACCGTTATAATTTGTCAATTTTTTTTAAAAAAAATACAAATATCATCATGTCAATCAAATTTATTTTTGTCAAATTTCGTTAAATTGTCAATCAAATGTACTTTTCCTTATTATTATGGGGCGTTACAAATCGGACCCTAGACCAAAAAAATTATATTCCAATTTGATTTCTATATTCTTTTTAAACAAGAAAACCAATAAACCGAAAAAACCTACTGAAATGACGTTGAACAATTACTTGGCTTCGACCAAAAAAAAAAAAAAAATTACTTGACGAAATTTCTTACATGAGCAGGTAGTTGTCAATCAAGGAGTTTTTATATACGTGGAGGCTCTTTTACCGCTACGGGCTATGGAGTCCACAAGCGGCTGAAGGAGTTTTAGAGGATCTTAATTTGGCTCCATGTTGACTGGTCCATAGTTGCTTGTACTCTATCTCAATGAGCAATGCCAAGGGTGCCATTTGGGGGTCGTAGGTGACGTAGCGCTAGAAGATAGAGGGTGGGGGAGTCGATATTGGGAACAAAATTATCGACATGTGCATATGCCTCATGAAACATTATGTTTAATATGTAACGATCGCGAATACTAGGATTTCGAAGACGAAAAATCCTAATAATAAAGCCATTGAGCCTAGGCTACTTGTGTTTCACAAAGAATGTATTTTTGTTTGCATGATTGATAGAAGATGTTTGTGGTTTTTGTTGTATGTTTGTTGGTTTTACATTTCTTCTTCGTTGGTTGAACAAGAAAAAGCATTGCTTCTTCATTTCTGTTTAAGGTTTATGGATTTTCATTAAGAAAATATTTAACTTTTATTATTTTTTAACATAACGTCAATTATTATCTTTCTAAACTCAGTTCAACCAATGGAAAAACAATATGTAGAATTTCTACACAAAACAAAAACACAATTGATTTTGCGTAAAAATTTGAAAACATCTATTAGGCTTATTTAGGCCCAATGTAAACATAGCCCAATGTAAACATAGCCCTAGCACTACAAATTAGGTCTAATGTAATCTCTATATAAGGTTAACAACCTCACAACTTGATCAACAAGAAAACCTATTCACAACCTACAAGGTTTTCTGACATGGTATCAGAGCCCTAAACCTAACTACTTTAAGGTTTAGAACAAAGATCTTGTTAAAAAAAAAAAAAAAAAATTCTTCCGCTACAACTCTCTTAACCTTTTTCGATGGCCGGCGTCACTGACACCTCATCGGCTGTAACAAAACAGAGATCTACGGCTGCATCGACACGACGCACGATCTCCCCTTATGATCTCACGGCTGGCGATAACCCTGGGATAATAATATCCCGTCCCTCTTTGCGTGGATCAAACTACGACGAATGGTCCGCTAATATCCGATTGGCGTTGAAAGCACGAAAGAAATTTGGATTCGCGGATGGTACAATTCAACAACCAGACGTGGACGATGAAGACTATGAAGATTGGTGTGCAAATAATGCATTAGTGGTTTCATGGATCAAACTCACCATTGATGAAACACTATGTGCATCTCTCTCACATAGCGATGATGCGGCTAGTCTTTGGACACAAATTCAAAGACGATTTGCAGTCAAAAACGGGCAGCGTGTGCAAAGACTTAAAACCGAGCTTGCAACCTGTAGACAAAACGGCTCTGCTATTGAAGCATATTATGGAAAACTCACAAAACTATGGACAAGCCTTGCTGATTATCAACAAGCCAAAACTCCAGAAGAGATAGCAAAAGAACGTGAAGAAGACAAATTGCATCAATTCCTAATGGGTATTGATGAGTCTCTTTATGGAGGTGTGAAATCGGCTTTGTTGTCACGAACATCACTGCCTTCCGTTGATGAAGCTTATAACATCTTAGCTCAGGACGAAGAAGCTAAGTCACTTGCTCGTTTGCATGAAGAGAGAGCAACCGGTGTAAGCTTCGCTGTTCGTGCTCAAACAACTTCACGGCCTCCTCAACACAACCGCTTCCCTCAAGTAACATGTACTCTGTGTGGTAAAAATGGTCATCTTGCTGAAAATTGTTTCAAGAAAATTGGTTATCCACCATGATGGGATGAAAAAATGGCTCTGCGAAAGTCTAATTCTCAAAATCGTGGTTCCTCTATGGGCTCTTCATCTACCAGAAATCCAACCGAACCAGCTCGTGCTAACCATCTTTATTCTTTGAATAACACCACGCACTCTCAGTCCGGCTTGCCTTCAGCAAATTCACTCATTACCTCCGCTGACCGAGTTGGTTTTAGTGGACTTAGCGATCAACAATGGAAGACACTAGTTCGTATGTTGAATGAAAGGAAAGATACCTCAAATAACTCTTCTCCTGGTATGTATTTTATCGAATCTTGGATTATTGACTCAGGAGCGTCTAATCATATGACGGGTAGCTATGAATTTTTATCTGAAATAAGTGATATGCCACCGATGCTTATCAAGCTTCCTGATGGTCGGTTTACATCTTCCACTAAACAAGGAAAAGTTTCTTTGGGATTTTCTGTTCAACTCAACAATGTGTTCTTCGTTGATGGCCTGAATTGTCACCTTATCTCTGTTTCTCAATTGACTCGAGACAGTGGTTGTATTTTTCAGATTTCTGATAGAATTTGTGCTGTTCAGGACCGCATCACACGGATGCTGATTGGGGCGGGTGAGCAGTTGAATGGATTATATTTCTTCAGAGGGATGGAGGAACCGGCAGCAGTTCATGCTATGAAGTCAGTTTCGATGGAGCTTTGGCATAGTAGACTTGGCCATCCGTCCTCTAAAACTTTGAAGATGTTATCTTTGTCGGATTTATCTAATGATGTTTTTGATTCTAAGTCTTGTGAAGTTTGTATTCGTGCAAAACAAACAAGAGATCATTTTCCATTAAGCAGAAATAAAACAAGTATGGTTTTTGAGTTAGTTCATTGTGATTT
The DNA here is from genome assembly GCA_900128785.1 of Arabis alpina. Classification (NCBI taxonomy): domain Eukaryota; kingdom Viridiplantae; phylum Streptophyta; class Magnoliopsida; order Brassicales; family Brassicaceae; genus Arabis; species Arabis alpina. Next base: position 2,580,732 of record LT669795.1, read on the forward strand.
ATGGGGTCCTTACCGAACAACCTCTGTTTGTGGATCAAAATATTTTCTCACCATCCTTGATGATTATTCTCGATGTGTTTGGATTTATCTATTACCAACAAAAAGCAATGCATCCCAACACCTCAAGAATTTCATTGCCTTAGTTGCACGCCAGTTTGGTACTCAAGTCAAAACGATTCGAAGTGATAATGGCTTGGAGTTCACTAGTTTGGCTTCATTTTTCAATGAAAACGGAATCATTCATGAAACTTCATGTGTCGATACACCACAACAAAATGGTCGCGTGGAACGTAAACATCGTCATCTATTGAATGTTGCTCGTTCGCTTCGTTTTCAAGCGAACCTACCTATTGAATTTTGGAGCTATTGTGCACTTGCTGCTGGCTACTTGATCAATCGAACTCCGACTGCCATTCTCAAAGGGAAAACACCATTCGAAGTTCTCTATCGGAGACCGCCTCCTATGAATCACATCAAAGTATTTGGTTGTCTTTGCTATGTACACAATCAAAAACGTGGGGGTGACAAATTTGCTACTCGATCTAACAAAGCTGTTTTTCTTGGTTATCCTTTTGGTAAAAAGGGATGGAGGATCTATGACTTGGACACTGGAAAAATATCGATTTCCCGCGACATCATCTTCTTCGAAAATGATTTCCCCTTCGCCACTCTAGAGACCTCGCAATCATCTTCACAACCTATGGATCCTCTCGTTTCAAGCATTGCCGAAGAAGAATTTCTCCTCACATCGTTGTTTTCTTCTGAGAATATTTCTCCACGCAATGATCTTTCTCCGCCAGCACCAACTACTTCACTTGAAAATCACGAGAATACAGAGCAAGAACAAGACTCTTCCGTTCTCGAAAAAGAAGATTTAGTCTCGAATGAGGGATCTTTATCTTGTGATATTACTACTTCATCACAAGATCCTGTGATACAACCAGACATTGCTGGTGCATCTTCTCCAAACGAAGCAATCGAGCCCTTAATTCCGCCACTCTCTGACTTGTCTTCCACCTCCTCGGATCCACACTTGGAAACAGACACTACGACGCAAGAAGACATGGGTCGTGGACACAGGAAACGAACAAAAACTGTCAAGCTTGCTGACTACGTCACTAAGCTACTTCATGAACCTTATCCGTCGGTAACACCATATCCGATTGATAATACATTGTCTAGCTTACAATTTTCTCAAACATATCAGCGATATTTGTTTGCTATTACTTCAAGAAAGGAACCTAAATCATACAAAGAAGCTATCGAGGACGAGAATTGGCGTCTTGCGGTGACTGATGAGATGGTTGCTTTACAAGACCTTGGTACTTGGACCGTTGTTGACTTGCCTCCAGGAAAGACAGCTCTTGGGTGCAAATGGGTTTTTCGACTTAAGTTTCATTCCACTGGTGAACTTGAGAGACATAAAGCACGTCTTGTTGTGCTTGGCAACAATCAAATAGAGGGCGAGAACTACAACGAAACTTTTGCCCCAGTCGCTAAGATGGTTACAATTAGAGAGTTTCTTCAACAAGTTGCGTCTAATGATTGGGAAGTCCATCAAATGGACGTTCATAATGCGTTTCTTCATGGAGATCTTGATGAAGAAGTATATATGCAATTTCCACCAGGATTTCGTACCGATGATAAAACCAAGGTGTGTCGTCTTCACAAATCCTTATATGGTCTTAAACAGGCTCCTCGATGTTGGTTTGCTAAACTCACTATTTCTCTCACACAATATGGGTTTGAGCAAAATTATTCGGATTATTCTCTTTTCACTCTTGAGAAATCGGGTGTACGACTTCATGTCCTGGTTTATGTTGATGATTTAATAATTACTGGAAGCTCTCTAAAAGTCATCGAGGATTTCAAGAGTTATTTGAGCAAATGTTTTCGCATGAAGGATTTGGGAGTTCTAAGGTATTTCTTGGCTATTGAAGTGGCTCGTAGTCCAGCCGGGATTTATTTATGTCAAAGAAAGTACGCCTTGGATATTCTTACTGAAACTGGATTACTTGGAGTTAAACCTGTTTCGTTTCCTTTGGAACAAAATCATAAGTTGGCCGTGGTCGAGAGTGAGTCTTTGTCTAATCCTTCTCGCTATAGACGTTTGATCGGTCGCCTAATATACCTTGGTACTACTCGTCCTGAGATGTCATATGTTATTCACATTCTTTCCCAGTTCATGAGTGCTCCAAAACAGGCCCATTGGGATGCAGCACTTCGAGTCGTTCGATATCTCAAGTACAGTCCTGGTCAAGGTATACTTCTTCGTGCCCACACCCCTTTAACACTTTCGGCTTGGTGCGATTCAGACTATGCGGCATGCCCTTTGACGAGTCGTTCTCTCACGGGATGGTTCATTCAACTTGGTGGTTCACCTTTATCATGGAAGACGACAAAGCAAGACGTTGTCTCTCGTTCTTCATGTGAAGCAGAGTATCGCGCTATGGCTGATACGGTACAAGAACTTCTTTGGCTGCGTGAACTCCTCCCAACACTCGGTATAGAAGTTACCGAGTCTATTCCCCTTCATTCGGATAGTCTCTCAGCCATTGGTCTTGCTAAAAATCCAGTGTTTCATGCTCGAACGAAGCATGTTCGTAAGGATTGTCATTTCATTCGCGATGAGATCATTCGTGGAGTCATCACTACTATACATGTCTCTACAAAATCTCAACTTGTTGATATTATGACTAAAGCTTTAGGACGTAAGGAATTTGAAGATTTCCTTCTCAAGCTGGGTGTTTGTAATCTCCACACTCCATCTTGAGGGGGGGTATTAGGCCTATTTAGGCCCAATGTAAACATAGCCCTAGCACTACAAATTAGGTCTAATGTAATCTCTATATAAGGTTAACAACCTCACAACTTGATCAACAAGAAAACCTATTCACAACCTACAAGGTTTTCTGACAACATCATTTAAGTTTTTTTTAAATCTCTAAAACATACTTAAAGCAAACAAAGAGAGTATTATTTAGGACCAAGATTTCATGTTTCTGTCGAAGATTCCTTTGCCATATGTCGAAAAACTCATCTCTTTGAGGAGAGGATACTGAAGAAGAACAAACAACATCGCAGGAAAACAAGCTAGAAGTGTCGTCGGACCAATTATCCATAACTTGTCAAACATCGTGAATAGCACCGACGCTAACGCTATCAACAACGCTGCGATCGATATGAACAGTATCGAAAGTCCGGCGATCATCTTCATCGGTAACAAGACCAAGAAATCTTCGAAGGAGTATCTCGCGGTGAGTATTCCGAGGAATATGAGAACAGAGGTGCACGAGCCAAAGCAAGAGATCAAATCGGAGACGATGAATATGATGAAATACCGGTTATGTAGGTTAAAGGTTTTACCCTTTGCATTGTCATCAGTACCGCCTGGAACAGTGAAGATCACCACGAGAATAACCGTGATGATTAAAGCCACGAAAGTAACTGTGACGATTAGAGCCGCGACTAAGCTGCAAGACATCGCTGTATCTTTCATCCATTTCTCGCCTTCTTGTCGCAATGCTTGATGCTCCTTTGTGAATATCTCGATTGGTGTTTGCTCTTCTGAGTTTACTCTTTCGTTCTCGATCTCCGGTGCGATTCTTTCTACTTCCTACGTAATCAATGTTTGATTTTTAGACGTTTGTTTAGAGCCGTGACAACGTTGGCAGATGCCAATAAACAAATAAAAGAAAATTAGTTACCATAAATATCATTCTCATATAGTAAGAACAAATAAAGAACTAACTTAGTAGATAAAATATTAGTTAAAATAGATTTGTTTTCTAATTTTTTCTACAAATCATTAACCAAACTTTTGAAATAATATTTTTCCAACAAACGACTTATATTGTTTTTCCTCTGTTTTTGTTATGCACATAACGTGTTGGAGTAAACGCCAAACTGAGAGAAACAGAGCGTACCTTAAACCATTGTAACTCGCGTTGCATCTTCAAAGCTGCACCGGTGACAGTAGCGAGCTTGGAAGGAGGGGAAGGATAGCCGGCGAGATGAAGCACGCCGTTGCCGTCACAGTCCTTGTCGGCGAGCAACAAGTACTTCCTGTCATCTAGACCGTATAGGAGACTAAACACTTTCTCTTGTCTAAATTCGACGGCCAAGAGAAAGAGCGTACTGCTCGAGCTCGTTCTTGTGGACCATAGAAGCTCGGAGTTGTTCTTGATCATCTCGACCAAGAAATCTACGTTCCCATATCGTACTGCAAAGAGTAAAGCCTCATCGACGTTTTCAGAACGTTCCTTGAAGCCCATGAGTAGTATTTCCTCTGATATTCCGAGTAGAAGCTTCTTGGCTTGTAGATGCATCACCTTCATTTGGTACACTTCATCTATCCCTGAACCATAGCACTCAACTCAAATTCAAATGTCATGTGATTTTTATGGAATAATCGTGTTATGCAGATGCTTAAACTCATACGTACCGGTCCATTTGGAGAGAAATTTGAGCAGCTTCCCCATCAGAGTATCTATGAAAGTAGCAAAACCGAGAAAAGTCGAAATATTCTCACTTTCTTTTTTAGGAATACAGAGACATTTATGGGGGCTATGTATACGGAAACTTACTCTGATGATCTTTGTTTGAACGAGAAGCCTGAAGAGTTGGTAGCTTTACTTTTATACCTAACAAGTGAGAAAAGGAAATATCATTTTCCTAAGATTCTAGATCAAATAATTGATCTTTTGTATCAAAGAGGTCTTAGATTGGTACGAACAAGAGTAGAGTAAGCGTTTCAATCGTCCAAGTTGGCAGTCACCAGGAAAAAGATCCGGCTTTGAAGCCAAGACGATGATAGGAATCGACTCAATTTGCAAATGTTTTGTGACCGCCAAGCGTCTGCATTTGCCGAACAAATCCAATGCGATATCTAGTTATATGAAGAAAAAGCAGATCAAGAAATGATCATCGAAACCGCCTAAAACACGGTTTGCTTGCTTGAAGTCCAAGAAACCGCTTACCGAGCATTTTATAGAAGATGGCATTGAGAAGGAGCAAGGAACCATGATACCCATCTTCATCAAGCAACACCTGAACCGGAGTTCTAGTATAAAGATACCTAGCCATCTCCATTTGCGTGTTCTCAACCGCAACCACGACAGGGATCTGTCCATTGATTCCAGGAATCTCTAGCAGCTTAGGGTTCTTGGTGACCAAAGCTTCAGCAATCTCCATGTTTCCACTAACCGCAACGACAGTTAGAGGCGTGTGGTACGAAGCGTTTTGGCTCATCTTTGGAAGCATTTGTTCAGGTGTCATATGACAGAGAATCTCTTTAACAATCTCGGGGTTTCCACACGCGCAAGCCTTCAACAATGGGGTCTCATAAAGGTTAATCCATTCGTTTACTGCATCCGGACGCCTGTTCAAAAAGTCCCTGACGGTGTCTACACGACCTCGGCTTATTCCTTGACTTAATTGTATATAGTCATAGTATACATTCGTAACCTTAGCTACATCAACAACAAGATATACACACAATATAATCAAGAGATTCATACTAGGCGAATAACTCAAGTATCCCGCGCTATATTCACATATATAGACCATATTAACATACAATGTGATCTTCTAACCGCTTATAGGCGATTAATTAGTTGATAAGAACGATATGAGAACTCTTACTGTGAAGCCGAGATGCGAGAGCAGATTCGATATCGAACGGACGAGTTGGAATTTCTTCTTTATGAACTTCTTTTGTAGGAGAGTAAGTATCGCCTACGCCACCTTGAGCAATCTTTCTGTTAGCGAATTTGAAAGGGCTCCTTCGAAATGCGTTAGCCATAATAAATTTCTTGGACTATACAAATAAAATAACAAGAAAACTAGGATTCCAGAAAACTAAAGGTAATAATTATAAAAATGCAGAAGTATATTTCGTTATCTGACTGAGTGACAGTACGTATGTATATGCAAGGCATAACAGTAACATATATAGTCTTTCTTGTTTTCTATCATATTCTTTGCTTAATCTTGTATCTGAATATATGCTTTGCTTTGGTTACTCATTATTTTATTTGGAAGCTTTTTATGTCCGAAAGAAAAATAGAAGCTTATTGTTCAATGTTCCAAACCATGTCTTTTGGTTGCTTTAAGTATCTTCGTGCACAAATTCTAGGGCTTTCTTGCTTGAATCTCAAGAAAAGCGACCTAGTCTAAAACAACATCGGTCTGTCCCTCACTACAAATGGAATCGAAAGGATCTCTGAATGATCAGATCAGAGAGTTTGTCTAATTTCGTAGGAACTGTCAATCAAATATTATTTTCCTTATAAACAGAAGTCGGACCCTAGATCAAAAATAATTATCTTCCAATTTGGTTTTTACATTTTTTAAAACAAGAAAACCAAGAAACCAAAAAAACCAACAACAACTTTAACATATGCAGTAGCTAAAAATAAAGGTGTTGCCTAGGGATTAATCATCCATCACGAGCTTCCTGTCTACGCTTGAGAAAGATCGATAAAACGCCTTGAAATGTCTGTACGCGATGTCTATATCGTCTGTTCCACAAATCTCTCTCACACTGTTTCACAAGTAACAAGTTCCAAAATCCAGAAGCTGAGACTAAGGTTGGAAGATGAGAAATATTTGTTAGAATGTGAGTCACTGATATATACCTATGCATAGAGAGCTGAGCTATGCCACAATCAACCGTTCGAATTCCGACTCCTGAAGCCAATATAGGTCCTATTGTAGAGCCACATCCCATATCGTTTCTCACCACAAACTCCTGCACGAATAGCGAAAATCAAATTGTCTGTATACCAGTCTCAAATATGGTGGATTAGCGTAGAGCATCTAGCAGATATATGTTATGTAGATTCCAATAACCGTAGAGAAACCGGTTCTGAAGCTAGAGACTCAATTCCTCTTTCTCCCTCTAGCTTCCTCTGTTCTGCTATTAAGTACATTGTGTTTAACTCTTTAAGTCTTGACATCAAGGAAGAGATCTTAACCTGAACTGGAAGATCATGGAGCTTTGCTACTTCTTTGAAAAGAAAAGAAGTGATTCCACTGGTTGCATAGCGTTGGTTTGCGTTATGTTTGATAACCAGGCCTTTGTGTAATTGAGGACGGTGGTTCTCTTCATGCTTTTCTGCAAAGTTTGGGTGAACTCCATGAGCCATGTCTGCAGAAACTGCAACCACAAGAATCCATACACAAGTTTCAGCAGAAGATTAAACAGACTTCTACAAATCTCTACAACTGTGTCTTTCGAGAATTCCAGAGACTACATACACATGCATAATTAATGGAACGTAGCTACTGCGTACCAAGAAAAGATTTTCGGATAGCACGGTCAAAGGTACACTCAGTGACCTGGTCGTTGCCTAGGGAACTCACAATCCGTCTCATTGCTTGAAACATAGTGGGTGCTCCTGCACCTTGACATGAATCTGAACCTACCTATTGAAACAAAAACATGTTTCAGAGGACTTGATACAAAAAGTCTTAAACGTTTCTAGCACATCATCATCTTGATACAAATAGTGCGGCTAAAAAGTTCCTCAAACTGAAGCAACCTGAGATATATATGATATGCAAAAGGGTACCTCTTCGTTGTCAAATAAAGCTATCATCCGGATATCATGTTCACTCGACAGGCTTTCCGATGATTCACATGAATCAATGAGTGCTCGCAAAGCGCAGAAACTTGATGCAAGATTATCTAGTCTTCCAGAGAATATGAACTCATTGTTTGCTCCTCCAAGGCAGCTAGGTTGGGTGTCACAGATATTTAACTCAAGACTCACTATGTCCTCGACCTTACAGTCCAGGTCATCTGACAAAATCTGCAACACAATCAGAAAGCTTTGAGATATTTTTGGATTTTACGGTTATAAAATAAACCACATCAGAAATTCAGATCAAACAAGTGATGATGATAGGAACTCAAAATGTTGATAAGGAAATAATTTCTCACTAACAGTAACTCTATATTCTTTGTAAATTCTCATGATTCAATATCGCAACTTGTTGCAACATTGATAACCGATGAAGAGTAATGACTCTAGTGAAAAGCACAGTTATGTTATACCTGCATGAGTAATGGATGATGAGCATCTTTGGAGGATGGAGATACATTTTTGTCCTTCGACTCTGCTGAGGTTTCATCTGGTTTCGTTGCCAGTAACGGAACAAGTTGGGTCTCCAAATTCGGTTTAAATCCATCACTGTTCACTGTGCTAAAACAACACAAGAAGAGCAAAACAACATGAGTGAGCTTCAAAACTAATACATACATCCACTTGATAGCAAAGGCATTAGTCTAAAGTGTACCGATCAAGATGAATGGCTAAAGTAGACACTCGTAGCAACGGCCTTTTCACTTTAACAAGCCTATGAACAAACGATCCATCACTAGCTCTCACAATCGCTCTTCCCGCAACACTCAAGTCTCGATCAAACCACGTATGCCACAAACCACCTCCATAAGTCTGAACATTCACCATCAGATAACCAGACTTGGACGAAGCCGACTTCGGCTTAAGTTTAAGACACGGACTATCGGTGTGAGCAGCTATAGCATGAAAACCATTACCAGGAACATACCTACAACATCCCTAAACCTCAACAAATAAGGAATCTAAAGAACCCTTCAATTATCAAAGCAAGATTCACAGTTCTTCTACTAATGAAGATCATTAACAAAGCAGGACTCACTTTTCTCCAACAGCAAAAGCAACTAAACAAGACATGTTTCGTGTAAAGAAGTAACGACCACCAGGTTTCAGCTTCCAATCCTCATTTTCACTGATTAGATCAAACCCAGCAGCTAAAAGCTGTCTCTTTGCCTCAGCTATAATCAAAATCAGAGTCACTCAAAAACCTAACATCAACAAATTCACAATGGGTTTCTCAATGGGACTTACCAGTGGCGTGAAACTGTGTCCATGATTCATTAAGATAATCAAGAAGATCTCCAACGATTGACGCATTAGAATCACTCCCCAACGATTTCGAATCACCTTGAGAAGAGGAAGAGCAGAGGATTGGAGAGACGGTGGAGAAGGAACGAAATCGAGAGCGATAAGAAGGAAAGGAGAGAGCTTTAGGGAGGAAGAAGGTAGGGAAAGAATGGGTTAGTGGAAGACGAGCTAAAGTCGCCATTAAAAGCTCTGAAATCTGAAACGAGAGGTCTCTGAAAACTCCGATTACATTCCGGCGACTATTTCCGTATTGCCCCCCAAATTTTGTAGATATTTCCAAATTGGCCCCAAAATTCCTTTTTCGTACATTCAATGTATGGTATTGCACCTTATTCCAATTCAAAACCTACTACTACTCCGAACCCAAGAAACCTCGGTTTATGGAGTTTCTTCACGTAAATTATTACGTTACGTTTTGGGCTTTAGTTAGATCCGGCCCATTAACCCGGAATTTTTTTTTGATTAGTTTTGGCCTTTTTTTTTAGTTAAAAAGGAAACTTGTAATTGAATTTACCTGATTGTCTCTTCGATTAGGATTTTGTGTTAGTTGGAAACTCCTAATTGTATAAAAAATTGGAATTTTTCTTCTTCTTCTTTGCTTCCTTATCAGTTTAGAAGAAAGGAAATTTGTTTTTGATAAATTTTATGGAGGAAGAGAAGAAGAAGAGCAGTTCTTGAAATACATTCTGGCCAACACGAAGTGTCTAAAGACTGCAGTAATCTCCCTGATGAGAACCACTCCCGATCTTGAGATGATGATGGAGGCGTTGAAAGACATTCCTAGGGATTCAACAGAATCCAAGCTTATGTTCGAAACATAAACACAAATGAATCATGTACTTGATAACTTTTTTTTTTTAATACTACTAGTATTTTGTTATGTTTATACAAGATGATGCAAAAGATTAGAAACATAGAAATAAGATTAAAAAGGGCTTTAGCTAGAGGAGCTTGAAAACCATCACTTATAACCCTCAATCTTTTCCTCTTTTTTTTTTTTGAATTACCATCAGGAGGTTCCGGGCCACAAGCGCCACAAGCGTCACTCGAACCAACGACCTTTAGGCTTGACCTGAGATCTTTACCAGTTGAGCTATTGGCTCTTGGTCTAACCCTCAATCTTATCTTGCACATAATCACTCTTTCGATTGCTACTGCTAAGCTTTGGCACTTTTTCAATTTTATTACATCCAAGTTGTCACACTTGCAAACATTTCAGCCTTTTCTAGAAACGTTTTCACCACAAATTAAGAGCTTCACATATCATTCAGTTATTTCCATTTAAGAGTATTACATGCAAAACCTGAGAATTGTCAAAAGTGGTTATTTGGTTTGTAGCCCAGTGGGCCTTAATGTCAACAATCGATACAAATGTTGCAGCGATTTCTTTGTAAATCCAAAATCTGAACCCGGATCCGAACCCCAAACCCGTACTTGAACTTAATAAGTTTAACATTTCATATACATATGTAGTTTTATATTGGATAAAACTGGCATAAAAATAACAATGAATCTTATATTTTAATAAACTATGTTAAAGTAGTTATATATATACTGGCATTGATAAGTTATGTGTATATATATGTTTCATCAAATATTATAAAGAGAATGTCATCAGATATTATAAAAAGTAATAATACTATTTTTGCTATACAAATATATTTCGTTTACTCGAATTAAATTATGTGATGCCAAAAAAATACTCCATTTACGCTAGGGATGGCCAATTTGGTTGTCCAAATCCAATCCAATCCAAAAAACTCGGATTTATTTGGATTTGGATTTACATAAAAACTCATTTGGATCGAATGTTAAATATGAATTTGGGTTTGGGTTATTTGGATTGCTCTTGAGATAACTGAAAACCCCAAATAAAATCCAATGTTCTTACATATATATATTATATAAATGTAAAATTACCTACATTAAAAATAATAGTTTACTATTAATTTTGTAATTATATGTAAAGTTACCTAAAAAAGATAGTATAGTATTAACTTTTTATTACAAACAGAGGAATTACAAAACGATGAGGAAACTATTTTTTGAGAGACTCATGGAAAAGGTATATTCATAATTCGTCTATATAACTTGATCAAGTCATTACTAATTTATTATTTTTTATTGTTATTTATTGGTTTTTCGTATTTTATCTTGGAGGTGTAGAGCTTCACAATCAACCAGGTCTAGATTCAACATGAAGTATTTGCTTGGAATTTTTAAGGATATTTTAGATAATTTCGAAATTTAATTATTAGTTTTTGTTCGGTTTTTGGAGTCATTTATTTTATTTTTAAGTGATATCAAGAATAATGTTTTGAGTTTTATTTTAGAGTTTTATGAAATTATTTTATTTAATAAATTTGCCTTAAGAATTTGTTATAGATGTTACTATCATTTTTTTAATAATTCAAAATAAATTCTAAAATCCAAATAATTCTATTCAAATTATATTTAAGTCTACTTTGATTCAACTTTTTGTGATCCAAATAACTTGAACCAAATCCAAAACCCAAGAAACTAAATCCAAATTTCGATTGAATTGAATTTGGTACAATAACTCTAGACCCAAACAACCCATCCAATCCAAAACCCGTAAATCCTATATAATTAAGAAGAAGACAAACCATAAATAATTGAAGCTGACGTGGCGTTATTATCACCTTTCATATAATGGCCGAGAAAGTCTTTCTTTAATAAGTCTCCGAAGACTAAAACGACTCAAAAGAGAAATTACTATGAAGCTTCATGAGTGGGTCCCAAGTTTCCTCTCTACTTCTTCTTCTTTACTCCACTTGTGAGTTTTCTTCATTCACACACCAACTACTCTCTCTCTGTTCTCTCACCTGACTCTACTCATGGCGGAAATGATCGGAGGCGAAGTCGTGACGGAGCTAGTGAAGCAGCTCTTCTCTGTATCAAGAAAAGCTTTCAGATGCAGAGGCGTCGCCTTAAACCTCGCGATGAGGATCGAAAGTGTCCAACCAACAATCAAGGAGGTTCTCTATAGCGGCGTGGAAGTAAGTGCTCATAGACAGACGCAACTGCGTATGTTCTCTGAAACCCTAGAAAAGTGTAGGAAACTCACTGATAAGGTTCTTAAATGTCACCGTTGGAACATGGTTCGTCAGTTATACCACGCTAAGAAAATGGAAGATTTAGAGAAGAAAATATCTATTTTTCTTCAGGGTATGCCGATTCATATCCTTGCTGATGTTCATCATCATAGGGTTGATAATGAAGTGAGATTGGATAAGATTGATAGGAATGTTGATAGTTTGCATGAGAAATTAGGTTCTATGAAAATTAGGGGAGGAGGGTTGGTTAGGGAGGCGATGGAGATGGTGGTGAGTGATGGTGATTTGGGGAATTTAGGGGTTGGTTTGGAATTAGGGAAGAAGAAAGTGAAGGAGATGATGTTTAGCTTGAAAGATGAGGGAAGTAGACTTATTGGTATCTCAGGGATGAGTGGTTCTGGGAAAACCACTCTTGCAACTGAGCTCGAGCGAGACGAGGAAGTTCGAGGTACTATATACTTGTTTCTGATTCAGTATCATTTCTTCATTTGCCTAGTTGTGGTGTTGCTTAATAACATGTTTAATGATGCTTCTATGTATGCATATATAGAAATATGTTCGGTTTATGTCATGTTATATAGTTGAGTTCTTGATATTGGACTGTGGACAAGAGTCAGAGAGGAGACTGTTTCTATGATGCTAAAGAGGCTTTCTTTTGTTGTTTTTGCAGGACACTTTGGGAACAAGGTTTTGTTTCTGACTGTGTCACAGTCTCCTAATATTGAGGAGTTGAAGGCAAGTCTATGGGAATTTCTTTATGATGGTGGCTTTGGTACTCCTAATCCGGGATCGTTTGGTCATACGCAGAAGAAGCTAGTGATCCTTGATGATGTTTGGACAAGGGAATCTCTAGACCAGTTGATGTTTAAAATTCCTGAAACCACTACGCTTGTGGTTTCACGGTCTAAACTTGCAGAATCAAGAGACACCTATGATGTGGAGTTACTAAATCTGAATGAAGCAACGTCTCTGTTCTGTCTCTCTGCTTTCGACCAGAAATCTGTCCCTTCTGGGTTCAGTAAAGATTTGGTTAAGCAGGTAATGGGTCTTACTCTTACACAACTGAATGAACTGATACATAAATAGTGCAATAGTATTTGCGTCTGATACTCATATTGACTCTGTTTTGGTAGGTTGTTGAGGAGTGTAAAGGTCTACCTTTAGCTCTGAAAGTTGTTGGTGCTTCATTGAAAAACCAACCTGATAAATATTGGGAAGGTGTAGTGAAGAAGTTATCAAGAGGTGAACCTGCTAATGAAACTCATGAGAGTCGAGTGTTTTCTCAAATCGAAGCAACTCTAGAAACTCTTGACCTTAAGGCCAAAGAATGTTTCTTGGATATGGGTGCCTTCCCTGAAGACAAGAAGATCCCTCTTGATGTTATCATCAACATGTGGGTTGAGATGCATGATCTCGAGGAAGAAACTGCTTTTGCTCTTCTTGTTGATTTATCAAACAAGAATCTTCTCACTCTTGTGAAAGATCCAAGGTATGTTTATAGAACTCTTTATGCTCTCATCCTTCTTGAATACGGTTTCAAACGCTCTTAACTAATTACCAAGGATATTTCTGTAGGCTTGGTGCTCAGTATACAAGCTACTATGATATATTTGTGACGCAGCACGATGTTCTAAGAGACCTCGCACTTCATCTTAGCAATCGTGGAAAAGTACATAGAAGAGAGAGGTTATTTATGCCGAAAAGAGAATCGGTGCCTCCTAGAGAATGGGAGAGATACAATGATGAGCCATACAATGCCCGGGTAGTTTCCATTCACACAGGTCAGGATCTTTCAATGAACTGGTTTGGGTTTGTCACTAGAATCATTGGGTTTTGATATGGACTTTTGTTTTCTTTTTCTACAGAGGAAATGAGTACTATGGAGTGGTTTGACATGGAACTTCCTAAGGCAGAGGTTTTGATCTTAAATTTCTCTGCGGATAACTATGTCCTGCCACCTTTTATTGCTAAGATGGGCAAGCTTAGGGCGCTCGTGGTTATCAACAACGGTATGTCTTCTGCGCGTCTACATGACTTCTCCACTTTTACCAATTTGGCCAAACTCAGGAGTCTCTGGCTCGAGAGGGTTCATGTCCCTGAACTCTCTAGCAATACGGTTCCATTTAAAAACCTCCACAAGATGTCTTTGATCCTTTGCAAAATCAGTAATAGTTTTGATCAGACAGCATTGGACTTGTCCCAGCTCTTCCCAAACTTGTCTGATCTCACAATAGATCACTGTGAAGATTTTGTGGAACTATCTTCAACCATCTGTGGGATCACCTCGCTCAAGTCTATCAGCATAACACATTGTCCCCGGATCAAGGAGTTGCCTAAGAACATGAGTAAGCTAAAAGCCCTTCAACTTCTGAGGCTATATGCTTGCCCGGAGCTGAAATCTCTGCCTGTAGAAATCTGTGAGCTGCCAAGTCTAAAGTACCTTGACATCTCTCAATGTGATAGCCTCAGTTCTGTTCCAGAGCAGATAGGAAAGCTAAAGAAACTTGAGAAAATCGACATGAGAGAATGCAGCGTATCGAGCATACCAAGCTCTGCGGTTTCACTGACTTCTCTGCGCCATGTAATATGCGACGAAGAGGCGTTGTGGATGTGGGAAGATGTCGAGAAGGCGGTTCCAGGACTTCGTGTTGAAGCTGCTGAAAAATGTTTCAGCCTGGATTGGCTCGACGAGTAGGTTCTTGATTCTCACTCTGAGACCTTAGAAGTATGTTTCTATAAATAAACTCATTGCAGTAAGGTTTTGTATATATTGTATTTCATCAACGCACTGAAAGAGCCAGTGCAATCTTCTTTCCTGTACTTTGTCCTAGACTGTAGGGGTCGGATTTCACCCCTATGAGATCGATATAACGATAAGATCAATTCAACTTCAAAGCGGCAAAATCGAAGCGAGCCTACAAAGGCCCAGTTGAAATCTATGCCCAAAATGACATTAAACTCATATGTAAAATGGGCTTAATAAAAATATGGGCCTAAATTTAATATATTGCTTAACGGGCCTGACCCATTCTATTAGTTGACCTAGGTTACTTATGAAGACTATATATAGTTCATTGTATTCACCCAAAAAGGGGATCACAACTTTTAACAGAGAAACTCTTTTGTAATAACGCTTAAGCCATAACAGCAATAAAGAAAACTCTTTTTATACATTTGTCTTGTGCTAAGTGTTTTCTGAGAACTTTCTTTATAATCTGTTGTGTTCCAGGTGACTCCGCTTACTAGAGATCTCCGCCTCTTCAACAACCCTTGACAAATCTAACTGTGCAGGTTCACGCCCCCACAGTTTGGCGCCGACTAAGGGGAAGGAGAATTCTATGACACTTAGGAATCACTACACGCATCAGACCCAACGCAATGACTAGCAGCAACAAGAGCTCCTCAGCATCGCACCCTGACATGGACACCGCCGCAACAGCTTCAATAGACATGGTTGAGGTGAAGAACATGCTGAATACGCTCCTCGAGAAGACTGCAAAGCAGGACAAGCTGAACACTACCTTCAAGGGCAAGCTAAAGGTTCTCACGACGGCACGCAAGAAGGGAGGACCACGAGGATCGATTAAACGGTTCCAGCCACAAGCCCTCAACTTCTCGACACCGCGCACAGCACGAAGAGTCAGAAATGACCTACCACCACCCCCGCAGACAATGGATGCCGCTCCAGAACAAGTTGACGATGCAACGCATGTCAACCCACTAACTTCGGGACCAACGCACGTCAACCTTCGCGGGACTCACACTGAAAACCGCAACCTACCTATAGGTAAGAGACGCACGCAGACTCAGCAAAGCGGCGCAAACGTAAGACATACACAAGACCTCGCCAACGAGGAAGAAGATCCTTATTGGATCGAGCATGACATACTCGAGCAGGAGCGTAGAGCACAATACCAGGCTCAACAGGTTGAGATGAAAAAGCTACGAGCACAGATGGAACGAGCCGCCTCTGACTTAAAAATGGTGCAATCCCAAGTACACCGCGTCACCAGTAGGGCCCCAGAAATCGATCGTGTGCTCGAAGAGGCGCAAAACACTCCCTTTACTGAACGGATCTCTAAGACAAAATTTACTGACCCTGGAAAGATCAAGATCCAGCCTTACGAAGGAAAAACCGACCCAAAGGATCACCTCCTGTCATTCAAAGTAGCATTGGACAGAGCTAATTTCAATGAGGAAGAAAGAGAGGCCGGATATTGTAAGTTGTTTGTCGAACACCTCAAGGGACTTGCCCTCCAATGGTTCTACAGATTAGAAAAGAACTCAATCGATAACTTCAGACAACTCTCTGGCATGTTCGTGCAACACTACGGAATATTCTTGGAGCGAAAAATCTTCGACGGAGATCTATGGAATATTCGACAGGAAGAAAACGAAAGTCTGCGAAACTTCATGGAAAAGTTCAAAACAGTACTTTCCAAAGTGGAAGGAATTAGCAATGCCTCTGCATTGGATGCTTTGAGAAGAGCTTTGTTATGCCCCTCTCCCTTTCGACAAGAAATGACCGTGAACACCCCATCAACCATCCAAGATGCTCTTCATCGCTTTACCGACTTCGCCAAGAACGAGGACGAGATACGAGCATCGCAAAAAAAGGTAAAATCCAAGCCAACAAATAACCCACCGCAGACCGCTAACCCTCATACTTCAAAAAAGAACAACACTAGCTCCGGCTCCGCCCATCACGAATGCGACTTCGAAAGAGCTCACAACTACCAATTAGAGTTGGAAAGCTACAACCCGTGTACCGGAGGACAAAGCACCTACGATGAAACATCTTATTGTGAATACCACCGTACCTTCGGACATTCCACAGCAAACTGCCCTACCTTGGGACACAAACTTGTTTCCAAGCTCGTAGCCGGAACACTCATAGGTGACTTTAGTCTCGAAGATTTCGAGATAGAGGAAATCTCTGAGCAACTCTAGCTCCACAAAAACATGAACTACGAGGCGACTTGATCCCTGCAATGGGTACGTAAGCAGCTCATCTCCGGATGAGTTCAGTTGTCCTCCTCCGTAAAAAGGGGGGGAGTGGGTACGTATACTCATATACTCCCAGTTTTTGTAACAAACTCTACGATTAATTAAGATCAAAGATTTGTTCACATTTCTCTTACATCCTTCACGGATTACTCAAGTCAAAAACAAAAAAGACTTGACGTCACTGCTGGCCACAGTGATGAAACCAAATCTGACTATTACACCCACTGCGGTAAACAGCGCGCTATACAAATAAATGAATAATCATTATCGAGCGGAGGTGTTCAAAGAGTAACACTTGCGTCATCCGAAATGATCATTCTAAACCCAGTTAACCATAACACTGATACCATCGCAAAGTGTTCATTATAGGAACGGCTGCGTTTTTGAATACAAAGCCGTAAACCGAAATGTTCACTCAAAAAACCCAACTACACTTAATCGTTGGTCATTACGCGATACCGTGGTCATTTTTGGAGCGGGCGTGTCAATAAAAACTTGCATGTAAACCAAGATGATCATCAGAAAACCCAGTTAACTCAACACTGGTCTTAAACAACATAACATGTTCACTCTTGGAACGGGCGTGTTAATGCGAACTCGCCCGTAAACAGAGAAGATCATCAGAAAATCCAGTTAACTCAACACTGGTCTCAAACAACATGCAATGATCACTCTTGGCAACCTGGACTCGCCCGGAAGCCTAGAGGATCATCAGCGAACGCAGCTTACGCATCGTTAGTCGCAACAACATAACATGCTCGTCTTTAGGAGCGAAACAGTCAGAAACGATAGTCTCGCAAACTAAGACAACCATTGTTAAAATCTAAAGCGAGAACATAGCTCGAACAAGCTTGCCACGAGCCGTTTGCCACATAATGTGAGAACTCAGTAAAAGACAAACTGGTCGCAACACCTCTTGAGCAAAACACAAGACACACATCGTCTTTGGCGCATCAACATCGGGTTAAGGCATAACCAAGAATCCAAAGAGTCATTCTCTACCACGTTGGTTGTCAAGCTTTACTTCAATCAGGCACCAAATCAAACTTGGTGACCCCATCTCACCAAAATGACTTTGCTCGTACATGCAAGACTTCTCTCGATCGTGACAAGGCTTCTCTCGATCATGACAAGGTTTCCCCAAGAGAACTTCACTAGCGCATGCACGGCTTTACTCGTTCATTATAGGGCTTCAGTAAAACGACCTCGTCCATGCTGTTGTATCCCGATCTCTTCTCCAAAGTTTTGCCTCATCATGGAGTCACCGGTCTCGAAACTGTCTCTCACCTCACCATAGAAGATATCCTCGTTTCTGCTTCATAATTTATCGAGATTCGGCGCATCACCATATACAACGAACCAAAGCTCTCTAATCTTCCTCGCCACCACGAACTTTTCTCCAACAAGACCTCGTCAGCTAACTCTGAAGAAAGAATCATTCTCCATGCAAAGAGTGAAGGATCATCAGTCATCTCTCCAAAATTGTCTAAGTCTGAAACAGTTTCTGAGTCATCCTATTTGCTTACGATCGAGCCACGAATCTGCAGAGCTAGAAATCATCGTCTTCAGTCAACTTTCTCCGCTGCAATGAGAATTCAAGACTTAGTCAAACTCACGGTCAAACTCAGTCCCAATCTGCCAGACAAATCTGGTCAAACCAGACAAATCTGGTCAAACCAGTCAAATCAGGTCAAACCAGTCAAATCCGGTCAAACCAGTCAAACCGGATCAGACCAGTCAGACCGGATCAAACCAAACCAAGCCCGGTTAACGAGCTAAACCGGTCAGACCCGAGTTGACTCGGTTCAACAGAGTTGACCCAGTTGACTCGGTTCAACCGAGTTGACCGAGTTGACTCGAGTTGACTCGGTCTTCCCGATCCAAGCCGTCTCCGATCCGAGATTCGCCGTGCGTCCCCGCGTCAAGACGGCTTCTTTCCTCGAAACAGAGACGGAGAACGGAGGAGCTAAAGAGGAGGTCGAAGAAGAATATTTGATCGGCGAAGGAGGAGACGGCGGTGGTTGATCGGAGAGAGAGGAGACGGCGGCTGGAGAAGGAAGAGATGACGGCTGGCCCGCGGAGAAGGAGGAGATGACGGAATCGGAGCAGTCCGTGTTGATCGGTGAAGAAGAAGAAGAAAAGAAAAAAAAAAAAAAAAAAAAAAAAAGTTAACAAAGCAAGAAAAAAAAGTCGTTGGAGAGAGTAGAATTTTTACCTTTTGCTTTGGAAAAGAGATATGAATTGGTAAAAATCAATGGGAAGGAAGCAGCTTGTTTATACCCGGAGAACTTCCTAAAATCAAACAGGTGTTTAGGAAAAGTTCCAATAACTAAACAGGTGTTTGGGAAAAGTTTCAATAACTAAACATGCGTTTGGGAAAAGTTCCAAAAAACTAAACAAGTGTTTAGGAAAAGTTCAAAAAACTTCTTAGCAGGCCTCAAGTCTATTAACCAAAGAGAGCCATCAACTCCATCAGAGTCCACTAAGTGAAAAGAAACAGAAAACAGTAACACACACAAGTCTAGGAAAACGCGATGACATTAGCTCGATATGGAATAACTGAAACTTCCCGAGTGTGGTGACGAAATGTTCACTCCTGGCAAATGCGTAGTCCATCATATCAATCTGAGTCCTCAGCAGCGACTACCTTGGCATCATCATCACTCGATACTACCAAGCTGGGGGGCTAATTGTAGGGGTCGGATTTCACCCCTATGAGATCGATATAACGATAAGATCAATTCAACTTCAAAGCGGCAGAATCGAAGCGAGCCTACAAAGACCCAGTTGAAATCTAGGCCCAAAATGACATTAAACTCATATGTAAAATGGGCTTAATAAAAATATGGGCCTAAATTTAATATATTGCTTAACGGGTCTGGCCCATTCTATTAGTTGACCTAGGTTACTTATGAAGACTATATATAGTTCATTGTATTCACCCAAAAAGGGGATCACAACTTTTAACAGAGAAACTCTCTTGTAATAACGCTTAAGCCATAACAGCAATAAAGAGAACTCTTTTTATACATTTGTCTTGTGTTAAGTGTTTTCTGAGAACTTTCTTTATAATCTGTTGTGTTCTAGGTGACTCTGCTTACTAGAGATCTCCGCCTCTTCAACAACCCTTGACAAATCTAACTATGAAGGTTCACGCCCCCACATAGACTATATAATGCAATCTTCTTTTCTCTACTCTCTCCTAGACTATAGTATAATGGAATACCAAAAATCAAAAATATCTTAAAGAGTATAATGGAATTTTTATTTATGTAAAATGTGCCAAAATAACACTTATTTTAAGACGGAAGGAGTATAAAACTATAAATTATATAACTCTTTGCTATAATATATAGGGAGTATTTTGGGAAAACGTACTAATTACCCCTCGATAGTTTCATATCCTCTCAGATAGACCCCAAAATTTTGCCTCGTAGTATTTCCCCATAATATCAAAGTTTAACTTTTATTTCACCCTGAAATAGAAGTTAGACGCTTATTTCACCCCGAATAAAAAAATAAACACTTATTTCCACCCAAATCCGTTTACTTTCGGTTTACTAATAAACCAAATTTCTATTAACCAAACTAACAGAAAACAAAACCATTAGTTAACCGGATAATGACCCAATTACAAAACAGTAAACCGAAATTGACCCAATTAAAAAATCAAACTCAATTTTGACCCGAAATTAAGATCCATTTTATTTATACTCCCCAAAATAAAAATTCATCAAATCAAATACCCAGATCCCATAACTTTATCATCATCTCATCGCCTGCAAAAAAAAAAAAAAAATTCATCATCTCATCACTATCATCGTAACTTTATCCTCATCTCATCCCATTGTCCATTTCAAATCCAACAATTTCAAATCTCCAACAATATCTATCTAAATTAAATTCAAACATTTAAACAAAATTTACAAACAAAAAACGTAGAAGAAGAAAAGACTCCATTGTGAAGTCTCTAAGCTTCTTTCAATTGAGACGTGTACGCTCAAATCCTTCACCGGACTTCGTCGATCATCACCGGAGCAAACCAATTTTGTCTCTTATGTCTCGTCTTCGCTTTCGTGCTCCCAACGACGAAACTCTCTCCGAGTAACCGCCGCTATATCCAGTCCCAAACTCGCTAAACGAAATCTCCGAGTCGTGTGGTGTTCTGGCGGGAGGAGCTGCCGCATAGACAATTTAGCCACATTACCAAATCACTGATTATCTCCTTCGGTTGACCATTATACTTCCGTGTTCTATGCTTTACCAAAAAACTTGCGGTGGTGCGATTCCTCTCTGTATGGTCGGAGAATTCAATCTCCAGATGCATTGCTCATGATTCTACAGTTGGATCAACAACTACAAGAACACAAATATTTGAATTTTTTATAAGATCAAAAATATTTTAATTGAAACTCCTACACCGATTTATTCTTCAAATCACCACTACTACACACTATGAAACTGCAAAATATAACCACTAATTACAATTAACCCCGGATTATGAGCTTCGATTTGGCCAATTACAAAATTAGGGTTCTTCAAATTTGGGGATTTTAGAATTTAGGGCTTTTTGGATTTCAATTTTGATTTATATTAGATGGGTAAACGAAGTGGGTATGGGTCGGGTTTTAATACCATCCGGGTTTTGATTTCGGTATGCTAACCGATTTATTTGGTTTACGATCGGTTATATTATTAACCGATAAAACCCATAATTAGGGTGAAATAGACATTTAATTTTGACATTATGGGGAAATGCTACGAGACAAAATTTTAGGGTCTATCTGAGAGGATATGAAACTATTTAGGGGGAATTACTACGTTTTCCAGAGTATTTTCAAGTTTTTTTTATGAGAGAAAGGTAAAACTATCAAGGGTTTATTTGAACAATGACCAGTAAAAACTTCCCATTGTCCTAACTTGAAATTAAAAAACTATCCACCCAACAATTTCTTTTTAGGGAAAATTTAGGAAATAGGTTAAAAAACTTACAAAATTAAAGAAATACAACAAGTTTTTTAGAATTAAGGAAATACGTTTTTTTAGACATTTTTAACCTTTTCTTAAAAAAAAAAAACTAATTAAAGAATAACAATAACAACTAATTAATTAGAAAATACAAATAAAAGAGATGAAAGGTCTCGATCTATTATTTCGACTTTGGGTTTTCTCGGCCGACGGATTTCTGAAGTGTATGTGCCTTTGAAACTGGAACAAAAAATCTCTCTCCGATTCCTTTGCTTGGATCATAGTTTCGTGTCTTAACAAACCCAGGGTATATCACATATCTTATTCCAGGAATTATAATCGATGTCTCAGCTATATTTGTGGCCAAAATCACCTAAAATTTGCAAACAGTCAAACTGAATTATGATCATCTCAAGCTTTTAAAACAATTGCCAACCAAATTAAAACATAAGCAAATGATAGCTGAACTCCTCTAACCTTACGAAACACAGCTGGCGCTGGGGCAAAAGCTTGCATTTGCTGCTCCGATGGTAGTGCAGAAAAGATAGGATGTGGCAGTAGCTTCCGATTATCTTCAGGTTCAGTTTTAAACCTTGTTATTTTAGGGAACAATTTGCTACTTGTTAATTGAAAAGTTGAGAAGAATGATAACCAAAGATATTAAATTATGAATGCTCTAGTTTGTGTTTTTTATTCACCAAAAGTTTCTCATCACAACGAAGACACATACAATGCGATCCAAGACACAACAATATATAGTACATGTGTTTCTCTTGTAACTTGGAGTGTTTGACGACTTGCTTGAAAAACGGAGAAGAAGGTATAACTTTTGCATAGTGATGGGAGAAATTATATCAACTCTTACAAATTCTAAGTTGAAAAATTAGTAAGAATTTTCTAGTAGAAACAGTTCTAAGTTCTACAACATAAAAATTAGTTAGTAGTAACCTCAGCGACTACCAATGACAACTTCCTTAAAACAAAATGCTTGAAACCGAATTAGTTATACTTATACATAATTTAGAGGACAAACGAACACCATAAGAGTTAAGTCTTCTCAAAGAGATTAAGGTTCTTCTCAAGAACATTACAAGATAATTAAGGATTATAAAGTTTTTCAAGAAAGTAGATTGATTACAACAAGACATAGTCAGACAGTGTTCCAAAATCAATAACTCTCACCTCGGTTTTCCCTGGTTCTTCTCATGAACAAAGAGCTTATGGACTACGATAGTTCCCAAGAAATTACCCTTGTGGCTGCAAGCTACCATTATCCATCATAGCACAAAATTCCTCATAGTTTATTTTCCCATCCTGCGCAAAATCCATTATTACAAGATTCATAACCGTGTAAATGTTAAAATGGAAAGAAGTAGAGGTGAAATCATAGACTTACATTATCCGTATCGACTTTCGAAATTAATTTTTCGATACAAGCATCATCTTCCATACCACGTTCCTTTAGGGCTATGTCCAATTCATCCTTGGTTATGTACCTATCGTATAAACAAGCAAATTAAAATTGATGTTTTCAACATTTTTTCACTACATATTCGAATCTTTGATTCTTTTAACGCATTAAACTTACTGGCTACCGTCTTTATCCAAGCATCGGAATGCTTTGCGCAAACTTTCTTCTCTTACCAGTCCGTGTCTCTGTATTGTCGATGTGATAAGATCATGTTCCCACCAATTTAAAACTGATAATCTTCCAATGTAATAAGACAGAAAATTTAAGAATCAGGAAGTTAAAACCCTTCTAAAAACACCAAGAACAGATTATGTGTCTCATATTCTCATAATTGGACATAACAAGGAAGATAAAAGAGCTATGTACCTTCAAAGCATCGAGCTTCACGTTTCCATAGATGAGATCTATCCCAAAAGCAGAAGCACGAGCTACCTAATCGATACAGAAAGAGACTCGATGAACTCAAAATTCCACAACTCAAACAAGTCAAAGATACAAACATATCGAGAAATCGGAGAGAGATTAGTGTTGTCGGAGTAAAGACATGGAGGTTCGAAGTTTGTCGGTGGAGAAAATCCAAAATCGCGCTAGTGATCTGAAGTCCGTCGGCGGAGAAAACCCAAAGTCGAAATAATAGATCGAGACCTTTGATCTCTTTTATTTATATTTTCCGATTAATTAGCTGTTATTATTATTTCTTAATTAGTAGTTTTTTGTTTTTTTGTTTTTTAAGAAAAGGTTAAAAGTGTCTAAAAAAACGTATTTCCTTAATTCTAAAAAACTTGTTGTATTTCTTTAATTTTGTAAGTTTTTTAACCTATTTTCTAAATTTTCCCTTCTTTTTAATATACAGTATATCTTCTTTTATACTACGTTACATGAAAAATTTATATGAATTTATAGCAAAAACTCTATAAAGTAATGTTGGGACCACCAAAATTTATTATTTTATAGAGTTATTACTTTATGAGAAATGCTTGAATATTTTTAAAAAATTAATTGATATATTTATAATAAAACACAATTTAACCACTAATAAAATAATTTATTAAATATAAATGATTAAAAACAATAAAAAATTAATTAATTTTCTACTAAAAGTTGAAAATATAATAGATTTCGAACGCTTTGTTTCTTTTAAAACATCACTTACTATAGAATGAAAATAATATATAACAATTATTATTTTATGGTATTAATGGGACCATATAATTGTATATGATTTTTGGAAAAAAAAATTATCTTATCGATTTTTGTTAAATTTTGCATTGGCCCGATTCGGGATCGGCAAAATTTATTACTTTATCGAATATTATTTTATAGAGTTTTTACTGTATATGTGTTTTCTTATATCGAATACAAAAATATCTCGATTTCACTAACTAAATGATCAGATTAAATTAATTATCGATATAAATAAACACGTACTGTATTATTTAATTGGTAATAATTAAATTGTTAAGCTAGATAAACGTCGAAGTTAACATGTAATGATTCTCAAAAAAAAAAAAGTTAACATGTAATGATGTAACAAATGAATTATCGAGCTAAATGAAAAAAGGAAGAAGCAAGTGTACACGGTAGAAATATATAATATGTTGCAAGTAAATATCTCACTTTTTTCACAAAATATCATATTTGTTGTTTTGTGTAACTTATTACTATGTTAACGTTTAAAATCTCACTCTCATCTTTGTCGGATGGATTTGTATTATAAAAAGAAAGCATAACACACTTAAACTTGTTAGTAGTTTTTATTAATTCATTCGGTCTCGGCCATAAAAATACTGTTACATTGTGAAAGAATTAGTTTTACATTTTGGATGTTATTATCCTTTTTTTTACGAGAATGTTACTATCCTTACTTCTCGATATTGGAGAGAAATTCCAATCTTATATTTATATGTGTATACATCTAGTCATCTACCAAAATCAACCGTAGACAAATGATAGTGATTCATTCAAAATCAATAGTTTAATTCGGTAATGACTCGTACTTAAGTGTATCATTACGTCTGAGTTCTGACCTTTGACCGTTCGTGGAGCCACGTGCGCGACATCTAGTGGTTTCATCGCTGGTCGAGGATTTTGGTGAGTCAATTACGCACTCCTATACTCATTTCTACTCGATCCGATGCAAAATAGTTGTCATTTTATGTGATTTCACGTGTATTAAGAAAACATATTAGAATTTCTATTTTACCCTTAAAAATGAATTTGACTCTTACTATTCTTCATAAGACTTGAGATTAAATCTGGTATTTAAAGCTAAAATATGCATTGAAAATGTAAAACTACAACTAATTTGATACAAAAGAAAAAGCGTAGAACGACAACTAATATGAAACGGAGGGAGTAAATATTATTATCTTCTCTTAACTTTTTGTTTTCGTCTTAATCTCTATTTTGTCGTAATCTCATAAAGTAGGCACCTATTTAAATACAACTTTTTTGGTTAGTCCTCACTAGCTAGTTTGATTTTTTTTTTTCTTTGCTAAATAGCTAATTTAATTTGATTTGTTAGAAGAATATATGAACAAAAAATTTCTATATTGTTTTAGATAATTATAGTAAATTATTATATTATACTCAATAATTGTAAAAACCATATCAAACCATTCATATAATGGATTTTTTAATTAATATTCCCTCTATATTAAATATCGTATTAGAATAAAATAATTGTTTTGTTTAGAAAAACTATGTTATATTTTCAATGCAAAGATGACAAAATAGATATATATATATATATTTAAGTGTTATTTACTACGATCAAATAAACATTTTTATGGGACTAAAAGAAAAATAACGATATCAGTTTCGCTTTTTTCTTGTTTCTTTAACATGAACATTAAAAAAAAGTTTCTTTTTCAAAAAAAAAAACACTAACACCATCACGTGAGGTGCAAGGAACCTTCGTTATGTGGTCCCACGTCTTCTCTTACTCATTCTTGCTTTGCCTTTTTCTTCTTCGCTCAAACTTTCTTCTCTCTCTCACACTCTCTCTCTCTCTCTTTCATCGACATTCACATGGCAGAGCTTATCGGCGGCGTAGCTTTAGCAGAGCTCTTGAGGCAGCTAGTTGCAGTATCCCAAAAAGGCTACAGATGCAAAGGCGTCGCCGGAAATCTCGCAATCATGATCGGTGATATCCAACCTACAATCAGAGAGATCCAACACAGTGGAGTAGAGTTAAGCCAACATCGTCATGTTCAATTACGTATCTTCTCTGAAACCTTAGAGAAATGTAGGAAACTCGCTGAAAAAGTTCTCAAATACAAACGTTGTGACATGTTTAGACAGCTTTACCACGCTAATAAAATGGAAGGTCTTGAGAAGAAGATCTCTAGTTTTCTCAAAGGTCCACTCTTGACACATATCCTCGCTGATGTTCATCATCTTAGGGCGGATTCTGAAGTCCGGTTCGATAGGATTGATAGGAATGTTGATAGGTTGATCAGTGAGAAGTTTGGTTCTATGAAACTCAGGGGAGCTCGATTAGTTAGGGAAGCGGCTGATGCTATGATTGTAACAGGTGTTGGATTTGATTTGGGAAAGAAGAAAGTTAAAGAAATGATGTTTGGTTTGAAAGATAAAGGAGGACTTATTGGGATCTCAGGGATGAGTGGTTCAGGAAAAACCACTCTTGCACGAGAGATTGAGCGGGACAAGGAGGTCCGAGGTAATTAGCTTCTGTCTTTATGACATGTTTTGTTGATTAGGATTATCATGATGTTCTTTCTTTGAGGTCTTTCTCTGATTCAGTAACGTTTCTTGATTTGCTCTGTACATAGCTGTGGTCTATTGTAGTAGGTTGTGGTGTTGTTTAATGGCTGTTTTTGTTGATTCTATGAATATATTGTTGAGTTCTTGATATTGGACTCTGGTTAAGAGTTAGAGAGGTTGTGTTTTTTGTTTCTATGATGCTTAAAATGCTTTCTTTTGTGGCTTTAACAGTTCACTTCGGGGACCGGGTTTTGTTTCTGACTGTGTCACAATCACCCAATCTTGAGGATTTAGAAGCAAGTCTATGTAGATTTCTTACTGGTCCAACAAAGAAGCTAGTGATCCTTGATGATGTTTGGACAAGGGGATCTCTGGACCAGCTAATGTTTAATGTTCCTGGAACCACTACACTTGTCGTCTCACGGTCTAAATTTGCAGATCCTAAAACCACTTATAATGTGGAGTTCCTTAATCAAGATGAAGCAACCTCTCTGTTTTGTCTCTCTGCTTTCGACCAGAAATCTGTACCTGCAGGTTTCAGTCAAGATTTGGTCAAGCAGGTAATGGATCTTCCCCAATTGCTACATACATAGAATTTGCTTCCGATACTCATATTGCTATGTTTGGTAGGTTGTTGAAGAGTGTAAAGGCCTACCTTTATCTCTGAAAGTTGTTGGTGCTTCACTGAAAAACCAAACTGAGAAATATTGGGAAGGTGCATTGAATAAGTTATCAAGAGGTGAACCTGCTAATGAAACTCATGAGAGTCGAGTGTTTGCTCAAATCGAAGCAACTCTAGAAACTCTCGACCTTAAGGCCAAAGAATGTTTCTTGGATATGGGTGCTTTCCCTGAAGACAAGAAGATCCCTCTTGATGTTATCATCAACATGTGGGTCCAGATGCATGATCTCGAGGAGGAAACTGCTTTTGCCATTCTTGTTGATCTATCAAACAAGAATCTCCTCACTCTCGTGAAAGATCCAAGGTACAGTTACAAAACTCTTTATGGTCTCATCTCTTCTTGAAGACTGTTTCAAAGATCCAAGGTTAGGTTATAGAACTAATAACTGTGTATATTTCTGCAGGCTTGGTGCTCAGTACACTAGCTACTACGATATATTTGTGACGCAGCACGATGTTCTAAGAGACCTAGCACTTCATCTTAGCAATACCGGGGAAGTAAATAGAAGAGAGCGGTTATTTATGCCGAAAAGAGAGTCGGTGCTTCCTAGAGAATGGGAGAGGAACAATGATGAGCCATACAATGCCCGGGTAGTTTCCATTCACACAGGTCAGGATCTTTCAATGAACTGGTTTGGGTTTTGTCACTAGAATCATTGGGTTTTGATATGGACTTTTTTTTTCTTTTTCTACAGAGGAAATGAGTACTATGGAATGGTTTGATATGGAACTTCCTAAGGCAGAGGTTTTGATCTTAAATTTCTCTGCGGATAACTATGTCCTGCCACCTTTTATTGCTAAGATGGGCAAGCTTAGGGCGCTCGTGATTATCAACAACGGTATGTCTTTTGCGCGTCTACATGACTTCTCCACTTTTACCAATTTGGCTAAAATCAGGAGTCTCTGGCTCAAGAGGGTTCATGTCCCTGAACTCTCTAGCAATACGGTTCCATTTAAAAACCTCCACAAGATGTCTTTGATCCTTTGCAAAATCAGTAATAGTTTTGATCAGACAGCATTGGACTTGTCCCAGCTCTTCCCAAACTTGTCTGATCTCACAATAGATCACTGTGAAGATTTTGTGGAACTATCTTCAACCATCTGTGGGATCACCTCGCTCAAGTCTATCAGCATAACACATTGTCCCCGGATCAAGGAGTTGCCTAAGAACATGAGTAAGCTAAAAGCCCTTCAACTTCTGAGGCTATATGCTTGCCCGGAGCTGAAATCTCTGCCTGTAGAAATCTGTGAGCTGCCAAGTCTAAAGTACCTTGACATCTCTCAATGTGATAGCCTCAGTTCTGTTCCAGAGCAGATAGGAAAGCTAAAGAAACTTGAGAAAATCGACATGAGAGAATGCAGCGTATCGAGCATACCAAGCTCTGCGGTTTCACTGACTTCTCTGCGCCATGTAATATGCGACGAAGAGGCGTTGTGGATGTGGGAAGATGTCGAGAAGGCGGTTCCAGGACTTCGTGTTGAAGCTGCTGAAAAATGTTTCAGCCTGGATTGGCTCGACGAGTAGGTTCTTGATTCTCACTCTGAGACCTTAGAAGTATGTTTGTATAAATAAACTCATTGCAGTAAGGTTTTGTATATATTGTATTTCATCAATGCACTGAAAGAGCCAGTGCAATCTTCTTTCCTGTCTTTTGTTCTAGACTATGAAACTTCTGTTTTACCAACTCCGGGAATGTTATCTAGAGATTCTCAGAACTATGTAATTTTCATAAAAGAATCAGTCTAGGACAACATCTCTGTATGATACAGTCTACTTGGGGTTATGGCTTTCGGTCTTGTTGATTAGGAACAGAGGTCAGAGGGAGTATTAAACTTTCAGTAGTTCCATTGTTGGAGATATTTCTAGGTCCTTGTGCAATATGTACATACACACACGAACAATAATGTGTACAAAAACAATAGATTAGTAACATATACTGTACAAGAACAGAGAAAGAAACTTGAGTGTTTTATAAAGGAATAGATCTGATTGATTTTTGACTGGTGATTGATCGTTGACTATCTGATCCTTCACTTGAGGAAGCTACCTGATCAGCTTGAGTCTCCTTCGGTACTAAGAACCAACCTTTTGTGTTTCGGTTGAAGAGTCCTTTACCATACGTGGAAGAAATCATCTCCTTGAGAAGAGGATACTGCAACATCAAGAAGAGAAGTGCAGGGAGGCTAGCTAGTGGCTTCATGGGGTATACAAGCGATGGCCTTTGACGCATCGATGAGGAAAGCGCAGTGATGAATGCAACAAGCATCGAAGCGATGGATAAGAATAGAATAGCTAAACCCATTATCATCTTTCTTGGTAGGGATTTAATGAAGTCGTCAAAGGAGTATCTTGCGGTCAAAATGCTGAGGAATATGAGAACAGAGGTGCAAGAAGTGAAGAAGGCAAGAGCGTCTGTCATGATGAACGCAGTGAAATGTAAGTCTTTAAGCAGAAGAGGCGCACCCGAAGTTTCATCAGTACCTCCAGGAACAGTAAATATGGCTTGAAATGTAACAGTTGCAATGAGAGCAGCCACTAAGCTACAAGCAGTGGCAGTGTATTTCATCCATTCTTCTCCTTGTTTTCGTAGAGGTTCGTGAGACTCTTCGAATACTTGTCGCGGTGTCTTCCCTTCGTTGTTTTTTTGTACTACTTCAAGTTCTGACACCAAGCTAGTTACTTCCCTAAACCATTGACCTTCTCTTTGTTGCTTGAGGGCAGATCCAGAAATCTTAGAGAGGTGGTCTCGTCTAGGAGATAGATAAGCCGCGATATGGAGAATATTGTTGTTGTTTAGGTCGCAAGATCTAAGCAGCTTAACCTTTCTATCATCTAAACCATAGATGAGGTTAAAGATCTTCTCTTTCCTGAATTTAACAGCCAGATGAAATAGGTTTCTTCTAGAGTTAGCTTCAGAGATCCATAGAAGTCGAGGGTTATGTTTGATTATCTCTGTCAAAAATTCCTCGTTCCCATTCTCCACCGCTTCAAGTAGTGCTTCATAGACTGACTCTTTCCAACCTCTGTCTTTGACCATGACTTGTAGTGCTTTGCACATTTTTTGCAGCAACTCATGAGCTTTAGTATGTCTATACTTAAGGTCAGAAATTTTCTTGATTCCTATATGTCAAAAGAGAAAAACCATACTAATCAATTGGAGTTTATATTATTAGGAAAATTTCACACTAAATGTTAGAAAAAACTTAACATTCATACATAACTCATTTATTTTGGATTTTTTTTTAAATTGAGAGCCCATGAGTAGCCATCACTCATCACATATATTAGTCATGTGAACATTTGTCGTTGCTAAGTGTATTTTAGTCATGATCTCGACCAAATAGTAAAATATCTTAGACTACTACTAACTCAAGTTTAGCTAACTTAAATTGGAAATTAAAACAAGACTATGATTTGTACGTGTAGCATAGATTCAACAAGTTTGGATAAATTAAAATTATACCAATTAGTTCGACCTACGTACCAAACCATTTGGGAAGACATTTTAGTATCATCATCCAAAATAGACCTGATGAAGGAGAGACAAAAGAAAATACAAACTTCAATGAGTATTATATATTTTAAATTCATAATAAACTTATTTATTGGGATAAAAAAGTCCAAAATTTGGATGTGCATGGCGTACGTTGGAATAAGTTTGGTTTGGAAGTCTCATAATCAGTTGGAAAATCAAAGTGTATACCTACCAAATAAAGAATTTACAAGATCAAGATGGTTTAAAATAGGAAAATAAGAATTACGTATAAAGATGGATACATACAAGAGTAGATGAAGCGTCCCCAAAATCCAAGATCGCAATGGCTAAGAAAAAATTCAGGTTTCATAGCCAAGAACCTAAGTGGAGATGATCTTTGACGTGGTTGTTTAATCACGGCTAGAGGCAGGTGTTGTTCGGGCAAACGGTCGATGATGTCCAACGCAATGTCTAACAGTCCATTAAACCAAATTGTTATGTCCATTTATGTAACGGTACTCAACTGTATTTATTTTAGAATAATGCTGTCCGAAAATGTTAGATCTAACAACTACAACATATGACGACAATTACCTTCACGGTTCATGGTTAATTTCTATCTCAAAGCCAACTGAAAATAATTAGTGGAGTGCCTCAACGTTATCCCTATCAATATTCATGGATATCTCAAACCAAATTTGTCAATGAAAAGACTAGTCGTTTATGTTCATATTAATTTCGTAACATACTAATCGATTTGAGATACCTAACATTTTTCCCGGATCACATTTCAGTACTAAAGTATACTATTTGTAGGTTACCATTTCCTTAAGAGATTCAAGTGCATTATAAATCAAGTACTCGAAAGACTTACCGAGAAACCCATAAAATATGGTATCGAGAAGGAGACATGTAACCCAATATCCCTGATCAGCCATCAAAACGCCAAGAGGTGTATTATCATAAAGGTAGTAAGTAGTGTCTCTATGCCCTGCTTTTGATGCCCACCAAAGCGGTGTGGCTAGCCCATAACTACTTGGATGATCAAGAAGCGTGATATAGTCTTCGTACAATTCTTTAACAATCTCAGAATTACCGTTGCTAGCAGCAATATCGAGCGCGGTACTCAGAGTCTCTTTTAGCCTCTCATCCCCAAATTCGTAAGGCCTCCTTATCTTGAGCACGAGTAGCTCCTTTACAATATCTAGTTGACCACAACTACATGCTTTTTGCAATGATTTCGTAAATGCATCTATCCACGCATCTGCGTCTTGGAGCCGCTGGTCCAAGAAGTATTTCAGGCCTCGCAGATCGTTGTTGCTTATCGCTTGCGATAGTGCTAAATATGCATCATATTCATCTAATTCTGCACATGCTTATAAGGGAGAAAAAAGAGACAACGATAATGTCAGATTCAATGGTTCTTCATAAACAAACAAAATCCAAACTAATTGCTAAATTTGTAACTTCTAACTATGCGAATTTTCGATAATATCAAACTTGAAACATGAAATCCTATTATAAACAAAATTCAAAACTAATTTGATGATTATTTTGTTTAGAACATAAATTAGAAAATTATTTCATTTTAGAATGATCTAGTTACTGAAAAAGTAATAGTATTAAAAATATTTTTAATTATTTCGTAATATAACATCAAATGCAACAACTGCTTTTTAGAAACGAACAACAATGATTGAATTTGGATGATGAGTATAGATGGTAAACGGAGTATTATCAAACTATAATAGCTGCTGCTGCAAAGCTTGCAATATGATTGCAATCGACCCTTACCAAAATCTCTTACGATTCACGTAACAAGTTAAATCAGGAAATAAGTCAATTAACGTGGAAGAAATAGGAGATGTGTTGTGTGTTTCCACACAAAAAAAAATTGCCATGTGTGAATTAAGTAGAAAGTAGTAATGAAATGTTGAAAAGAAACCTATTTTTACTATAATTAATAAGAAATAATAGTAAGCAAAAGAACCTGTCATTTGTTCTAAAGCTGGTGAGAAATCGGATTTTGCACTGTCAATTTACTTCTCAAACATATAACTCCCTTCTATTTAAATGCGTTTTCTTGATCTAAAGTTATACGCAATTCCTTTCACGTCATCACATTCTCTCTCTCTTTTTCTTTGTTTTCATACTCGTCATATTAATCTGCCTAATAGCTTTTAAAAGTTTTCTTGTAGTGTTAAATCTCTCAATTATGTAACTAATCTTACGTAATATGACTACTTTTATTTCTTTGGCTCTATTTTTTTTGGAAAATTAGATGAATTAACCCTTTTCGAATTCCATATGCTTCAATAATTCACTTTTTATTAAATTTAAAACTAACTCTTTCATATTTTTGAGAGAGAGAGAGAGAAGTTTAGGTAAAGGGCTCGGTACATGAGTTTCCATGAAGATTGGTTGTTTGGGGCTTAGAAGGTTAGAATTAGGGTTCGATTTTACGATTCAAAATTTATGAGTATCCATGAAATTTAAAAAAAATGTTAGGGTTTATAGGATGTAGGGATTAAAATTTAGATATGAGGAAAAAAAACCAAATAAAGAAGGAAAATAAGTAATTTTATAGGATAAAAACGTAAGAGTTTCTAAAGCACGTATAAGATTTCAAAATCTTGTGGAAATTGCCAAAGAAATTTAAAAAAAAACAAAAAACGTCTGAAATTGTATTAAAAGCTTGATCATCTCAAGAAAGAATCAAACAAAAGTCAAGAACGAAAACAGAAACAAAACATCATACGCCCAAATGAAATGGTCAAAAAGATGTTAAAAGAAATGGTTTTTTATCTAAAGAATATGAACAATATATATACAGTATATAACACATTAAAAGTTTCTAAAGAACTTGTGAAAAAAATTCAAAACTTGTAACCATCTCTAGAAAAAAACAGAATTTTATGAAAACTTTTACAAATATCGGATAAAGTTTATGTGATGAACCGTACAAATCGACGAGAAAATTTCGGTATCCATGAACATTTAATTTCTGTCATTCATAGACATCCCTTTCGATAGAAAACGGAAAATTATATTAGTATATTATCCTTTTGTGGGGTTAGCTTACAAATTGCCCCCTTTTATACACATTTTTTGGTTTCGACTTCCCAAAAGGTCACCGACATTAATGATTGTAGAAATAGCTTTTCACCATATTTATATACAGGTGACGTTTTGGGTTTTAGAGAATCCATCAAACCAGTGAAATTATTTTAATTCTGTTTGAAGTTCAAATCATTTGCTGACATCAATGTTGAAGTTTTTTTTTCTTTTATTGAATCAGTCATGAAGATAATAAACTATATTAAATTGGGTTGTATAAATAACTTATTGCGGCAAAGTTTTGTATATTATTTGTATGAATAACTCAAGAGTCAGCGCAATCTACATTCTTGCCCTTTGTAATATGATTATTGATACTGTCTTTCTTTCTCTGGAAATTTATCTATCCACTCACAAAATTATATGGACTTTTTACAAAAGAAACACATTTAAGTTGGTATAATTCGAGATTTTTTCCCTATTTCCCTATTTGGAATAGGTTTTTGATCCATTATTTGAATTCAAGAAAGGGAAAGCGTGGGTTCTAAGGCACCTATATATGATGCACTTCACCATATGGTGCTTGATTACGAAAACATCTTATATAATATTTTAAGGTTCCCAAAATTTCAAGTCATGAGAATTTGCCATGTGTCCTCTACTCTTTTGATATTTGATATTTGATATTTTAATTTTGACAATTAATTCTAACAATTTAATAGTTAATTAATGTTAATTCATTTCAACAACAAGTTACACTATAAATTAGTCATTATTTTCTTTCTTTCTTTGATACTCACAAAAACTATGATTCTAAAATTTTGCAAATTTTAAACAGTTTCAAAATATATCTTATATAATATTGTAGCGTTTTCTTAAATTCAAGTCATGTGCCACATATTCTTTTCATATTTGGCTTTTTAATCTGGCTATTAAATAAATTATTTTTAAAAAAAAGCAACTATAATAATTAATCCAAACAATTAAAAAAAACCACTTTAACAAAACAAATGTTTAAAACTGTGTCTCCATATAAATAGTTGTGATTTTAAAACAAAGAGTTACAAAAAAGCATTAATAAAAATAAGTAACATGAACAAAAACAAAATGTTGTGAGAAAATTAAGAAATGATTTAAGAACTTTTAAAATTAGAATGCTAAAGTCTAATTAGAAAAGTGTATATTTGTTTTTCTTTTTAAGTCCTCACGGTTTTTAATTCCAATTTGCCTATACAATTAAAATTATTTGTGGTAGACAAAGTAACGCTTCTAACCAATACTCTCTGGAAAACATCTTTACTCCAACACAAATTATGAATCCAGAAAACATATTCATTTCTCCACTTAATTGATGTTAAAGACAAAAATCACAACAAATTAATAAAGAGAGTGGGACAAAAATACAATAAAGCTGTTATTATTCTCTTAGTACGATTCAAAATTCTCAATTACAAAGATGCATTCCAATTTTTTTGTTGAGATCATATGTCTCACTAAAAGCAAAGCATACTACAATTTTTTTAATCAATTTTTTGTTTTTTACAAATATGTCTGATGCAAGAAAAAAAAAGACGACCAATCATTTAAAAAAAAAACCATAGTGAATATTGATAAAGACATACAAATTAGGGATTTGTATCTAAAAAATGTCTTCCATATGCTATAACTTTTATTAATGAATGACCTATCTTTTTTTCATATAACATTATATATGTCCATTGATTTTCTACAAATGCTTAATTTTCTAACATAGATAATTATTTACGATAAACATTTAATTTATGTAATATTAAATATACAATTAGTGAAGAAATTATAAATTATTGTCTACTTTTACAATGAATTTTTAAACTCACGTAACGCGTGAGCAATCCCTAGTATAAGAATATGATAACGATCTTCTTTAAATGAACCAAGAAAACAACTTCCTACTTTATATTTTGATATTTTCTCTTAGGAAAAATTTCAACATCTCCCTACAATCTATGAAACTTTCATGAATTCCACATCTTGTAGATTCGTTTATATCCTAGTATCCTACTGCAATATCCACACGCATGATTGTCCTTTAGAACCAACGTTTTGTGTTGCCGTTGAAGAGTCCTTTCCCATACGTGTAAGAAATCAGCTCCTTGAGAAGAGGATATCAAGAAGAGAACGGCAGGTAGCTATAAGCGAGACCACCGAGACTGGAAGAATTGGCTTTTGACGCATCAGAGTAAAAAGCGCAGTACGTAGTGAATGAAACAAGCATTGCCCCGATAGCGATGAATAAAATGGTTCAACCCAACTTCATCTTCCTTGGAAGTGACACAAAATATTCATCAAATAAAAGAGTATCTTGCAAAAGAGAAATAAAAAAACAAGTACATGAGGCCCAGCCTACTAGTATGTTTCTCAGAGTCCACGAGAAATATCACAATAACAAGGAATTGAATAAAAACATAACGAAGGCAATTAGACCAAGTACAGCCACCACTAAGCTAGTGGTTCTTAGGAGTTAAAACCAAGGTTTTGTATCGCGGTCGAATAGTCCTTTGCCATACGTGCAAGAAATCATCTCCTTGAGAAGTGGATACTGCATCATCAAGAAGAGAACGCCAGGGAGGAAAGCGAGTGGCATTACTGGGATAACAAGCAATGGCTTTTGTCAGAGCGACACGAAAAGTGCTGAAGAGAATGCAACAAGCATGGCCGCAATGGATACAAATAGAATGGTTAGACCCAATATCATCTTTCTAGGCAGTGAAACCAAGAAGTCATCAAAAGAGTATCTTGCGGTGAGGATGCTTAGGAATATGAGGACGGATGTACAAGAGGAGAAGAAGGAGATGGTGTCTGAGATGATGAACAACGTGAAACGAGAGTCCTTGAGGTAGATTGGGTCCCCCAATTTGTCATCAGTACCTCCAGGAACAGTGAAGATTGCTTGAAAAGTGACAGTTGCAATGAGAGCGGCCACGAAGCTACAAGCAGTTGCAGTGTATTTCATCCATTCTTCTGCTTCTTTTCGTAGAGGTTCGTGAGACTCTTCGAATACTTGTCGCGGGGTCATTCCTCTTTTGTTCATCTTAGTATTTTTACGTTTTAGCATCAAGCTCTCTACTTCCTTAAACCACTGAAGCTCTCTTTGCATCTTAGCAGCTCCGGCAACCTTAGAAAGTTCTTTC
This sequence comes from Arabis alpina, assembly GCA_900128785.1. NCBI lineage: Eukaryota > Viridiplantae > Streptophyta > Magnoliopsida > Brassicales > Brassicaceae > Arabis > Arabis alpina. The sequence continues at coordinate 2,618,317 of LT669795.1, forward strand.
TTATCAGGAAGATGAGCAGCCGTATGAAGTATGTTGTCGCCATCTATGTCCTCCCCTCGAAGTAGATGGATTTTTCTTTCATCTAAACCATAGACGAGGCTAAATATCTTCTCTTTCCTGTATTGCACTGCGCATTGGAACATGTTCTTTTTAGTGCCCCCATTTCTAAATGCAAGAACGTAAGGGATACGTTTAACTATCTCAATGACAAATTGCTTGTTCCCATTCTTCACTGCCTCAAATACTGCATGAAAGACTCCGTGTGCCCAATTCATGTCCTTGACCATGAGAGACATGTATCTACACACTTCACGTAGAAACTCAAGAGCTTTATCATCTCTCTCTTTTAGCTCATATATTCGATGGGTTCCTACATCAAAACAAAAAAAAATACGTAGCAGATGTAACAATCACTTAACACTTGGGAAACATAATGCATCCTCCGATCCAATGTACACTATTTCATTCTTTTTAGGAAAAGGTTGTCGTGGCTGAAGCCTGGCTAGATATATTGATGGGTTGCAATGGTTCATTGAGTTCTGCATAAACTAGCTAGTTTTATTTATTTATTTAATTTGTGTGATTCTACCATTCTGCAAAGTACATGTATCTGATTGTTCCATAAATTCATCATCTTGAAAAACAATGAAAACAAGTTTGACTCACCAAAACATTTGGGAAGACATTCTAGAAGCATCCCAAATAGACCTGATGTTGAAAGGTAAACTTGATTTTGGATCAAGTTTAAGTATTGGGCTAATTATCTAATAAGTTCATCTTGAGCCCAATACTTGATCCAAGTTCTAGAGTTTTCTTTAGAAAATATCTAAATCTCCACCTCCTTAAAATGTTCTAGAAAATGGTAGAGAATAAGTATCTAGATATTTCTATGAAAAATTATCTAGATAATTATAATAAAATAATATAAGAATTCTCTAGATTTAGGATTTAAATATTCTAGATATTTTGTATTTTAGAGGCTATAAATACCTCATTCCTCCTTCATTTGTAATCAAGTTGTTCCAAAGTTGTTTCAAGAATTATCTAAGTAATAAAAACTCCTACTTCTTCAAATTTCTATTCTCTCCCAATTTTCTCAAACAAACACTTTCTCCATTAGCTTAAAGATTTTCTTTCCAACAAAGTGGTAGCAGAGCCCCAAGTTCCTAAAGATGGCGAGTAACGGTATTCCCTTCCAAGTCCCGATGCTCACAAAGAACAACTATGACAATTGGAGTTTACGGATGACGGCGATTCTAGGAGCACATGACGTGTGGGAGATAGTCATGAAAGGCTATGCCGAACCGGATGCCGAAAGTAGCTTAACTCAAACTCAAAAGGATAGTTTGAGAGACTCAAGGAAGAGAGACAAGAAAGCTCTCTGCCTAATCTATCAAGGACTAGACGAAGACACGTTCGAGAAGGTCGCGGGAGCAAATTCGGCCAAAGAAGCGTGGGAGAAGCTTCGAACTTCTTACAAGGGAGCGGAGCAAGTTAAGAAGGTACGTCTTCAAACTCTAAGAGGAGAATTTGAAGCGTTACAAATGAAGGAAGGTGAACTCGTATCCGATTACTTCTCAAGAGTTTTAACGGTTACTAATAACCTCAAAAGAAATGGAGAAAAGTTAGAAGAAGTAAGAATCATGGAGAAGGTTCTTAGATCATTGGATCCAAAATTCGAGCATATTGTCACCGTCATAGAAGAGACAAAAGATTTGGAGGCTATGACAATGGAGCAACTTCTTGGATCCCTACAAGCGTATGAAGAGAAGAAGAAGAAGAAAGAAGATATCGCCGATCAAGTACTCAAGATGAGGATTGACCAAGTTAAAGATGATATCGGTCGAAGTTACCAAAGGCGTGGTGGTGGTCAAATTCGAGGACGAGGTCGTGGCTATGGAAATGGACGAGGTTGGAGGCCCTATGAAGACAACACCAACCAAAGAGGAGAAAGCTCATCAAGAGGTCCTGGGAGAGGAAGCCCAAAATCGAGGTACGATAAGTCAAGTGTTAAATGCTATAATTGTGGGAAACTTGGACATTATGCTTCTGAATGTAAAGCTCCAAACAACAAAAGAGTCGAAGAGAAGGCTAACTATGTTGAAGAAATAAGTCAAGAAGGAGATATGTTGTTGATGGCTTGCAAGAATGATGAACGAGAAGAGAATCATAAGTGGTACCTTGATAGTGGTGCAAGTAATCACATGTGCGGCCGAAGAAGCATGTTCGTGGAGCTTGATGAATCGGTGAAAGGAGACGTGGCTTTAGGAGATGAATCGAAGATGGAGGTGAAAGGTAAAGGAAACATTCTCATCCGATTGAAGAATGGAGATCATCAATTTATTTCGAATGTTTATTATATCCCAAGCATGAAGACCAACATCTTGAGCCTTGGACAACTTTTAGAGAAAGGTTATGATATTCGATTAAAAGATAATCACCTTTCTATAAGAGACCAAGGAAGCAATCTCATTACCAAGGTGCCGATGTCAAGAAATCGAATGTTTGTCCTTAACATTCAAAGTGACATTGCGCAATGTCTCAAGATGTGTTATAAAGAGGAGTCATGGCTTTGGCATCTTCGATTCGGGCATCTCAACTTTGGAGGATTGGAGCTACTTTCAAAGAAAGAAATTGTGAGAGGTTTGCCTTGCATCAACCATCCAAATCAAGTGTGTGAAGGGTGTTTACTTGGAAAACAATTCAAGATGGGTTTTCCGAAGGAGTCAACCACAAGAGCTCGGAAGCCGTTGGAACTCATACACACGGATGTGTGCGGTCCGATCAAACCAAGTTCACTCGGTAAAAGTAACTACTTCCTTCTCTTTATTGATGATTTTTCAAGAAAAACATGGGTTTACTTTTTGAAACAAAAGTCGGAAGTGTTTGAAAACTTCAAAAAGTTTAAAGCCCATGTCGAGAAGGAAAGTGGCCTTGTGATCAAATCCATAAGATCTGACCGTGGAGGAGAGTTCACATCCAAAGAATTTTTGAAGTATTGTGAAGATAATGGCATTCGAAGACAATTGACCGTGCCGAGATCCCCTCAGCAAAATGGAGTAGCGGAAAGGAAGAATAGGACAATCATGGAGATGGCGAGAAGCATGCTCAAAAGTAAGAAACTACCAAAGGAGTTTTGGGCAGAGGCGGTTGCGTGTGCGGTTTATCTTTCAAACCGATCTCCAACAAAAAGTGTTTTGGGAAAAACACCACAAGAAGCTTGGAGCGGAAGGAAGCCCGGGGTTTCTCATCTAAGAGTCTTTGGAAGCATCGTCCATGCTCATGTACCGGACGAGAAGCGGACCAAACTAGATGACAAAAGCGAAAAATACATCTTCATTGGTTATGACGCAGGCTATAAGCTCTACAATCCTAATACGAAGAAGATAATCATCAGCCGAAATGTCGTCTTTGATGAAGAAGGAGAATGGGATTGGAGATCAAATGATGAAGATTACAACTTCTTTCCACATGTTGAATCAGATGAGTTGGAGCAACGAAGAGAGGAGCCTGTTACACCACCAACTTCACCAACACCAAGTTCTCAAGAAGATGAAAGTTCGAGTGAAAGGACTCCACGTTTTAGAAGTATTCAAGAGCTCTATGAGGTAACCGAAAATCAAGACAATCTTACTTTATTTTGTCTATTTGCGGATTGTGAGCCCATGAACTTCCAAGAAGCTATGGAAGAGAAGACATGGAGAAATGCAATGGATGAAGAGATCAAGGCGATACAAAATAATGATACTTGGGAGTTAGCATCACTTCCTAATGGGCACAAAGCAATCGGTGTGAAGTGGGTGTATAAAGCAAAGAAGAACTCTAAAGGAGAAGTGGAAAGGTGCAAGGCAAGATTGGTGGCAAAAGGTTATAGTCAAAGAGTCGGAATTGACTATGACGAGGTATTCGCTCCTGTTGCTCGTTTAGAAACTGTTCGACTAATCATTTCGTTAGCGGCTCAAAACAATTGGAGGATACATCAAATGGATGTCAAATCAGCCTTCTTAAATGGAGATCTTGAAGAAGAAGTTTACATTGAGCAACCACAAGGCTATACAGTCAAGGGAGAAGAAGACAAAGTCCTAAGGTTAAAGAAGGCGCTTTATGGCTTAAAACAGGCCCCAAGAGCTTGGAATACTCGAATTGACAAGTACTTCAAGGAGAAAAGCTTCATCAAGTGTCCATATGAGCATGCACTCTATATCAAAATTCAAAACGGAGATATATTGATCGCATGCTTATATGTAGATGACTTGATATTCACCGGTAGTAATCCAAGCATGTTCGAGGAATTCAAGATGGAAATGACCAAGGAGTTCGAGATGACTGACATTGGTTTAATGTCTTACTATCTTGGAATCGAAGTTAAACAAGAAGAAAATGGAATCTTCATTACTCAAGAAGGTTACGCTAAGGAGGTACTTAAGAAGTTCAAGATGGATGATTCAAATCCAGTTAGCACACCAATGGAATGTGGAGCCAAGCTGTCAAAGAATGAAGAAGGAGAAAGTGTAGATTCTACACTCTTTAAGAGTTTGGTTGGAAGTTTACGTTACTTAACATGCACAAGACCGGATATCTTATATGCAGTTGGAATTGTTAGTCGCTACAGGGAGCAACCAACAACAACTCATTTCAAGGCGGCTAAGAGGATCCTTCGCTATATCAAAGGTACCATAGACTTTGGCTTGTTTTATTCTGTTTCTAACGACTACAAGCTTGTTGGATATAGCGATAGCGATTGGGGTGGCGACGTTGATGATCGGAAAAGCACAAGTGGCTTTGTGTTCTACATTGGAGATACCGCATTCACATGGATGTCGAAGAAACAACCGATTGTAACTCTTTCTACTTGCGAAGCAGAGTATGTAGCAGCTACTTCATGTGTTTGTCATGCTATTTGGCTACGGAACCTGTTAATGGAGTTGAGCTTGACACAAGAGGAGCCAACGAAGATCTTTGTGGACAACAAGTCAGCAATTGCTTTGGCGAAGAATCCAGTCTTCCATGATCGAAGTAAGTACATTGACACGCGTTATCACTACATCAGAGAGTGTGTTACTAAGAAGGAAGTGCAATTGGAGTATGTGAAGACGAATGATCAAGTAGCTGACATTTTCACCAAACCACTTAAGCGTGAAGACTTTATCAAGATGAGGAGTTTGCTTGGAGTAGCAAAATCAAGTTTAAGAGGGGGTGTTGAAAGGTAAACTTGATTTTGGATCAAGTTTAAGTATTGGGCTAATTATCTAATAAGTTCATCTTGAGCCCAATACTTGATCCAAGTTCTAGAGTTTTCTTTAGAAAATATCTAAATCTCCACCTCCTTAAAATGTTCTAGAAAATGGTAGAGAATAAGTATCTAGATATTTCTATGAAAAATTATCTAGATAATTATAATAAAATAATATAAGAATTCTCTAGATTTAGGATTTAAATATTCTAGATATTTTGTATTTTAGAGGCTATAAATACCTCATTCCTCCTTCATTTGTAATCAAGTTGTTCCAAAGTTGTTTCAAGAATTATCTAAGTAATAAAAACTTCTACTTCTTCAAATTTCTATTCTCTCCCAAATTTCTCAAACTCTTTCTCCATCACCTTAAAGATTTTCTTTCCAACACCTGAAAAGAGTAGTGAAGGAAAAGAACTTCAAGGACCGTGTTAATTAAATCGTGTTCTGGATATATATAAGATTCCGAAGAATTAATGAATTTGCATGCATACTGTTTAAACTAGTAGTCTGACGATCAGTTGGCAGCTCCAAGTCTACAAATATACATACAAACAAAGAAGACGGACAATTAGTAAAGAGGATCATTTGGTTATAAAGATGGATGCATGTAGTAGTATATATGTAGATGTAGAGTATACACTTACAAGAGTACACCATGCGTCCCCAAAATCCAAGATGGCTGCCTCTAATAAACAAGTCAGATCTCGAAGCCAAGCACACAAATGGATTTACAACATCTTGGAGTTTGGTCACGGCAATATGCGGGTTTTGGTCGAAAATGGCGAATGCAATATCTTTTGACCCTTTTTTAGCAAAAAAAAATATATATATCTTTTGACCCACCATGAAACAAAAATATATGTTTACTTAATCTCTCACTTCTCCATATACATTGGCGGACAAAAGGTGACTAGTTAAATCTAGCATATCACACCTAACACCCGGTTTTAAGTAGAATACATGAAAATACTCGAGATTATGTGAAAAGAATCTTCTATAGCTAGCTGTCTTTTCGTCTCAAAAATTTATAAAAGGCATATATTGAATATTGTTTTAAAAAAATTTAGGCCCTATTCTTTTAAAAAATTTCGTTTTTGAATCGTGATTCCAACTTGCATCTCTTAAAAGACGGCCATGCTTTTAATCTATAGAGTGGACAACTTTGCGAGAACACACACTTTGTCAATCGTACTTGTTCATTAAATCGTAGAATATTTCATGCACGTACGTTTATTTCAAAATACTTACCGAAAAAGCCATGAAATATGGCCTCGACAAGGACCCAGCTAGCCCAATGTCCGTCATCATCCATCAAAACATGCAAAGGTGTTCTCTCATAAAGATAGTGAGTGATCTCTCTATTTCCAGCATAAGCTGCCATTACAACTGGCATTGGTGGCTCGGATTTACCTGGACGGGATTCTTTTGCAAGTTGGTCGGGATTCTTTTCCAACAAGGCCATAACGATCTCAAAATTTCCATTACCAGCAGCAATCGAGAGGGGCCCGTAGGGAGGATTAGAGTCTCCTTCCGTTGGAATCACCATTTGTTCCGTACTCATTCTTTGCAAGAGCTCCTTGACGATCTCTAGTTGTCCGCAACTGCATGCTTTTAGCAATGGTGTCTCAGAGACATCAATCTATGCAGTAATTACGTCTGGTCGCCGGTTCAAATATTCTTTCACGCCTTGCAAATCTCCATGGGTTATTGATTGGGATAGTAGAAAATATTCTTCTGTGACGTCCCTTGAAACTTCACCAGCGAAATGATATTACCAAATGTTAAATAATACGATGATGTAAGGACATCTTTAATCATGAAATTTAGTGAGTATCAAATCATTTAAATTAATAAAAATAAATGAAAAAAGTAACAAAAGAAAGAAGAAAAAGTAGAAAGTCTCGGAAGAAAGAAATTAGAACAAGACTCTTCATCCAAATGTTTTTATTTTGATTGGTTTATCATTTTTTTGTTATTTATTTAATTTAAATATATAAAAAATATTAATATAATATTTATAACAAGTTTTGGTGAGTGGTTCACTTTTTTTTTCCGGCAAAATAATATTTTATTAATTTAAAGAATTTTGGACTTAGTCCTTGTACAAGTGGGTATATAACCAGGGAGGTGGATGATACATCTCAGAATAAAAAAGAGTCTAAAGGTCTCATTTGTGTCAGTGTATGAGCTAGAATATTATTTGATCGATTCGTATGATAAAAGAACAAACTTTGAGCGCCAATGGTTCACCGTTTTATGATGATTAACTAGCTGAAATGTTTGTTGTGGGTAAGTTCAAACTAAGAGCATCCACAACCATGAGATGGTGTGGGTCTCAAAAAGATTAATTTTAATATTAGATTACTGGTTGAGACTCATTAAAGTTTAGATGATTTTTACATGTGTAATCATGATACTGAAATTTATCTAATTTGAAACCACTAATCTAAGACAAAATATTGATTTTACTTCTAAACACTATTGTTCTAATGGAATAAGCTAGTCTTGATATCAAATTCAGAGAAACCACCTTCTCTTCTCCTGCAAATGAATGGTTTCACATCATTAAACAAGAACCAAAAACATAAACGTCACAAGGCAAACACAGATCGGTTCAAATAGAATCAGACTCTTACCTTAACCTTAGATTGCACCAAAGATTCACCAACATGATGAGCTACATGTCCTGAAAAAACAACACAACCTTCTGGAAAATCACAAACACCACAACCTTCTACAACGTGAGGACCAGGTGATGGAGTCTTGGTCTTGTTTCCTCTAGTAGCTCTTGTATCCAAGAGAATTAGCATAAAGAACCTCAAAACATAAACAAACAAATTAGCTCGAAAATGTGACTGATCCTTCAATGATTGGATCGAATTTTTCCTTTAGCTAAACAAAGTTAAAAGTGGCAAAGATGTATAATCTATTAGAAGAAAGATGATATGTCTTCAAAGTAAAACACATAGAACCGAGTGGCTTCTAAGGCAATGCATGAAACGAGACATATCGCAGTCATGGCTTTGAGCTTTAGACTAGAAAATTTGGAACATGAAGCAGAGTGGAAAAAAACGTTAACACAACTAGATAAATACAAAAGAACACAGCCGAAAACACAAGGATGAACAAATTAATTAGCAATTACTAAATTCCAGAAAGACAAAGATGATATAAACCATAACCACTTCTACTTTGGTTCTTGTAGTTCAAAGAAAAAGAATACTTAACAAGATTTCACATAGAAGTATAACACAATCTCAAAATCTGCAGTAGAAGAAACTCGCATATATATACATCATTTGCTCAAGAAAGACTAAAAAACAGTATGAACAAGGTTTCGACTACTACATAGAACTCAAATTTACAGTTAAACATTGCACTAATTGATCCCATTGTATAATTTTTACACCATTTTGATATGTGGTGATTGGTGAATCCGTAAAAACTACAACCATTGAAATAAACAGCGATCATCAAATCCCTCAGAACAACAGCAGTTGAGTTCAAACACACTATCCAAAAGAACAACTACTGAAAAGTGAATCCAAAGTTCAACACAGGCAAATCCAAAGAATTTCAAATAATCAGACATTTTTCCCGACTCGAACACAAACAAACAAAACCATATCTCAAACCCATACCAATATCTACCTACAACCCACAAATTTAGTGTCAAAATCATGAATTGAACACAAACAAACAAAACTCAAATCGTTTACCTTTACTCGCCGGACGTTTAAGCAAATCGGAAACGCAGCCCGGTGTTAAAACTATCGCCGGAGAAGAAGACGGAGACGGCAGAGGAGGAGGAGGTGATGCAATGGAGGGAGCAACAGACGGCTGAGAAATCGTCGTTCTCCATCGAACAAGAAGAAGAAAAGAGCAAACGAATATTTTTTTTCCGTTTCGGAGACCTTGAACGGGTGGGCCCAATCCGACGTGGCGTCTATTTATCCCGTCTCAAACATCTCTGTCCACAGAGACGTTTCAAACCAAATTCTCTTCAAAAATTAATTTTTTAATCACAAAAGTCTAACGAAACCTCTAACATCTCACGGTTAAAGATGCTCTAATGCTAGCTAGTTTGTTGAAGATCAACGTGTCAAGTTTAGAGCTGGATGTCAAATTGTATATGTCCGTATGGAATCAAAGTAAACTTAAGGGGAAGAAACGTGCTCAGTGTTTGCGATACTCATACGACTTTAAGATAATAAGATAACCAAAACTATTTTTGTAAAAATAGATAAAATTAAAACCTGTTATCTGTTCGGAAGGACATGACACTTTGACTCGCCTGGGACTCGCGACCGTGGAACTCGAACTTGCACTGTCCTCACCAGGCCCGGTCCTGAAACACCATAAAATATTTTGGGCCGGAAGCAAAAAAAATGTTTATAGTCTAAATACTATAAATTTTGATAAAAATATAGCCGAATAATTGCGTATTTTAAAAAGGGCCGGAAGCAAATGCTTCTATTGCTTGTACCCAGGGCCGGCACTGGTCCTCACTCGCTTCTGGCGACTGGATCTCGGGACCCTGGTGGCCGTCCATATCTTCTCAAACAATAACTCTCCCTTTTGATTATCAACACACACACAAAAACTCACTCCCTTTTGCACTTGATGACAATTTTTTATTAATAAAAGGAAAGAGAGAGCAAATACTCTCAAGAACACTTTCTTACATTGATTTTGTTTGATTACAAAGCGTAGCCAAAAGCTCATCTTTTATTAACTATTGCATAATAGTGAGTAGTGACTAAGCAACCAAGACTCGACACATGTCTATGCTATGATTGCAATTAATTAATCATTGCCACACTTTGCTTTTAGCACATCTTTCTACAAGAGGCACAACTTTCCTTCTTTGCTTTTTCGTCAACGCATATTTCGGTGTTGTCTTGTGTGTTGCACAGAATGTGAGCTTCGTATCATTCTTAATGGGCTTCGTAGATGAGTTACTGAGAGCTTTTGCTTTTAGTTTTGGTAAAACAAAGGATATATGTCAAGAGTGAAATCCGACATTTGAAAGTTTGGCCACTGATCTGGATTACCGGTCCAGCCAGAAGCTCTTGCTTGGTACTATTAATAAACACGGCCAACTGATACCAGCCATGAGTATCTATCCGCAGCTTCTCGGCATGATTTCCTCTGCAGTTGCACGGTACTGGTCACGGGACACGGCCAGCTGATATCGGCCCAAAATACCCTAATAGGCTTTAGAGAAGATGAAATCTTAATTATACTAATCTACTAACGATTTTGATTATTTCATTGCTTAACAAAGGTTCTTCTTTACATCCAGGAATAGAAGTTACGATCAGTTTTCAAAACAACCCAAATTTGATTCAATATTCAAACAATGGTCCCCATTTATTTTTGTAGCCACAATGGTTCAATATTCAATCAAGAAGACTTGAAAGTTTAGCAGCGGCGTAGATACGATTGCACTAAGGATAGAGGGCAGTCTCTGTTTTGAGCAAACAAAAGCTTGTTTAATAGCTATCGATATCAGTTTCAGGCCTTCGCAGGAAGTAACGCAGACAGTTCACCAACACCTGCAGGGACCAGAGTACACACAAATGTAAGAGTTGAGTTATTTACATCTCTCTTTTGAAAGGTTTAAAGTTCACAGTAACCGAAACAAAAACTCACCTGCGACAAGGAATTGTTCAGTGCTTGCCCTTGGTAGCTTACGTGAAACTTGTCTTTCGCAACCAGTCCCTGAGACAATGGACACGTAAATTATTACTGCAAGGCGGTAGAAATGGAATCACACTCTATGCACTTAGATGGAGGTTTAAGAGTTTTGAGTACCTCTGTGTCTATCTCTGCGGATTCCACGTCTATGTTGATATCAGCCATCACTTTGATCATCTCTACAACAAGACCTGGCCTGTCCGCTGTCTCTATGCAAAGCAGGCTACAGAAACAAGAAACCAGAGAGTGTTATGTAAACTATTTTAGCAGGCTACTTTTTTTAATGTGACCTTGTGGTGTCATGATTCTACTGAATATAGTATACCTCCTCTTTGGTCCATCTTCTTTCACATGTATGTGTGTTGCGATATCGACATCAAGCTGTCACCAAATGAATCCAAAGCAGATTAAGACATCAGGGAAAGAATTTGTATAAACCATAGGACACAGAAGTATCCTCCAACAAGCATAGTAAACATTACCTTCTTTTCTGGAGCCTTTATTCCAAAAGTTTCACCCATTGCAAGTTGCTCGCTGCATTCCTGCAAAACAAACAAAGGCAATGTTCAAAGAAACTTCAACGGCTGGATGCAAGTCCCTTGGAATGTGAATGTGATTAACTCAAAGAGATTAAGAAAACTGAAGCAAACCGGATGGTATTTCAAGAGATTGTTGATAATTGTCAAACGGATTTGCTCCAATGAGTCAGGATCTTCCACTTTACGACCAGTGGCTCTGATGTCACAAAGGAAAAACCAATTCAGGCATTTGTGACAACTGACAATACAAGTAGCTGAAGATGATACTGGCACACCACACCAATATTTTTCGGAAACTGAAAGGATTTGATCAGATTCACTTGTCTCAAGCTAATTATCTATTTTTGAAAGAATCATTCAGAGAAATTTTATTATCCAGGATCCATCAAAGTAGTGATTTTTTATTCCTTATGAAATTTACATAATTTGCTGAGATATTGAAGTTTCTTTTTGTTGAATTAGTCCGAAAAATAACATTCGTCATCCGAAAGAAGGATGAAGTATATAAAGGAAAAAAACCAGAGGGGAAATAAAGAAAATAGCTATTGATTGACGATTAGATAAAAACATTGAAATAAAATCTCACCAAAAAAAACATTGAAATAAAGTAAACATTTTGTATTCTCTATTATGCATTTCATTTCACTGTTACGGAATGAGACTTTTCCCGCAGCATGTTTTTTAAATCCTAATTTTCATTTAATAAATTAAATCCACACATAAAAATATGTTACCGTAAAAGACACATATCATGTAGATTATTAATGGTGACCATTATGAAAGGGTCGAAGAGGAATGCCACATTCCTATAAAGAGAATCTAAACTTTGTTCTAAAGTTATTTAGAATTAGAACATATTTATTTTGTTTGTATTGCATCTTTTACTTATTGTTATGGTATTATCTTTGGCTATTAAAAGCAACAGCTCTAAAATGTACGTATAGGAGAAGGTTTTCTTGTTTGATTGAATTAGTCATCTTTGAAAAAACTAGAATCAGTCACCAAAGCGAAGAAGGAAAACGCAAGTGAAGTTTCGCCGCATAATATTTAATTTTGGACTATGACAGCTTCAATGATTTTAAATCTTAGATGGCGTGGTGGAGTGCATTTTTCACTTTTCATTTGTCAATTATACCAAAGAAAACTCGTTTTGTTAACATCACCAAAAACTGAATCAAGACAAGATGATATCATGCTGATAAGGAGCATACTCAACATGACTAATTAATTGGCCGGAAAATTAGTATACTAATTGTCAAGATTTGGAATCAAGAAAAGTAATGGACACACAAGATTTACAACCATTCATTTTAAATATGAGATTTAGGTCTACGTTTCATTATAATCAAATATGGGAGAATTTTGAAAATACTATATTTAGGATACCATTTTTCAAAAATATCACTGACTTTATCATTTTCAAAACTCGTACTTTTATATTTGTTCACAATGTTATTTATAAAAGCATAAACTTTTATAAATGTTGATAAACCAAAGACATATAACCGAAAATCAAATCATAAAACTATTATGGGTGAAGACATAATACTGTGAAGACTGAAAAAAAAAACGATTGATATTTTTAAGATATATATTGTGAAGACGAAGTGAATATTAAAAACACAAAGCTTGAAAGTTTTGTATATTCCATCAACGCACCCAAGTATCAGTGTATTCTTCATTCTTGCCCTTTATAATTTGTCTTAGAATATGATTATTTATGATCCCTTTATAATTTTTTATGCTCTCTTCCTTTCTCCGGAAATTTATCTATCGGCTCACAAAACTATGGACTTTTCATAAAAGAACCACATTTAAGTTGGTATCATTCCAGATTGTTTTCCCTGTATGGAATAGGTTTTGATGCATTATTTGATTTCCAAAAAGCGAAAGCGTGGGCTCTGAGAGGCGCACTTCATCTTTCCATAATTTACTTCTGCATGGTGCTTGATTGTGAAAACGTTTAAGAATATGATAATATATGAACCAAGAAAATTAACATCGTTTTTAGCAAAAAAAAGAAAATTAACATTGTCCTGCTTTCTATTTTGATATTTTCATGATATTCAACATCTCCCAACAATCTATACAACTTTAATGAATTCCATATATCTTGTGGATACTTTTAGATACAACTGCAAAATACGCACACATAAATTAATTATCCTTTAGAACCAAGGTTTTGTGTCACGCTCAAAGAGTCCTTTCCCATACGTTAAAGAAATCATCTCCTTGAGAAGAGGATACTGTAACATAAAAAAGAGAACAAAAGGGAGATAAGCGAGTGGCACCACCGAGACTGCAAGAATTGACTTTTGACCCATCGAAGTGAAAAGCGCAGTAGTGAATGAAACAAGCATTGCCGCGATAGCGATGAATAGAATGGTTAAACCCAATATCATCTTCCTTGGAAGTGACACGAAGAAGTCATCAAAAGAGTATCTTGTGGTGAGAATGCTAAGGAATATGAGGACCGAGGTACAAGAGGCAAAGAAAGAGAGGGCGTCTACGACAATGAACGCCATGAAATGTGAGTCTTTACGAAGCACAGGCACACCCAACGATTCATCATTACCACCAGGAATAGTGAATATAGCTTGAAATGTGACTGTTGCAATGAGAGCAGCCACAAAGCTACATGCAGTGGCAGTTGATTTCATCCATTCTTCTCCTTCTTTTCGTAGAAGTTCATGAGACGCTTCAAATACTTGTCTTGGTGTCATGTTTCCTTTGTTTTTCTGCAGCACTTCACGTTCTGATAGCAAGCTCTTTACTTCTTCAAACCATTGAGTCTCTCTTTGCATTTTGAGAGCAGCTCCGGCAACCTTAGAAAGGTGGTCCGAAGGAGAAAGATAAGCCGCGATATGAAGTATGTTGTTGTGTTCTTGGTCGTAAGATCTAAGCATGGAGACCTTTCTATCATCTAAACCATAGATGAGGTTAAAGATTGTCTCTCTCCTGAATCCAACAGCCAGTTGGAAGAGGTTTCGGCCCGAGGTAGCTTCAGAGATCCAAAGAAGTTGAGGGTTATGTTTGATTATCTCAATGAAAAACTCGTTGTTTCCATTCTCCACAGCTTCAAGTAGTGCTTTATGGACCGTCTCTTTCCAACCCTCGTCCTTGACCATGACTGGTAGTGCTTGGCACATTGTTTGTAGCAACTTATGAGCTTCGGAATGTCTATCCTTTAGCTCATATAGTTGCTCGATTCCTAATGTCAAAGAAACAAATATGGGATGTGAATATTGCAATATTTATATAACATAGACTGTCTAACCCCTCCCAGTTGGTTTTGAATTGTAAACTTGTCGTAATAGCCATTATATATCCATCACATATTTAAGTCAAGTGAATAGTGGCAAAATGTGCGTTTTTAGAATTATTAGTCTTGACATCGACCTAATAGGTAAACTAGCTAGACTACTAACTTCATGTTTTCATTTGGAAATATCGCATATTTAAGTTTGTATTATATATAACTCTAATGTCCCATATATAGATTTAAGTCTGAAGACAAATTAAAACAAGTTCGACCTACCAAACCATTTGCTTGGAAGAACTTCGATTGTCATAAAAAATAAACCTGATGAAGGAAAGAGGTAGAAACTTCATTGAGTGGATATATAAGAAATGAAATTAATGTTTTGGATAGTAATTCAAAGAAAGCATGGCATACGTACATTGGTATAGGTTTGGTCTTGTAACCTCAGAATCATTTGGAAGATCAATGTCTATACCAAAAGGGAAGATATTTATTTATATACGAACAATTATTAAGATCAAGATGGTTAAAAATGAAATGAAAAAAGAAGAGAAAACTTGGATCTATTAAAGATGGAAACGTACAAGGGTAGATGAGTCCTCCCCAAAATCCAAGATCACAATGGCTGCGAAACAAGTCAGGTTTGACAGCCAAGAACCTCAGTGGTGAAAGTTCTTGACGTGGGTGTTTAGTCACGGCTAGAGGTGGGACTTGCTCGAGGAGCCGGTCGATGATATCCAAGGCAATATCTAACAGTCCATATTAAACCAAATTTATTATGTTCACCTACGTAATATTACTTAAACTCATTTATATAGATTAATGTTGTCCAAAAAATATGTGCAAAGCTTCAAGTTCGTAATAACCAAGTACTCAAATAAAGACTTACCAAGAAATCCGTAAAATATCGCATCTAGTAAGAGACATGTAGCCCAATATCCTTCATCATTTATCAAAACATTTGGTGGTGTTTCATCGTAAAGATACCGAGTGAGCTCTCTATGTCCTGCGTTTGATGCCCGCACAACCGGTATAGCGAGTCCATAGCGACCTGAATGCTCTTGATCAAGTAGCTCGGGATTGTTTTCGAGCAAAGCCTTGACAATCTCAAGATTTCCATTACCAACAACAATATCAAGGGCTAAACTCCGACAATGAATCACCCTCTCACTCACCGCTTGGCCAGGCCTATTCATTCTTTGCAAAAGCTCCTTTACGATCTCCAATTGACCGCAACTACATGCTTTTTGCAACGATGCCTCAGAGGCTATCCACACAGTAGCATCTAACAGTTGGTTCAAGAAGTCTGTCACATGTTGCAAATTGCCGTGGCTTATGGCTTGTGAGAGTGGTAAGTATTCATAGTTTTCGTCTAAGATTACAACTGCATATGAAGTTAGTAATGTAAATATATTAATTACCATTTTTTTATAACTTATTAATTAATTACCGTATTACAAAAAATTTAAAGTAGTTTGATGATTATTTTAATTATTACAAAAGGAAAAAAATTGGTAAGTTGGCTTAAGAAACATGCGCTGTGTATTTCCACGCAAATTTCCACAAGTGAGTTATAAATATTAATGCTGAAATGATGATTTGATGAAAGAAAACTATCAGTATATATATTACTGAAAAAAAAAAGAGAAAGCTCTATTAAACCTGGCATTTTTCGTTACTCCTGATGATTGATGAAGCTTAATGGAAAATAGGATTTTGTACGCTCAATCTCTTCACAAATGAATTATAACTCCCATTTTGTTGTATGACTATTTAAAAGTGTGTTGATCCTACGCCATTATTTTCACGTCATAGCATTCGTTTTTTTAAATACCCAATCATATTCTTCTTAAACAAGAGAAACAATCAAACAATTTATTTGTTTAGGAACGTTGAAGTTTCGTTTTCTATTATTGAATCAGCTACCTTTGGGAAAATAGAAGCAGTCACCAAAACAATAAAATATGTGTCCGCCGAATAATTAATTAATTTTTGACATAAATAATAATAAATCATAAAAAGAAAAACACCGACTATCACTACAAGAAAACAGATAATTAGTGACTACTTTTTGTGACTGATTTTTCAGTCACAAAATTTGCGACTCCTTTGTGACGTATTTGCTACAAATTAGCGACATAAGAAAGGTTCGTCCCAAAAACGTCACTTATTTACGACTACAACATAGTGTCGCAAAATAGTCGTAAATTAGTGACGTTTTTGTGACTAACCTTTTTTTTGTCGCTAATTTGCGACTCTGTTGTGACAACGTTTATAGTCACTAAAGAGCGTTGCAAAGTAGTCACACATTTGTGACGCTTTTGTTACTGTTTTCTGGTGTGGTAAATGAGTGGCAAAGTAGTCACAAAAGTGTGACTGATTTACCTCTTTTTAGCTACACATTCATATGATTTGAAGAAAACAACTTAAGATCATTGTTAAAAGAGTGGTCATAAATATTTATATAAGTTTGAAATGTTAGTTATACTTAACATCATATATAATATTAGAAAAAATAACTTTAGATTTAATGAACTCCTCTTTGTTATGTCTATAGCATGTTTTAAGATATATTACATGTATTCTCAATTTAATGTTTTGTTAAGTTTAAATTTTGTTTGTAGTTATCTTAATTAGTATTATTTAGCACAATATACTAATGAAAGCAATTAAGAAATGTAAAAAGAATGATTGATTAAACATTTTTATCAATTTTGTGTTTCAAATATTTAGGGTATAGGGTAATGATTTGTGACTCCTTAACATAGCGTCACAAAATAGTTACAAATTTGCTACGATTCTGTGACCAAACATATATTTTCATTTCACCAAATTTTTGGGTTTAAAAAAATTGAAAAATGTGGTTATTTAAAATATTTTGGGGTTTGGGCGCGGATTTATTCCTCCTAAATCTAATTTGGGACTATATTTTGATAAGTGATAACAAGTACACGAGATCTAATTCCCAAATCTCATTGTGAAACCCTAGCCACTATCAAGTCTCAACCCTCATCGATTCCACCGAACCTCCATGTCTCTTCTGAATATTAACCTCATCATCTTGTCGATTTCATTCAGTTTTGTAATCTCTTCAACTCTTTCTCTCTCGCTCTCTCTCAAATTCCTTCACCGAATCAAATTCAGGTTCTTCTCCACAAAAAAACTTCTGAATCTCTCTCTCTCTCTCTCAGTTTTGATTCTTATACTCTTCACTTCTCTAGTTTCTTCTACTCTTCAGTTCTTGAAACCTACCACCAAATCGATTAATGGCTGGAAAGCTAGACGAGGCGGAGGTGTGATTTTTGCTCCGTAGGGTTTCAGATTTTGCTCCGAAATGAGACCAAATGTCTAATTTGATATGTTCTCAAGGTAAAATTGTTGATTATTTCGCAGAGACGCGAAGGTTTTCACAAGGGGAAAATGTCGTTTACAGTGGAGCTCTAGATACAGACGAAGAAGAATCCATGGTGGGAATCGATAAGCTTCTCTCTCTGATCTGCGACTTCACCTCTGAAAGATCTCGTGAAGGTAAAAGGATCTTCATACTTTTTAGTTTGTTTTTTCCTTTGTGAAATTTAGAGTTTATGCGTTGCTTGTATGCGATTCAGTCTTCGTAGTCTCTGTAACTAGAGAAATATGGCTTTCTCTTTATGATATTATGGATTCTTTGTGAATGGCTTTGAAGGAACAATGAACAAGGAAGTATTACTCACGTAATTTAATTTTTTCTAAACGGGTTCAACTTCTTGACATAGACTTAGATAGTGTTTGGTAATTGCTTATTCTCTTTGTCATAGTGTATAAGCCAAATGATTAAGTTGAACCAGGAAATACGGCTGTTTTCTATTCTATTCGTATAATTGATGTTTTATTAAGAGACAATGGCTTGCACATATGTTTCATATTAGCATATGTCATAGTTTTTCAGGATGGTTATGGAGCTGAATCACAAGCTATCAAGGATATAATATATGATGTAAATTTTCAAATAGCAAAAGAGGAAGGAGGATACTTGGCAGAGCAGAACATACCAAACAGGTAATGGAGCATGGTTTAAGCTTTGTGTCAATTATAGTTACGTACTGCTCCAAAGACCATTTGCTAGCTTATTCGTTCCTTATTTTAGATTTCTTTTATTCATTGTATGTGTAAAGCAGATTGGGATTGACATCATTTAAAGATTTCTTCTAATTAGCGTCCTTAGAGGTTAGGAAAATATTGGCTTGCTCAGTTGGTGTTGTTCCTATATGAAGGGATAAAAGTTTGCTTTGTGTTGTAGGTTATCTATGACAGAGTGACATGAAGAAGCACGGGTTTTAGATTCTTTTGAAACATTTCAGTTTCATTGGATGTTGACAAGTGAGTGACGATGGCTCTACATCTTTAAGCTATATAAAACCAATCGAGCCCTAGTGAGTTTGTTTCTAAATCTTATCTCTGATTCGAAATCTTCGCTTGTACAGTAATAAGTTCGTGTTCTTTATTTAGGGTTTTGAGGATTAAGTTTAACCCTTTACTGGGTCAAAGAAATATCAGATTTTGCCTAAGATTTGCTGATTTAATTTTTTAAGTAGGTAATTTGAAGGATTCAAAAGCGATTTGGAAATGGGGAAAGTTGTTGCTCCTGGTGCTTTTGGTAGTTATCTTCAGATGAATGGAGTGTCCAAAGCTAAGAGGAAGACACCTTTAGAACTCAGAGTAAGCTTGCTTCCTTCTTTTCATTGTGTAGTGTTCTTTTCTTGATCAGAGTAAACTCAGAGTAATTGTTTATTCTGACGAAACCGGAAGAACAATTGAAGCGGACTAGTTTTGTGGACCAAGCTAGAGAATCGTTTGATGTGTTGCGTCCGTATTGGAGAGGTTCCTCAAGTCTTTAGATGAACTCAAACTATTTGGAATAAGTCTCAATGTTTGTCTCAGTCTCTGATTTAGATAATGGTTTTGAAACTAGTTTTTGCTTTGTTTCTTTGTTCATAGGAAAAAAAAGAATGAGAGAGAGATTTGGTATCTCAAATACTAGCAACTCAAAGAAGGTATACAAAATCTTATTACAGATTTTTGTTTTTCTATTAAGAACTTACAAGTGGTTAGGAACTTGACTTTGAAAATGTATATGAATGCTGGATTATGTGTGATTCTATGGCCAATAGAAAGAACGTTTTAATTTTGATCATATGTTTTAATAGATGGTAAGTTTCATTTACTAGTGATAGTTTTAGTTTGCATTTTGATTTTGTCTGTTTAGTTACGATTTTGATTTCTATTGGTGAATATAATTACACATTTTGTCTGCTTACACAGATCCAAGAGCAACTTTAAGAAGCCAAGCATACAATATCGGAACAAGAATTGGAGAATGCTTGGCTGTGAGCTGCCCCAGCCGTTACATTAGCCCTGACACAAGGCACCTCGCAAGGCTCACCACCCACCCAACAGTAGACCCAATAACATTGTATTTCCCTTTAACCTTGAACAATTGAATGTGTTTGGTACTCTTATTTTGGCCAAATTATATTTGGTTCTTTGCATTGTACAAATTGTCTTTGGGTACTTTTGCTAGTGTTTAAATACTTGTTTGAAGTGCTCTTGTCTATTGGTGATGAAAAACAGTTGGATCTCTGTAGTTTTCATTACAGTTGCAAATAGGTCCCAAATAAGTGACATTAACGTTGCAATTATACGACTATATAAGTAGTCACAACTTCCGGTATGATTGCATAACGTCATATAGTAGTCACAAATTCAAGGGAGTCACTAATTAGTCTCTAATTTATGACAGCATAATATAGTCACAAAGTAGTCGTTTATATGTGACGGAAATAAAGAGTCACAATTTGGTCGGTAATTAGTGACTACTTTGTGACGGCTTAAATTAGCGACGATGAATTTGCGACTACTTTTTTTAGTCACAAATCAGTAGCTAGTTGCAGTTTTGTGACTATTTTGTGACGATTTTGGGAGTCACAAGTTATCTGTTTTCTTGTAGTGTATTTAGGCGTTTGCTATGAAGCTATACAAAATTTAGGCTTCCTAAGATAATAATACATGCATGATGCATGAAATAATATGTTTTCGATTATATTCATAGACATCTATTATTCTGTTAAAAGTTATAACACCCTCGAGTTGATTGCAACGTCCTTTAAATTTAAAATAAATATAATCTAATACCATAATATTTAAACAATCGAAATATACAAGTTCCAAGAAACTTACAAAAAGATCTCCAGAATTTAAATTTGAAAGTTCTATATATATAGATATATGTACACATTTTCATAAACTATTTTGGTAACTTTATTTTTAATGTAAATTGATTATTGAAAACCAAAGTCTAGGGATGACATTGCATAAAATGATAAACTATATATCCGGCAAAAAAAAAATAAGAAGATAAACTATATATATGTACCAATTGACTTTAAACAAATAGAAGGAAAAAAAGAGTACTATAACGACCTTTCAGTTTGCTAGTATATACTTTTGATTAAAATGTTTTATTTTCTTATGTTATATTTTAATCCGGAACTTTTAGGGGGGGAGTAAATTAAAGAAATAAATCACATTTTTTAAAATAAGAAAAATAAGTTACTATGAACATTTTTATCCCTTTCAACACTCAATCTAAAACTGTACGTGACATATTCCTAATCTAACTTTCATACATGAAAAGTTTATCAAACAATCTAACTTCACAATCTATGTAATAAATATGCAAAACTAATCCTTCTAAGCAACTTTTAAATAATTTTGTATAAAAACCTCACCAAACAATATTTCCAAATCTGAAAATTGCTACGTTAAATGAAAAACTCCAAGTTAATATTATGACAAGCTGCAAGTTGATCTAATTATGAAAAAACTTGTTTTTAATCTGAAAATTTACCAACGACACATGTTGTGAGTTACTCTTCATGAATTACTCTATTACAACACTCACATTCAGAATTTGGATTTCTCTCATGCATTAAAATGTACTTGAAGTTATCAGTTTCCTCGTCCTCTTCGATGTATTTTCAACTGTTGTAGAACCCTTTTTTTCTTCATCGCAATTTCTGAAAATCATGACAATCCAAGTATCAGGCATTATGGTGACAAATGTACCAAAGAAGAGGGTAAAGATAAAGTTCATTAAAATTACCATCAGTATACGAAGTGATGGATGTAAGCAACCAAGATTAGTTATTATAAGTAGTCTATTATTATTATCTACTATTAACAATTATACATATCAAATTATAAATAAAAAATATTAAAGAAAGGATAAAAATGTCCATGGTAGTGTATTTTTTTAATTTTTAAAAATGTAGCCTATTTTCTTAATTTTGATAATTTTTTGGCTTATTTTCTTAATTTTCGTAGTTGACTAGTTGGAATATCTTTATTTTGTTGTGGGTGAATATTCGAAAAAAGGAAAATATTTTTTTTATAAATGATATGAGTTTATCTATCTATTCTAAAAACGTGAGGCTCTTACATGCGAATCTGAAGAATTGTTTCGTCATGGATGATGTTTTGTGTTTTTACCGGGTTTGAGTCTTTATCTACCCTCTTATTTTCTACTATCTTTTACCGAGTTTTATGCGTCTTTTAAAGATCCGTTGAACCTTGTGTGTCATTTGAAAGTTTGGCCCAGCCAGGAGCTCCTTCTTGGTAATGGACACGGCCAACTGACACCAGTCATAAGTATCGACCCGCAGCTCCTAGGAATTTCATTCCTCTGCAGACTGTAGTTGTCCAGCACTAGACACGGGTCGCAGGACACGGCCAGCTGATATCGGCCCAAAATACCCTAATAGGCTTTAGAGAAGATGAAATCTTAATTATACTAATCTACTAACGATTTTGATTATTTCATTGCTTAACAAAGGTTCTTCTTTACATCCAGGAATAGAAGTTACGATCAGTTTTCAAAACAACCCAAATTTGATTCAATATTCAAACAATGGTCCCCATTTATTTTTGTAGCCACAATGGTTCAATATTCAATCAAGAAGACTTGAAAGTTTAGCAGCGGCGTAGATACGATTGCACTAAGGATAGAGGGCAGTCTCTGTTTTGAGCAAACAAAAGCTTGTTTAATAGCTATCAATATCAGTTTCAGGCCTTCGCAGGAAGTAACGCAGACAGTTCACCAACACCTGCAGGGACCAGAGTACACACAGATGTAAGAGTTGAGTTATTTACATCTCTCTTTTGAAAGGTTTAAAGTTCACAGTAACCGAAACAAAAACTCACCTGCGACAAGGAATTGTTCAGTGCTTGCCCTTGGTAGCTTACGTGAAACTTGTCTTTCGCAACCAGTCCCTGAGACAATGGACACGTAAATTATTACTGCAAGGCGGTAGAAATGGAATCACACTCTATGCACTTAGATGGAGGTTTAAGAGTTTTGAGTACCTCTGTGTCTATCTCTGCGGATTCCACGTCTATGTTGATATCAGCCATCACTTTGATCATCTCTACAACAAGACCTGGCCTGTCCGCTGTCTCTATGCAAAGCAGGCTACAGAAACAAGAAACCAGAGAGTGTTATGTAAACTATTTTAGCAGGCTACTTTTTTTAATGTGACCTTGTGGTGTCATGATTCTACTGAATATAGTATACCTCCTCTTTGGTCCATCTTCTTTCACATGTATGTGTGTTGCGATATCGACATCAAGCTGTCACCAAATGAATCCAAAGCAGATTAAGACATCAGGGAAAGAATTTGTATAAACCATAGGACACAGAAGTATCCTCCAACAAGCATAGTAAACATTACCTTCTTTTCTGGAGCCTTTATTCCAAAAGTTTCACCCATTGCAAGTTGCTCGCTGCATTCCTGCAAAACAAACAAAGGCAATGTTCAAAGAAACTTCAACGGCTGGATGCAAGTCCCTTGGAATGTGAATGTGATTAACTCAAAGAGATTAAGAAAACTGAAGCAAACCGGATGGTATTTCAAGAGATTGTTGATAATTGTCAAACGGATTTGCTCCAATGAGTCAGGATCTTCCACTTTACGACCAGTGGCTCTGATGTCACAAAGGAAAAACCAATTCAGGCATTTGTGACAACTGACAATACAAGTAGCTGAAGATGATACTGGCACACCACACCAATATTTTTCAGAAATAGAAAGTATTTGATCAGATTCACTTGTCTCAAGCTAAATTGTCTATTTTGAAAGACTCATTCAGAGAAATTTTATTAGCCAATGTTTATCATGAGCTTCATATGACAACTGCAGAATTCTAACCAGTATAAGATGAGCTAAATTTCCATAGGATGATCATAACAATACACACAAGGTGGACCTTAACAAAATTGTGTAGAGAACCAGTGAGAGGCCAATAAATGATAAGCAGATATCTAAAGCAAACAGAGAGCAGGAAAAAGAACAGCCACTCTTACAGTTTTGTTATAGAAAATCTTGTCTGCTTAACGGATCCTTTAGTAGAGACAGTTCCTTTTACTACATCCAATCCCAAATCTTTCAATGCCCTCATCTGCCAAACACAATAATGATACATAAGCCGAAAACAAGGCAAGTTTCAGTGATATCAAAAGACAAGGCAGTTATAGTCTGATAGTTGCTTTTAGCATCGTTGATGTAACTAGCCTCTTTGTTACTAAAATAGGCAATAGAATCACTTACTGTGTCAATGAGAGCCCCAAGACGATCTCCAAAACTGAGTTGTACAATAGTAGCTTCAGGGTCAGCATCTTGGTCTATCAAAACCATTGGCATTGGAACAAAGTCATCATCATCTTCCGATTTCTGCGATCAAAGTTTCCAGCAAATGTCACTCAAATGCACACGTCAACACAAAACTCATATGCAGAACATTTCCCTACTAAACATAAGAAGATCAAATCACACATCAAATATCATCCACACCAACACAGAACCGTATACTCTCTACATTTACTTTCCGAGCTTCTGCGCTCATATACATGTACGCCAACGGTAGTCAAATCAACAGATCCAAGAACCATCTATAGCTTATGAACACAAAAAAAACTGAAACAAGTTACTGACCGGAGAAGATGGAGTAGTAGCATCAGTACTGTTAATCGACGCATACACACGGCTTCTCATACTGCAGATCAAAACACACAAACACCGAGAGATATTAGCAAAATCTCAGATTAAATCATACAAACTATTAACATCACGAAACACACAAGAAATTGCAATTGATTCATATAGAAACCAAATCACCAAGCAATTTACTCTAATCATCTCAAGAACATGTTTCCCATACCCTATCGAATACTTTCTCAAGCTTCATAACAACACATTCCACTACTCCATATACAAGAATCTACAAAGATTCCATTAGCGAATTCGTTTTCAAGCACATACAAAGCAGAGATTTAAGTAGAATCAAGCTCTGATTAGCCGAAAATAAACAATCAAGCTCCAACAATTCCAGCATCAAGATCTACGAAACGAGACATATACAAAATACGCAATATCGAACCTCTTCGTTAAGAGAGACATTACACCTCCGACGAACTTCCGGCGATCATCGAACAAAGCAAGAGATAGATCTGGATAAGCAATTTGAGCGGGAAAACGAGTCTGCTTACTGATCGGAGAAGAAGTAGTAAACGAAGAAGAGAAATTAGTTGCAGAGAAGAGAGTATTAGAGAACGCCATTGAAGTTTGAAATCTTTCTTTCTCTTTCTTTCTTTCTCCGAGAAGTCAGAGAGAAATCTAAGAACGGCGAGAAACTTGGCGTTTAGTGATAACAAAAGGTAATGAATGGAGTGATGAATCTGGCTCATGAATGACGTCACTACCAAGATGCTCCACGTGTACATCTACTAGCTAAAGGATCGGATGTTTGTTTTTTTTCGTTATATGTCTCTAGTTTCTATGATTAATTATTTGATTAATTGCAAATTGCTTATAGAATAATGTTGAGAGTGTTACGAATTTAGATGCATTTATTTGGTTGATGACGTTTTTAACTTCTACGTTCTCATTACCAAATATCTTCTCTTTTGTATTCTTTTATTCTCCAAGCCAATCGGATTTTATTTTGTTTTTATTTATAAGATAAATTCAGATGATATTTTTTTTTTTTACGGAATTACGTAAACATGTACTTTCAATATCAATATCAATATCAATATCAATATCGTCTCTAGTAGATGAATTAAATTAGTGTTGAACCAAACAGAAAAACAATTACTTTTGATTTCAATTCTAAAAAATAACTAATTTTGATTCATGAATATAATGTAAATTAAACGTCATTCTTGAAGTAATAAATTCGGTTTTTAAGAATTATGTTTCCACCATGTTTCTGAACTCTCCAATTCAAGTTTTAAAACGAGAGTCGATCTTTGAACGAGATTCCCGTGCAACATTAGTCCACATGAACATTTTTATTGATTAAATCAAACTAAAATCCATGTCATATGTTTCCGATACTTCTTCTTCATTCTTTTGTTCATTGGTATGGAGAAATCCAGATAATAAATCCTAACAACTTTGTTACGGGTTCGTGGAAGTTTGGTCATGATTTTTTATGCCGATTCATGAGTCTTTTCCCACACAAAAGCAAACCGCTCTTTGTCTCATAGTTGGGTTCGGGTAAACAAATTCAGAAGATTGTATGAAGGTAATTTAATAAATTTATTTACTTGTAACAACGAATAAAGTTATAAAAATTTCTGAATTTGTCATCTTAAAGCTTGCTGGTACTGATGCATCCCATTATACTCGTCTAATTTGGTTTTAAAGCATTTTTTTAGCGAACAATATGGGACGGATTATGTAAGATAATCCACAATTAACATTGAAAAGAAGAGAAACCTTCTCAAAACTATTCTTGACATGATTTCCTCTACAAACACTGAGAGATTCAGACAGCTTAATTTATCAGGATTTTCATAACTAAGTGAAGGAAGAGTGAGAATCATATTTTCTTTTAGTCTAATTTCATAACTCATAATCATATTTTTGTATAACAATTTCTTTTCCTTTGCAATGTTGGATAGCAATTATTGGGCGCGAGTTTTCCTACAGAGAAGTTGTACAAGCCTGTCGAAACTGAGCCGTAGCCCAATGGGCCTTAATATTAACTATTGATACAATGTTCTAGCTGTTTCATTGGGAATCCAAAACATGAACCCGGATCCGAACCCGAAACCCGTACCTGAACTTTGTTGTTTGATCACTCCAGAAGAATACGACTTCTTCTCCACTAAACAGAAATCTCACTCATCAGCAAAAATGGCGACTGCTCGTTCTGCGATTTCACGGCTAGGTTTGGTTCGATCCTTTGGTAAGAGTCAGATTGTTGCATCGCGATCCGTTGAATCGATTCGAGGATCGGCGATTCGGTGCTTCAGCGACGATACAGGTCGTATCCTCAGTGAAGAGGAACGCGCGAAAGAGACCATGTACATCCAGGTTTCTTCTTCATCCTTAGACTTGTTATTGTTTCCTCGCTTGATTTATGTATAGATTTCGATGTTTGCTTATTGGAATCAATGTTTGGTTAGTCGTAAAAGGAAATCGGATCTCAGTATCGATCTGAAATCTATCAATTAGGGAAATGGATCTAGCACTGGTTTTTAAGGTTTTGAGATCCAACGTTTGGCTATAGAATTGCACAGTCTTCGTCTCAAAATCAAAATCAAATTGTATAAGAGTTTGTTTATGCGATGTTTGCTTATTGGATTTAGTGTTTTGAGAGAAGTTAAAGGAAATCTGATCACAGTATCGATCGGATTATATCAGTTTCGTTAGAGAAATGGCTCTAGCTTTGATTCTTAAGCTTGTTAAATAGACTTAGATCTAGTTTTTGGATATAATATCGTACAGTCTTCGTCTCAAAATCAAATGGTTGATGAGTTTTTTTCAAGAGAAAGAAAGGAAACAAATGTTATCTGTGTGATTCAGCTTTTACTTGTAAGAACTATGTGTTGTTGTTATGCTATGAAATCTCTATAGCTTGTTGTGTTCCTTTGTGATTTGAGGTATGAGTTTTTAGTTACAGACTTGCATACAGAGCTTGATGCTTCTCACTTGCTTTACTCAGTCTCTATAGAATCGGTCATGATTAATGAAAAATATTGAATGAAGTCAGTATAGGAAGCTATGTATCCTTTGGTTTGAAACGCACTTCTAAGAATTATTGTGATTGAGCTTTTGCATGTAAGAACTATGTGCTGTTGTTATGCAATCTCTATGGTTTGTTGTGTTCCTTTGTGATTTGAGGTGTGAGTTTTTAGTTACAGACTTACATCTAGAGCTAGATGCTTCTCACTTGCATTACTCATCCTCTGTTGATTTGGCCATGACTTGTGAAAATACTATCAAATGGATGAATTTTGGGGACGCAGTCTAGTTTAGGAAGCTATTTATCTTGTAGTTTTTAAACTCACTTTATGAATCCGACTTTTTTTGTTAAAGAAAATGGAGAGGGAGATACAGGAGAAGAAGAAGAAACTCGAGCAACACAAAGCAGAAAGTGAGAAAGCAGGTGCAGGGAAGGTAAACACGCATCCTACCATAATCCATTTGTTCATGTGTTAATTTTTCCGACTTGTCTTGTAGTCAGAATCCGACAACTTCATCTTCTAGTATCAAATTTGGTTTTGCTTTCAAAACAAACAAACTAATCCGTTCATCGATTGTTTACTTGCAGAAACCTGAGGGAAGCAAGCCATGAGAAGTCACTCACCCGCGATATGCGTCATAAGGCAAAGCAATAGTGAAAAATAAATGTCTTTGACCTTTGTTCTCCCTTGGTTTGTGAATTTGTACTCAGAGATTCACCTGTTTGATGTGTGTTGTTATAAGAAATGAAGTTTTAGACAATACTTTAATGATTGCACCAATTAAAAAAACAACCATATGCATTGATTCAAAATATCCATAGTGGTGCCAAACATATTCGTGTTTACTAAAAAAAAAGCAATTCCTATACACTACGTTTATTATTCGTTCATCATCATCATCATTCTGTATAAGAAATTACCCAATCCTTCCTATTTTCTTTCCTATTCACATAAAATGTGTAAAAGAAAACCCTAATAAGCTAAAAACCATCACAATTCCTTCTCCATTTCTTCACATCCGAAAACCGAAATCCTCGAAATGCCCCGGATTCGGCATTTGCTGACCAAACTCCGCCATAATCTGCTGCTGCTGTTGCACTTGAACAGGACTACTCTCATTCTGCCCAGTCCACTCCATGTTTGAACCAGGCATAGCTAGACTAGCATCCACCGTAGTTATATCATGAATACTCGACCTTTTCCTCTCCTTCTTCACCGAGTTTTGTCTAAGAAAATACTTCTGAGCATGACTGGCGACCTGAGTCGGTGTCCTCGTCACAACAACATTCCTAGATATACTCCTCCAATCTCCTTTACCATACCTCTTCAATCCAATCAAAAACAATCTGCACCAAAACATTCATAACCAAACAATACAATCAATCACCTAAAATTTACCATTTTGCCACAAAAATGAATCAAAATTGTGTTCCCTAACCAATCAAAACCCTAATTCTACTCTAAAAATCCCTAACCAACCAAACCAAAACCCTAATTTTCAAAGATTTAGGAAATTCTGAATTAAAACATACTTGTGTTCGTTTTCAGTCCAAGGAGTTCCACGTTTGCGTTCACTCTCCCCATGTTTAGAACCAAACGAGATCTGACCGGCCGAGTCCCAACCAGCAGCCGAATCATCCAAATAATCCGGTACATCAACACGACCGGAATCAATCTCAAAAACATCATGAACCAAAACTTCGTAATGTTCTCTAACTTCACCAGAAGATTTCTGAAGCTGATCAGCTATTCTCTCCCACCGATTTAGAGATCCTTCTGGAAATAAAACCAAAGCTTGTTCAAACATCTTATCTTCCGACCTTGTCCACTGACTTGACGCCATAACCTAAAAAGCTTTTTAGTAGTTTGTTTCTTAAAAAAATCGTTGGAGGTTGTGAAAAAACTGTTTGATAAATTTATATGGATTTTCTCTGGTTATTTTCTAGGGAAAGTTTATATAAAGAGGAAATAAATTTGCTGGAAAAATATTAAAAAGGGGAAGAAGCAGCTCAGAGACCAACTTCAACACGGTTTCTCTGCAATTGGGATGTTTATTTGTCTCTCTCTCTTTTTATTTCTCTATTTTTTTCTTAGCATTTCATTTTCTTTTTATTTAATTTTAGGGTTATACACCTGACCAGTTTGTTACAGTTTTATTTTCTTTATTTAATTTATTTATTATAAGCATATGCCACTTTAATTTTCCAATAATATAGAAACACGTTGGTATTTTACAAATAAATAAAACAACCGCCTAAAAATACGAAAAAGCAATCTGGAAAGAAAGATTTTCTATTATGTTCACATTTGAATTACTAACTGTCTACGTCTCTGATATTTATCTATGTCATTTTTTATTATTTGTATGCCAAAATCAGATTTCTTAATGTAATTTAATATATATGATTAAAATTGCAGTAAAAAGTTCTCACTTTAGTTTTAAATTTGACTTAAAAGGAAACTCTATATTAACATACTGTAATATATTAGTTTATCAAAAAAAAAACATAATATTTTCTTATTTCAAAAACAACAAAAAAACATAATACATTCCAATAATAACTGTACTATACAACACTATCAAATTTGTGATATCTATTTAGAGATCTTCGTTATATTTATTAACATATTTTCAACGAATTTCAACAAATCGGCTAGAAGAAAGAAAAGTTCATTTGTACAGATTTTGTATTAAAATATTAGAACTACAAAATTAAATCTAATCGAGAAATATACTACAATCTTTTATACCTATATTTTATTTGAATTATTATATACTTGGTGAAAATTGTCGAGTACTATTGTATGACATACAAATATATTTTGAAGTTAAATTGTATATTTCTATATTCATATGAATGTATTAAGGACTGTGATTATCATAGAATAATAACTTATGATTAATTTTTTTTGTTCTATGTACTACACCAATTATATCAAACATTCTTTGTCCGAACAATAACTCAATTCAATTTAAAACATGAGATTTATTTCTTTACTGCTCAAAGGAAAAAGCAAATTATAGATATATATGACGCTAAAGTTTTATTACAAATTTTGTTGCTATAAATTGTCTCGAACTTGTTGAAATAGTCGTTAAATATGCAAACATCGAACAACGACAAGTAAGCTTTCAATGAGATAATTGTAATTTGAAAAATTAATGTAGACTATCTACACCACTTATCTTTACATAACTTACATGTAAGTTGCTTACTGTAGCCGGTTTATAAGCTTATGGAATATGATCTCGGTATGAGTTTGTTACAGTTCTATTTTTCTTTAGCTAAATTTATTTATTATAAGCATATGTCTCTTTATTTTTCCAATAATATAGGAACACGATGCTATTTTAGAAAAATACAACCGCCTAAAAATACGAAAAAACAATCTCGTGTATGTTCACATTTTGCCAAAAGAATTAACTACCTACGTGTTTTTCTCTGGAATTTTCAGTTTCCAAATCCAACTATAATGCAAAAACAAAATGAAAACAAAAATATAAAGATTTAGTGATTGTCTAACATTTGACCAGTTTAATTACATACCGCAAAATTTGACTAACTTATTACAGTTGGGATCATTAATGCATTATTTGATTCGGGTCGCTAGTCAAACTCCATTTTTCAAGTGTAGTGTACATTAGTAAGTTCAACACTCACGACTGTAACTAATTAAGCAGACTATTCATAGTTCAATGCCTCGATTTTAACGAGTTTTTCAACGAAAAACTAAAGTAAATGATGTACGGGTTGATGTACTGTTAATATTTTTGATTGTTAATTTCAGTTTAACACCATGGATCATTTTTGATTTTATGATTGTAATTGTTTAACCATATTGATTGTAAATGATATACGTGTTTTTTTTTTTTGAGAAATAAATAATATACATGTTGGTGTATATTTTGTTATAATTGAGTTACTTTTTATATATGTATATCAGGGTATATCAAATCTTATTGTGTACATATATATTCATGTAAATCTAATAAATAAGATTGTAAAATCGTTATTTAGTTTTCATATGGTATCAGAAAAAGATTATAAAATCCTAAATCTCGATATGCTTTAAACGACATATCTTATTGAATAGACACAATAAAATTGATATGGCCTAATACATAAAAAGGAAACTCAGAATTTGACTATCTTATCTATAGATCTTCATTGTATATAGTAACTAGATTTTCAACGAACTTCAACAAATTACTAAAGTAACACAAACGAACTTTATCTAAATATCTATGATTTTAACACTTTTAATAATTTAATTGGATTTACAAATAAAGTGGATACGTTACGGACT
Organism: Arabis alpina; assembly: GCA_900128785.1. Taxonomy (NCBI): domain Eukaryota; kingdom Viridiplantae; phylum Streptophyta; class Magnoliopsida; order Brassicales; family Brassicaceae; genus Arabis; species Arabis alpina. The sequence goes on from LT669795.1 coordinate 2,650,428, forward strand.
TTATGAAGGTTCGTGGACCGACTTTCCACCAGTATTAAGCCACGTGTCTTCTGCCAATTGTTTCTTAATGATACTTTTTAGCTTCTAACTGATGCATCCGCATGACGTGGCGTGTTATCCAGCTGTCACGTGGCGTTGAAAGAAAATTCTACCAGTTTCTGCTTCTTTTAAGTTTTTTTTTGTCTGTTACCAAATGTTTTAGTTTGATATTATCTTCAAAAACGTGGGAAAAATACAAATAAATACGAATAGAGACTATATCGAAAATATTATAAATAAAAGTGATTATTTAACAAAAGGTAGTAAAAATTCGTAATTTATTTGTTTAAATAAAACTTTAGAAGATGACGAAAAGGCTAGGAATAATGTATAGTATTTTCTTGTTTTAATTATACATACTTCAATGTTACAGCTTTGGAAGCTAAATGGCTCTTAATTTAAGAGTGTTTAACAGGTTAGCCAGACTCTTCCACTAATCAGTAATCACTATAGACACCAACATGAGTTAAACTCCGAAATATTCTAATTACATTAGCTCGAATATCTGACACTAGTCAAAATTATATTTGCGAACTATTATAGTTATAGACCCCAAGAAAACAATTTATTGGGCTTTTAAAATCATCTGTTTCATGGACTTTAAATCGGGCTCTTAAAGCTAAGTATATATCCATGGATACATCATACATAACTAATTAAACTAATGGGCCGATTCCACTAAAATAGCTCACACTACATCATAGATACATGAAGTGTGTGATGATCAATTGATTCTTTGCTGAATCACAATTTGATATATGTTTGAAGTTTCAAATAAGAAACTTTGTCTTAGTATTCTAGTTATAAACACTATTTGAAAAAGTTGAGTTGTTTTTCCATTGTTTTAATGGATTATTGATAGGAAGAATGTGAAATTTTGATAAATAAAACAAACGAAAACAAAATGTAATGAAGATTTAATGTAAGGCTATTTTTTAGGTGGATCCATTCATGCATACAGGCCTACTTAGATCTTTGATATTATCTACACGACTAAATCTATCTACACATGGATACATATACAAACTATTGACAATATTTACCAAAACTATTTTACTATACATATGAAATAGTAGCCAATAACCTTCTATGCCAATATGATAAGATAAAATATTGTATTATTTTATTTTAGGTTCATAATATTTTAAGTCAGAGATGGGCAGGTCTGGTACAGTGTGTGTGTGATACGTGGTCGGGCTGAAGCAAACTGAGTTTTGCATCTTATCCAAAATCAGATTTGACCATCCCACTCACTGTATAAACCACTCCTACCACATTATCTTTGTTTTTAATTTTGTCATCTTATTACTCTTTTATATTATTAACCAAAGAAATGTGAGATTTGATTGGACTCCATACAAATCCTAATCATTTTGTTTTGTCGAATTTAATTTATATTATATTTTGTGTGTGGTTGATTCGAATATGTGTCAATGGTTGTGACACTCATTGTGAAAAAGAGAGAGTTCATATTCAAAGTAGATATTTCATATATTTTGCTTGAATAAGCTAATGTTATATACTCATATTCAATGCAATGCGCGTCCAAAATATATATATCAAGGCAAGTGTGTATCCAGTTATGAGTGTGATTGGAGCGAGCTGTATAAAAAATTTATATGTCATATACAAACTAACCCATCTTACGATATATTTTTTTTTTAACCAAGTTTTAATGATAGTAGATGAGTCATATATTTAAAGGTTTAATGATATTTTTCACGCTTGACTTATAATATATTCAAGTAATAAATATAACCGTCAAATAGTTCGTTCACCAAAATGATGAACCGGACACAATTCATAGTTTTCGATATTAAATAATATCCAAAAAACTAATATTCAAACAAAAGAAGTTTACATTGTGAAAGACGTTTTTCTCTAAAATTGTTGGGTCATCGTTTTCGAATGCAAATTATCTATAGAGAACAATCGGAACATGCTACAAACATGCCGCATATTCCCATGATGATTTGATCATAAAGATTACTCGTTTCATATCTTATACAATCTTAAGGCCATAATTGTCTAACATTTTGCGTAAATATTTGTCTTCAAAGTGGTACTACCATCATTTATTAAAAAAAAAAGAGAAATACTACAACGTTAATTACATGCAGATAGATAAGCATGAATGTTTTCCAAACTAATTACAAATTGTTAGCTAAAAATTAAATATATATTCCCTCTGTTGCATATTAGTTGTCGTTCTTGGTGATTTCACGTCAATTAAGAAAACACTTAAAAAATCTGTTTTACCCCTAATTAATGTGTTTTTCATTTGATATGTGCAGGGACGTGGCTATGACCATTTGAAAGAGACAATGGCATGTGACCCAAATTTTTTTGCAGAAAAATTAGAGGCTATAATTTTGTTAAACTTATCATTAATAATAAGTTAAAGGCCCAAACTTTTATTAAATCTACCATTAGCAATAATGTAACGTGAAAAAAAAACTTAATTTGAGGGTTATTAAAAACTACAACTAATTAGAAGTAAAAAATAATCAAAGAAAGTAATTTTAGGATAATATTCAACCGCTTAATCTCTTTCACTTTTCTTAATCGAGAGAAACATTTGTAGTCTTTCTCAATTACAAACACTGACACAATCAATTGGTAAGTAATTTCTTTATTGTAATTGTGTTCATCTAATTTTTGTTTAGATTATTTTATCTGATTAAGCAACCCAAACATGATTTGAAAATTTAATAAACAACTGCTCCCTAATTTTAAATTGGAATAGGTTTATATATTATCGTATATCGTATATTGTTGATTATTCCAGTTTCAGTGGCATATACGAAAACAAGTTTATCAAAATTGAAGTTGATGAAATATTATTTTCTTTCGAGTATGTTACAAAAAGATTGAGTGATCTGTTATCTTGTCTATCGAGAAAAATTGGTTAAATATATTGGTTTTGAAAGTTTGGTTAATAATTTTGTTGAAAAAAAATACACATATTAAGTTAGAGATAGTAATTTGTTTTTACTTTTGTTTTGGACAAAATGATTTAACGTTTATTTTATACTATAAATTATGGCAATTTTTTTTAGTAATTAGTCTCACCTCGGGCCTTATTATCTCTAGTCACGGCTCTGGATATGTGTAGTTAATAAGCTAAAAGAGTATGAATAAAATTGGAAAATCAATCATAAATTTATATTAGAAATGTAAAATGATAACTAATTTGATACAAAATATAAAGCGTAGAATACCAACTAATATGAAACGGGGAATATTATTGTCCAAAAGAACCAAAACTCATGTCCTGAAATTCGGGTCACGCCTCGTATAAAACCCGTGTGCGTTATCCCTTGAAAACAAAACAACATCCCACGTGTCATCTTAATTGCCACACGTGTGAACCTTACATAGTGCCGTTACCGTGTCTTACAATATACGGAAGGTAAACTCCGTTTGTTATTTCTTTTCTTTTTAACGTCCGTGACGACGGTTTCATTACCTCAAGAGCTTTCGAAGCAGAGTCGTTACGTTTCAAACAACCGACCGTAGTTTTAATCAATTAAGGTTATTATTCATTTTTAATTAGTAACAACGCATAATTACATCAAAAAATTATTTTGTCATCTAACGTAGAATACCATTTTAGTGGTTATATAGTCAACACAAATGGTATACAATCTTTTATCTTATATAGTAAACCGACCGTAGTTCTAAACAATTAAGGTATTAATGCATCACCAAAAATATATTTTGTCACGTAATGTAAAGCATTAACTAGAATACCATTTTTAGTTGTTATATAGTCAACATATATGGTTTACAATCTTTTATCTTATATAGTAAATGACAACACCTTACCAGCTACTATTAAATTAGTTTGAGATTTGTATGCATGAATCAATAAAAGCGTTAGCATAATTAGTACTAGTATATTATTAATTAAATCAAATTGGACCAAACATTATAAAAAAGAATCTTGGGTTTAGTAACTTTTTGGCTTATTCTTATGTGATTAACGTGAATAAATAAAAATCAAAGAACAAAGTTCTACTAATTAATAATATGAGTGAATCTATATACCCTTAATTATCATCATAATTACAGAATAAAGCCACTATCTTCAATCCTATCCTTAATCTCTATTATAAAAAAAACCAACACTTGTCAAATTCACAAATTCTCAGTCCTACACATACCAAAACCCGACCCGACCCGAATCTCGCCGGTGTAAATGGAGGTCCAAAGCAACACCAACAATGGCGGCGACGGTGGTGGTAACTCTTCTTTCTCCAGTCTCCGAGTTTACATTAACTCTCTTTCCGCCACACCTTCTCGTTTAGCTCGCCGTGCTATTTCAGTCTCCACATCTTCCGACGAAATGAGTCGTATCCGTACAATCTCCGGCGAACAGATGCGTCGTACTCTCCGTTGGTACGATCTCATTGGACTCGGAATCGGAGGAATGGTCGGTGCCGGAGTTTTCGTAACCACCGGTCGTGCTAGTCGTCTCTACGCCGGTCCATCAATCGTCGTCTCTTACGCAATCGCCGGACTCTGCGCTCTTCTCTCCGCTTTCTGTTACACCGAATTCGCCGTACATCTCCCCGTCGCTGGTGGCGCTTTCAGTTACATCCGTATCACATTCGGTTAGTTACATCTCCGATCTGTAACCGTAAATTGAATTTCAAATTTTCGAAATCTGTAACCGTAATAACAGAATCGATTTCGAATTTTTGATTTTCCTCTGTTTTTTGTTTTCTCAGGTGAGTTTCCTGCGTTTTTTACCGGAGCGAATTTGATAATGGATTACGTAATGTCAAACGCAGCAGTTTCTAGAAGCTTCACTGCTTATTTAGGTACAGCTTTCGGAATCTCAACGTCGAAATGGAGATTCGTCGTCTCCGGTTTACCGGAAGGATTCAACGAGATAGATCCAGTTGCGGTACTCGTTGTCTTAGCAATCACAGTTATAATCTGTTCTAGTACAAGAGAAAGCTCGAAAGTGAACATGATTATGACTGCATTTCACATAACATTCATAATCTTCGTGATCGTGATGGGATTTTTAAAAGGAAATTTAAAGAATCTATCGTCTCCGGCGAATCCGGAGAAAAATCCGTCGGGGTTTTTTCCGTTTGGTGCTGCCGGAGTTTTCAATGGAGCAGCTATGGTTTATTTGAGCTATATAGGTTACGACGCCGTTTCGACTATGGCCGAAGAAGTTAAAAATCCGGTAAAAGATATCCCCGTGGGTGTTTCCGGCTCCGTCGCGATCGTCACCGTGCTTTATTGTCTTATGGCGGTTTCAATGTCAATGCTACTTCCATACGATCAGGTTCGTAATTAATTACTCCCTCCGTTTCATATTAGTTGTCTGTTTAATAATTTTTGTTTCAGATTAGTTGTTGTTTTCGGGATGCAGATAGATACAGAGGCGCCGTTTTCGGCGGCGTTTAGAGGATCTAACGGCTGGGAATGGGTGACGAAAGTGGTGGGGATAGGAGCGAGTTTTGGGATATTAACATCACTTTTAGTGGCGATGTTAGGTCAAGCTCGGTACATGTGTGTGATCGGAAGGTCAAGAGTGGTCCCGGTTTGGTTCGCTAAGATTCATCATAAAACATCTACGCCGGTCAACGCCTCCACTTTTCTTGGTACGTTACTTTTTTCTTTGTCTCATTCACATTTTTATTATTACTGACTCAACTCAAAACAATCATATAGTAAAATCTGATTTTATATTTTCTGGTCCATAAAGTGGCAGTTAGGTTAAAAGGGGACCTCTTAGAACCGTTTCGGTTGTTTTTCATGATCTTTTTTTCTTTCTTGATTACGAGTTTTATCGTTTTCTCATAGATCATACGATCCACGTGATTACATTATCTATACGTGTCCATTTCAATAAATATTTTATAATCAAATGTTTTGGACTCTAACCAATTTAAAATCTTTCCTCTATCGATCTCGATCGTGACAAGGGCTTTCGTGCGTTATGTATCAATGTAGGGACATGGTTTTATGTGGTTTTATTATCATCGTGTTTTTGGGTTTTAATTAGAATTTAAGACAGGGTCACAGAGAGAGCATCTGATGTTCGATAGGTAGAGATGTCGTGTTCAGTTACTGGTTGGTTTATTTTTGTTCTGTAAAAAGTTTTTTGTTCAAAGATTCAATCTTTTCAATGGTCTTGATTGTGATTGATTTAGTGGGTCTCTTTGGTCTCTTGTGTGTTCCCTTAGTGTTAAAATTACATATTCCACTTTTCTTTATTTAATAAATCGTCGCTATGATGGTTGGATAATTACAATGCGGGACGACTAATCACCAACCATTTTTATTTAACAAATTATGATCATACCACTAGCCTACTCGGCTGATATTTCACAACTATCAAATTTTGGGCAATTTTACTCGAAGGCATTCTTCGATTTTGGCAGATTGGGAAACATGGTTAGATATAAAAAATAAAATTCGGCTTGATATAAATATTGGTTGCTAGTATCATTTAGTGATTCATATGTATAGTTAACGTGTATTGATTAGAGCCAAATATTATATTTATCCATACGCATACTTTTTGAAACACACATTGGTTTTCTCGTATTCACTTGTGTGACAAAGTGAATCATTTACCATAAAGGGCCATCATCATCGTCCAACCTTATCCTTACCCATTTTAGCATCCCACTAGTTCACATTTGCTACACCCATTAATAGCATTAACTTCTCTCTTTTATGTTTTACGTATATACTTTTTAAAAAAAAGAGAGAAAAAAAAAGGAACAAATCCACCAACCACTCACTATCTTCGATTTCATATTAGACTTTTGAGTTGGTCGAATTCGAATATCTAACATGGTTATAGAGAATATCGTGATCATGAATCTTATTAATATTCGTATTGTTTCTCCTTGTCAGGTATTTTCACTGCGGCTCTTGCGCTCTTCACTGACCTAAACGTCCTCTTAAACCTAGTGTCAATCGGTACACTATTTGTCTTTTACATGGTCGCAAACGCTCTCATTTTCAGGCGTTATGTCCCGATCGGACCAACCAAACCATGGCCCACACTCTCATTCCTCACACTATTCTCCGTAACCTCTCTTATCTTCACACTCGTATGGCAACTTACGCCACAAGGCAAGCTTAAAGCTTTCTTGCTCGGTGCCACCGCGGTGGTCGCTATAGCCATAGTGCTGATTTTCCAATGCGTGGTCCCTCAGGCGAATAAACCCGAGTTATGGGGAGTCCCGTTTATGCCGTGGACCCCGTGCGTGTCGATTTTCTTGAATATATTTTTGCTCGGCTCGTTGGACGCACCGTCTTACGTCCGGTTCGGGTTCTTCTCGGGTTTGATCGTGCTTGTGTATTTGTTTTATGGCGTTCATGCAAGTTCTGATGCTGAAGCGGATGGATCTTTTGGTGTGAAAGATGGACAAGTCATGAAAGAACTGACCGAGGTGTGAAAAGTATTTTAGTTTGAAAATTAGTTTATGTAATTGAACTCTCATTTTTTAAAAAGAGGGGGTTTAAATTTAACTAATGAAAGGTATTTTAACTTTAGAGGGAAAAATGTTATGTAAACTCTCTATTTTTTCAAGGGAAAATTTAATGTATAACTATCCTTTTTTTTGGAAATGGAAGAGGAATTAGAGAGAGTATTACATAGAAATTATGTGGCTGAGAAATTATGTAACAGTTTTTGAAAAATCAATATATTGTTATATATTCTCTCTTTTCTTTGTAATCTTATTATATAAAGTAGAGTTTGTCAAAATTGTAACTCATGAGATCTTGCCACGTGTTTAATATCGATCGAGATGATGACATGTGTAAAAAGAATAAAAACGGAAAACTAACAAAAAAAACTGTTAAATAATTAAGTAAATAGTGAAAATAAAAAATTGTAATAGTGTAACTTAATTAGAAAAAAAATATAAAACTAACCAAACAAATTGTTAAGTGACTAACCAAATAGTGAAAAGGAAAATTATAATAGTTTAAATTAATTAGATTTTTTTAATAATACTCTAAAATAATTAGGAAATAAAATAAAATTTATTATCCAAACTACATATATAAAAAATTAAGAAAGAAATCGAAAATATATATAAGTGGCAAAAAAACTGAAAGTATACAACGAATAGTTAGTAAAAACATTAACCTAAAGAGATTATAAAAAATAAATAAACAAAATTATAGAAAAAATAAAAGAATCTTATTATATAAAGGAGAGGTGATTTGAATTAATTTATATTTTCCTATCTTGCGATTAACAAAATGCAATTTATGATAAATAAATTGATAATTATACGGGTTTTAACTTAAAACACGATTATACGAGTTTCAATTTAGAATATACTTATTTGTGTTTTAATGTAAAATATAATTATAAGAATCATAACTATATAAATAATCAATTTTAATATCTAATACTCGCATATTGTGCGGGTCCTAATATAGTATAAGATGTTTTAGAGAAAATGATGACATTTCTGTTAAATACAACTCACAGACGATAATATGTAAAGCATATTAAGTTATAAGATTGGTTTCATACAAAGAAGACTGTGACATTTACTTTGTATTAACGGAGAAGATTGTGACATATAAAGAACCAATCAATATCAGTCGTATAAGGCAAGATCTTTGGTCTGAAATAGTAAATGCAGTATGTGAACGTGATACATTAATAAATGGATACGTTACGAAGATAGACATAGGTCTTTCATAAATACGAGAGATGGCGTACAATTGAAAACGATGGGTCTCCATCTTTCTCACGGGACACACATTACCTGACTTTATCCGAAACTTCATATCCAACAATATCATGATCACTTTCTTTTTTACGACCACTTGTTTCGAATTCCTTGAGGATATATCTACATTCTTTTATTATTGATAGTTAATATATATACTACTTCTATACTACTTCTATATTCAATATTGATAGTTAATATACGAAATTGTGATCATGTTCTTTATCTTTATGAAATTATCAGGTTAGTGATAACTAATTATCCCAAACTGTATAAGAACTTCTATATATACACTAAATCAGTAATATTGTTCTCAAGTACTTTAGACCCAAATAACATTTTAACCAAAAAAAAGAAGACCCAATAACATATTTGATTAGTTTTTGGAGTTTTAAGGACATTATTTCATGTTAGGATCTTTAATATTATTATCTTGAATTCTATATAATTTATATGGTCTAGTGCCTACTATTAATGTATTTGGATAAAAAATATATTAGTCATACGTATCAAGGTGTAGGCTCTTTAAATTTCAGGTTACTAATAATGTCTTCATTCTTTTATTTTGTTGTATTCTTAAACTCTTTTGATTTTAGTTTATAATCGTCAATTATGGAGGAAAGTGAAAGCTACATATGAGCGAATATGTGATCTTAATTCGTATAAACAGTCCAATTATTCTTTTATCGAACACTCTCAATAATTATGTGAGATATTTGGGTTCATATAATATACTTAATTACATTTATATACTTTGAAGATGATATATATATATCTCGAATCTACAGGGGAGACGACACTAGCTTATATTCTCTCTCTCTCTTTTTGATGACTAATATTCTTGAAGATAGGTCCTAAACCAAGAAAAGCCCATTTTTCAAGATCTTCAGATTGTTGGAAACTTATTTTTTCATATATCATATTATATTTTGTGGATTTTTATATATATTGTTCTGCCAATTAGAAGATGTGATTCTACTGGCAATACAAAGATTTGATGTCTTTCTAGAAACACCACTTTACTTAAGTAAGGAGTTCCATAAGCAAAAGGGGGTAATTCAAATGTAAGCTAGTGTCCTCCTTTTGAATTTGACTTTATCCTAATTACAAACCTTAATGATGTTGGATTCTACATTGGATTACCAATATTTTTATTTCTCGACGATAACAATTAACTAAGACAACAAGTTTTATTATACCGGTAATTGAAAAAACCGGTTATTATCATCAGAAACTCACTGGTTTGGATTGAGAATACCAATACAATATTAAAATTTATGAATCTGAATTTTTTCTAAAATGCACTAGAGTAGATGAAAAAGCAAAATGATCTGCGTTTTATATACTCTATACTATAGCTTAATCCCGATTCTATAACTTATATGAGGCATAGGACCACAAAAATGTCAACTACTTCTAAACCAATCAAGGCACAATCTAAGGCAAGTTGATGTAGAAGCTAGTTAGTCCGTTAATACATAGCTGATGGGTCAAATCTAATTATTTCACTTTTTTTGTTGACATTTTTAATCACGAATTTCCCGACTTCTCATGAGTTTTGACATTCGCTATGCGAAATATGATCTTTATAGTATAAGATAATAGTGCTTTCAAAAATAGTCATAAAAGGAAAAAATAAGAAGAAAGATAAGGCCATCATCAATGGTGAAATTTAAAAAGTTTCATATCAATAAATGTAATTAAAGTAATCATAAAGTGAAAGAGAAAGAGTAAATGGGTTCTATAATTTATGTTTGCAGAACCGTTTAATAAGAGTGTCAGCCATGTGTCTTTATGACAATGGCCCAAATTGTTTTAACAATTTAATTAAAAAAAAAAAAAAATTACATCAAAAGTTCTTAAGAGGTTCAACGATAATGATGCACTTTGATTATATTCTCAATTTCTCATCAAAACAGCAAAGTTTTTTTTGGCAACTTGCAATCTCTTCCACATTTTTATTATCCACAAAAAGTAAAATAAAGTTAAACATTCCATTCCATTATGTGAAAATCCTGTCGTTAAGTTGCTCTTACACTTAATTCAACATTCCTAATCATACAATAAGGATTCGCAAAGTATTGTTATACTATGTGTTTTCTTTAGCCAATTGTAATAGATTATTATATTGTAAACAACCAAATAAATTACCTTTTATATTAAAAATATAAAGTACAAAAAAGATAAGTAAATCATATGTAATAACAAGTTCTACTAAATTCATTTGCACTCGTTACATTACCGTATGATACATATATTAGGTAAAACCGTTCATCGTAATTTGTTTATTGCACTAATTACATTAAGTAAAATCGTTTGCCATAATTCGTATGGAATGAAATTGTTGTTTATTCGTAGAATTATTCATTTGCAATCTCATATATTGTAGTTGAATTTGATCAATCAAAATTTTAATGATGATTTTAAAACAATTTTTTAGCCCAAAGATGAGAAAAAAGCCCATCAATATTCAAATGTGTTTGTTGTACACTTAAGCATTTTAAGACTATGGCCCAAATTAAACTATGTTGTCTCTTTTGCTGCCAAGGAAGAACACACTTGGCTTCTTCACGGTTAACTTCTTGAACCAATGCAAGATCTTAGCCAGAAGAACCCATACGACTTCTCACTATGAGCAAGACGAGTTCTCACTAGCACAATATAACGATGAGTTTTGTAGTCGTAACGTGCCTCAAGCTTCGGACTTTATGGAAATCTTGCAGCTTTGTGCAAGAAACGGAGATGTTATGGAAGCAAAAGCTTGTCACGGGAAGATTATACGTTTTGAGTTACAGGGAGATGTTACTCTATCGAATGTTCTTGTTAATTGTTATTCTAAGTGTGGTTTTGTGGACCTTGCTCGCCAAGTGTTTGATAGAATGCTTGAGAGAAGCTTGGTTTCTTGGAACACTATGATTGGTTTGTATACAAGGAATAGAATGGAGTCAGAAGCTTTAGATGTGTTCTTGGAGATGCGAAATGAAGGGTTTAAGTTTAGCGAATTCACGATGTCGAGTGTTCTTTCTGCTTGTGGAGCAAATTGCGATGCCTTGGAATGTAAGAAATTGCATTGTTTGTCATTGAAGACTTGTTTTGACTTGAATTTGTATGTTGGAACTGCTTTGCTTGATCTTTATGCGAAATGCGGGTTGATTAAGGACGCAGTGCGGGTTTTCGAGTCTATGCAGGACAAGAGTTTAGTTACATGGAGTTCTATGGTATCAGGTTATGTTCAGAACAAGAGTTACGAAGAGGCTCTGCTTCTTTACCGTCAAGCTCAGAGAATGGGCTTAGAGCAGAATCAGTTTACGTTATCTTCAGTAATCTGCGCTTGCTCGAATCTTGCAGCTTTAATAGAAGGGAAACAAATGCATGCTGTTATACGTAAATCCGGGTTTGTTTCTAATGTCTTTGTGGCATCTTCTGCAGTGGATATGTATGCTAAATGCGGAAGCTTGAGAGAGTCTTATATTATCTTCTCGGAAGTGCGAGAGAAGAATATTGAGCTTTGGAACACGATTATCTCGGGGTTTGCTAAGCATGCTCGTCCTCAGGAAGTGATGATTTTATTTGAGAAAATGCAGCAAGATGGAATGCATCCAAATGAGGTTACTTTTAGTTCCTTGTTATCGGTTTGTGGTCACACAGGTTTAGTCGAGGAAGGAAGGAGATTTTTCAAACTCATGAGAACGAAATACGGTTTATCGCCTAACGTGGTTCATTACTCGTGTATGGTTGATATTCTTGGTCGTGCCGGGCTATTGTCTGAAGCCTATGAGTTGATAAAGTTTATTCCTTTTGATCCTACTGCTTCCATTTGGGGTTCTCTTCTTGCTTCTTGTCGAGTCTACAAAAATCTCGAGCTAGCAGAAGTTGCAGCCAAGAAACTATTCGAATTAGAACCCGAAAATGCCGGTAATCACGTCTTACTATCCAACATATACGCGGCTAACAAACAGTGGGAAGAAATCGCCAAATCAAGAAAGCTTCTCAGGGACAGCGACGTAAAGAAAGTGAGTGGAAAAAGCTGGATTGAGATTAAGGACAAGGTCCACATTTTCAGTGTTGGAGAGAGTGGTCATACGAGAATCCGTGAGATATGTTCGAGGTTAGATAATCTAGTAATCGAACTGAGGAAGTATGGTTATAAACCAAGCGTGGAACACGAGCTGCACGATGTAGAGGAAGGCAAGAAAGAGGAGCTTTTGATGCAGCATAGTGAGAAGCTTGCTTTGGTCTTTGGTTTAATGTGTCTACCAGAGAGTTCTAGTGTTAGGATCATGAAGAATTTGAGGATATGTGTGGATTGTCATGAGTTCATGAAAGCTGCATCAATGGCTACAAAAAGATTTATTATTGTTAGAGATGTTAATAGGTTTCACCATTTTAGTGATGGTCATTGTTCTTGTAATGAATTTTGGTGACAAACTTTGTTTCAGGGTCACAAAAATAAAATTTATTTGCATCAAAATAAAGCAATGTTAAATTATGAATCCATCTATTGGGCTAATTGAGTCTAAGCTAAAGAATCGTGGAATTGGAGTTAGGCCCAATAATATATGGGCTAAATGGTGAGGCCCATTATTAAAACCCTAAAGGGAACCTTTATTTATACACAAAGGCAATTTTTCATCTCTGTGTTTGCTTTCATCGTTTTTCGCCGCCGCTTCATTTTCCTCGCAGGTACTTTCTCTTAACCTAGAATTTGCACCATTGTTGAAGAACGTTAACGAAACTACAAAAGCTTGTTCTCTAGGTTTGATCTGTGTTAGTTTGTTTGTTGCGGTTTTTGTCTGTGAAGGTGTAGAATGGTACAAACTTAGGTTTTTTTCTTAGATTCGTCAATCTCTTGGTATGGTCAATGAATCAACTATTGTGTGTAGTTTCTTGATACTCTAGTATAGTTCATAAGTTTATGGTACTCGCTTGAATCTATTTGACTGCTTTTGTTTCATCTCAAAATGTTGAATTTTTGTGCTAATCGATACTTTTATGTTCTTGATACGAAAATGTCGGAATTTCATGGTACTATTGAACATGTTTCACGATTCTGGAACACTGATATAGTACCAAGACACAACATCAGTGTTGTTAGTATCATGTTGATCTGTGAAACACAACATAACTGTTGTTAGTATCATTCTATAATGTTGATAATTTAGAGACAAATCATATTCTCTGTGTCGTTTCTTGATCCTCTAGTATTGTTCATGTGTATATCGTACTCTCTTGAATCTGTTTGATAGTGTTATTCTCAAGTGTTTCCATTAAAATGTTGAGTTTATTTAACATAAATCGACACTTCCAGGCTGTTTTTGGTTCTTAAATGTTGTAATTGGGTTATACAATTGAGCATGGATCACAATTCCGAAACACTAACAGTGTTCTATCTTATGTTGTTGTTCTGTTTGTAGGTAAGTCACAGTTAGCTGAAAGATGGGGCGTGTTCGTACCAAGACCGTGAAGAAATCTTCTCGTCAAGTCATTGAGAAGTACTACTCTCGCATGACACTTGACTTCCACACCAACAAGAAGATCCTTGAAGAAGTTGCCATCATCCCATCAAAGCGTCTCCGTAACAAGATTGCTGGATTCTCCACTCACTTGATGAAACGTATCCAGAGAGGACCAGTCCGTGGAATCTCACTCAAGCTTCAAGAAGAAGAACGTGAACGCCGTATGGACTTTGTTCCTGATGAGTCTGCTATCAAAACCGATCTGATCAAGGTTGACAAAGAGACTCTAGAGATGCTTGCTTCCCTCGGTATGTCTGACACTACTGGAATCTCTGAAGTCGAGGTACAAGCTGCACCAGCTGCTTTCGCGAGCAGGGGACCAAGGAAGTACTGATGAAGAGTTCGTTTGTTACTACTACTATCAGACAATCAAGACCTCTCTTTTTTTTACAATTAGGAACAAAAAGACTTGTGGTTCTTGGTGTGTTTATCGTTTTGTTTCAAGATTTATGTCTTAAACCTAAAGTTTAGACTCTTTTCCTTTTCAATGGTTTTTGAGTTTTGATTATCATTTCTCTAATGTGGAAACTTAACACAACATTAGAACAAAATTTGGAGTTTGAGAAGGGTAAATTGGTAATTTCACACGCGTAAGCTTCGTTATAACCAAACCAGCGAGAAGTAGCGAAACGAGAGAGGAATGGATAATGGAGGAAGATTGTTGTCGCTCTCTGCTCCACACTTTCCTTACTCAACCACCATTCTCCGTCGTCACTCAACGGTGACTTCAATCTCATACTCACTTAAACCACCGCCGCAACAACCACCGGAGCCACCAGAGAGTCCTGACCTTCGCCGACCAGAGAAATCTCTTGGCTCTTCTTCCTCTTCTTCTTCCTCTGCTTCCTCTTCCTCTTTACCTAAAACCCCTCTTAAGAATCCACTCAAGGGTCGCTCTCCTCTTGTTCAATCAGAAGTCGCGAGTAAAGTTTCCTCCTTTGGCTCTGCTTTAGCATCAAAACTACGTTTATCAAGCAAACTCTCTCCTCCTCCTCCACCTCCGCCTCCACCGGAAGAAACCCAATTCCGAAGTGAACCTAAACCTCGTAAAGAAGAAACCTTGAAGCCAGAACTGGAATTTCGACAAGAGAAGAAGATATTCGTCGGTAATTTACCAACATGGATTAAAAAACCAGACTTTACAGAGTTTTTTAGACAATTCGGAGCAATAGAGAATGTGATTCTAATCAAAGGTCATCACGAAGTAGAGAAGAACAAAGGATTTGGGTTCGTTATGTACACGGAGGAGAAATCTGCTATAAAAGCTGTAGAGTTCGACGGTGTTGAGTTTCACGGTAGAGTGTTGACGGTGAAGCTAGATGATGGTAAGAGGTTGAAAACTAAAGCTGAGCAAAGAGTTAGATGGGTGCAGGATGGTGGTGAAGAAGATGTGAAAATGTTGAATAAGTCTTCGTGGCATCAAGAGAGAGAAGAGTCTCGAATGTCATTACAGAGGATTATAGATACTAATGAAGATAATTGGCAAGTTGTTGTTTCAGCTTTTGAGAAGATTAATAAGGTAACATAGTGGTTAATTGATAGATGTTTTGAATAGGGTAGTAAAGTCTTACTGATTTGAATGTTTATTATACTCAGCCTTCTAGGAAAGAGTTTGGTTTGATGGTGAAGTTCTATGGAAAAAGAGGTGATATGCATCGTGCTCGTGAAATGTTTGAGAGGATGCGCGCGAGGGGTATCACACCAACAACACATGTATACACAAGGTAATCTTACATTTCTTGTTCAGATTTTGGTTAGAGAAACATGTCATGGATAAGTTCTTTGTTGGCTTATTCTGCTGTAAAAAGATTGGTATCTTGTAATAAGTTTGGGATTGGTTAAAGGTTAAAAGAGGATTTGTTTCATGCAGCCTTATTCACGCTTATGCAGTTGGTAAAGACATAGAAGAAGCACTGTCTTGTGTTCGTAAAATGAAGGAAGAAGGAATTGAGATGAGTTTGGTGACTTATAGCGTTATCGTTGACGGATTCTCTAAAGTGGGAAATGCCGAGTAAGTACATATTAATGTGTATGCTTGTGTCGGGAAGCGTTGTTAAACATTCAAATGCATGTTGTTAAACATTCAAATGCTAACTCGATCTGATACTTTGTTGTCTTTGGAAGAGCTGCAGATCACTGGTTTGATGAGGCTAAACGGAAATACAAAACCCTTAATGCTAGTATATATGGAAAAATCATATATGCACACTGGTAAGCACTGATATGATTTCCGACTCTAGTGGTGCGATTTGTTTGTTTCGTCTTTGTACTAAGAATCTGTTCTGAACAATTTCTCAGTCAGACGCGCAACATGGAGCGGGCAGAGGAGTTGGTTAGGGAAATGGAAGAAGAAGGTATCGACGCTCCTATCGCCATCTACCATACCATGATGGATGGCTATACAATGGTCCGCGATGAGAAGAAAGGCTTAATTGTTTTCAAAAGACTTAAGGTAATGACTTGCTTTAGATTTGGGTTCTTTATTGATTCCTATTTAGTATCTGAGCAAGTGAAGATGGTTTTGTTTGCTTTGCTATAGGAATGTGGATTTACTCCAACAGTTGTCACTTATGGGTGCCTCATTAATCTTTATACTAAGGTAAGGAGAACTATATATAAATGTGTATTAAGAGCAAAAGTTTATGAATATTATTTGGATGATCTTCTTGGTACTGTGTCTTGATGCTTGCATACTCTTAATTAGGTTGGGAAGATATCAAAAGCTTTGGAAGTTAGCAGAATAATGAAGGAAGAGGGCATAAAGCATAACTTAAAGACCTACTCGATGATGATCAATGGATTTGTTAAACTAAAAGATTATGCCAATGCGTTTGCTGTATTTGAAGATATGGTAAATGACGGCTTGAAACCGGATGTTATACTATATAACAACATCATCACAGCATTCTGCGGAATGGGTAACATGGATCGAGCAATTCAGACTGTGAAAGAAATGCAGAAGCTGAGGCATAGACCAACCACAAGGACGTTTATGCCTATCATAGACGGATTTGGGAAATCCGGGGACATGAGAAGATCCTTAGAAGTTTTCGATATGATGAGACGATGTGGGTGTATTCCAACCGTTCACACTTTCAATGCGTTGATTAATGGTTTAGTTGAGAAACGTCAGGTATGTTTCAAGAATCTATGTCTCGTCGTTCTCCTATAGATATTTTCTTAATCTCTTCTTAAATTATCTTTGTAGATGGAAAAGGCGGTTGAGATATTAGATGAGATGACATTAGCAGGTGTTAGTGCAAATGAACACACTTACACAAAGATCATGCAAGGCTATGCATCAGTTGGTGATACCGGAAAAGCCTTTGAGTATTTTACTAGACATCAAAACGAAGGCTTGGAAGTTGACGTTTTCACTTACGAAGCACTACTAAAAGCTTGCTGCAAATCAGGACGAATGCAGAGCGCATTAGCTGTCACGAAAGAAATGAGCACACGGAATATTCCTCGCAATTCCTATGTCTATAACATATTAATCGACGGGTAAAGCAGCCGATTCTCTTACGCATTTGTTGGCCTATTTATGAAATTCTCATTCTTGTTTCGTCTGGTGTATTGTAGATGGGCACGAAGAGGCGATGTATGGGAAGCTGCAGATTTGATGCAGCAGATGAAAAAGGAAGGCGTAAAACCCGACATTCATACTTACACATCCTTCATTAGCGCATGTTCCAAGGCCGGCGACATGAATGTAAGCTTCCATTCATGAAGCAGATTCTTGCTATGTTTCTTGGTTTTGTAACGAGAAAAGTCATGAAAACGTTTTACAGAGAGCTACTAAGACGATCGAAGAAATGGAAGCATTAGGAGTAAAACCAAACATCAAGACGTACACGACCTTAATAAAAGGATGGGCAAGGGCTTCTCTTCCAGAGAAAGCCTTAAAGTGTTACGAGGAAATGAAGGAAATGGGTTTAAAACCGGACAAAGCTGTGTATCATTGCCTTATGACATCGCTTTTGTCGCGTGCTTCAATGGCAGAAGCTTACATTTACTCTGGAGTAATGTCTATCTGCAAGGAAATGGTGGAAGCTGGCTTGACCGTTGATATGGGAACCGCGGTTCACTGGTCTAAATGTCTGTGTAAGATCGAAGGTTTTGGTGGTGAGCTCACTGAGACATTGCAGAAGACTTTCCCACCTGATTGGAGCTCGCATCAACATCACCATAGCTTATTGGACCAGGTTTCTGATGTTGACTCCGATGATGGTGATGATGATGTTGATGTTGATGAGGATGAGGATGATGTTAACTCTGTTTCTGGTATGTTATCTTACAAGTAAGAAAAACTAGTCTTGTAACAATTTTAGTGTAGAGCAATATTGGTATTTTTTTTAATGTTATTTTTGTTTCTTGTTTCTGCAAAATAAAATGACATCAGACAATAAATCCAAAAGTTTGATGCAAGCAATAACTAATTAAATGGCCTCATGTGTAAAAGTGAATTTTTAAAAGCATAAAAACATGTAATTTAAAGATTTGTTACCATCCAAATGAGAATATTTTGGACCTTGTGGTACTTGCATAGTTACATTAAAACATAAATTCGTATAACAAATCAATAAGAAAACGCTTAATTTAATTATGTAACTTATGAATTGTTGAAAATTGGAAAAATACAACTTTTTTTCCTTGTTAAAAATACAAACGCATAGTTCTCTTGGTTTTTTAATCATTAACATCAAACCTGCTTATAGATTGTGAGATTTGAGAAGAAAGAAGAAATATTTACCAAATCTACAACAAATATATCTAACTATCCAACGAACCAAGTTGTAGTATATGAAATCACAATAGACAAACTAAATCGCATTATATAGATCACAAACAAAAATAATTCAACCTACAACATATGCATATGAGACATTTATATTCTTTTTAAATTATGCATAAAAGTTGCCAAAAGTTCGAAACCATTACCTACTACTAAAATATTATGCATAATATTGAATTTGAGCTCCATGAATAAGTAATACCAGAAACTCATGATTTACAAATTTTAGATTAACTATTGGGCTAATGTACTTCCAAAAATGGTTAATTTTGTAATAAATAAAATCAAATGACTAGGATATCGATCATGTGCATATCGAAATACAAACTGAAAATGTATAGCTATAATATCAGAAAATGTAGTATATATTCATTCAAACAAACTGAATATGTCACTGAGTGTTAACACCTAATAGAACAAACTACATTATCTTCTACCAAAAGAACACATGTTTTGATCGTTTGTTTACACATAGCTTTTTAAATGTAAATATTGTATAGACTCGTTAATAACAAAAATTAACATTTATAAAACTTGTTTTATATAGTGTTAAAGATATGCAAATCTGACTAAGAAAACAACAAAATAATTGAGTTTTATTCTTCTTCTTAATAAAGCAGTAGTCACTCAGAACTCTCCAACCCCATCCCATGAAGCCATGCCTTTATACATATATAAATAATTGTCTAAATACTCAAATATAAAAATTTGTCCATTACGTAGCATGATAGGTGAAATAAATCATATTAAATATAAACATGTGGTTCGTAAACGTACGTCTCACAAGTCACATGTTATAATGGTTGTATAACAAATAAATAGTCATACACCAACTTAATCATAATGTCGAATTACGTATATAATTATTATACATCATTGTAAAGGTTAGGATAAGAACAAAATAAAAATTGCATTAATAATTAATCAATCATGTATTATATGATATGACTACATTTTTTTTTAAAAAGTGTATACCTAGACAAAAGGAACAATATGACATGGAACACGATACAATGGATCTCCCACTTTCGTACCTTCTTCTCTTCTTCCACTTTCAGTTTCACCTAACGAATAAAGAGATCAAGTTTGCATGTAATTGATTAACCTCTTTTTCAAAAAAAAAAAATGTAATTGATTAACCTAAAATTTATATATAGTGTTTTTTTTATATGTAGACACATTCCTCTATATATATTTAGTGTGTTTTCTATATGTAGACAATTTGATTTGATCATCTAAACTTACAACTACCAAAGTACTCTTTATACATTCTTAAGCAAAATTAGTTTTATAATAAATCATCTACTTGAAAACGATTTCGATTCTTTAAAAAAAAACAAAAACAAAAAACATTTCGATATTCTTGTTAATATACGCATAAATCAAACACGTATCAAAAAACTTTGTAACTGATTTGCATATGAATCCACAAACGGAAAGCGATCGGAAAATTACATGCAACCTCATAAATCTTTATCCTAAACAATTTTTCATCACACTTGTGTAGGCAAAATCTGTTCGACATTTAATTTTACGCATAGATTATATTAATGAAGTGCGGGGTCAATAAAGAAAAAAACTTTGTTTTTACGTTCATCAAATCGCTTTGAAAATTGAAATAGAAAAGTAAACAAGTCAAAATCTAGTTGAGACAAAGAGAAGTAGTGAGACGGTGCCCATGTGGTCTCCTAAAACATTTAAGTCCTAGGTACAATTATATACATGACCTTAAACGTTACATTATTACCATTCCCATTGTAATTATATTAAGAACTTCTCTCTAACCTTCAATACTATTTCAATCATAAATATGAACAAGTTTCGACGAAATTTTTTCAAAGCCATCTTTACTGTTAACAACAGAACTAGCCTTTCTTGTTTTTTACAAATAAGACAGTCAAATAAGAACATCACGAAAAGGACAACTTTTTGTTTAAAAGTTTTATTCATTTTTTTGTTGCAAAATGTTCATACTAGTGCATTCTAGAGATGAACCTATTATGAAGTAGGTTTCCACTTTGCGCTCATGCAACATAACTTGTTGAATGTGTACGAATGTCTAACTGTGCCTATATGTATATAGAAGATATGTATTAAATATTTAGACCAAACAAAAGGGACCCATGAGGTATTAGTTATGTGACATATATACATATGTTATACTAATGTTAGTATATATGTTAAGTAGGGGTAGTAGCCTAGTAGGATTATCATTGATTTGCTAATTACTACAAAATTAAAGAACTAATCATGAGAGTCAACGGGGGTACATGTTGTTACATGCATTGCTGGCTTTGCTTGTTGTTCGATGATTTCAACTTTCAAGTAATGCTCTTATCATGCAATTTGATAATCATATTTTATATCAACTCGCACTTCATTGTACTTTCTTCTATACTTTTGTAAATAATCCTGTATTATATTTTTGTAATACTAAGTTCAATGAATTATTCACCAAAATAATAGCTTTTAATTAGTAAAACTCCGTTGGATCATATATGATGAGTTGCTTGATAAATGGTTTAGTTAACTAAGAGATCTTTAGTTCGTCTATAGTATCCGAATTGTCAAACTAAATTTCTTAACCACATTTAACCAACCAAACTGATTAGAATGTTTTCTGTACCGAATCACTAATATTAACTGTTTAGTTCAACCCTTCACTTGTCCCGATTAAATAATACGCAGTAAACCAACAACACTTCGTTTTTTCTGTTTTGGATCGACCTTTTTGTACATTTTATCAATTTCTGTTATATTGACCCAACTACTATATATTTCTCTTGTTACGAATATTCTGCTCAACAGAGAAATTAATAGGAAATAGTAAAAGCGAAGGAAGGCTTATGTGTTTGGAATCTTTGGATACGTAGTAGTTTAGTTAAAGAAGAATTATATAAGGTATCAAAGTTTCAAAAAAAAAAGGAATTATCTAAGGAAAAAAAGACATTTGAGTATTCTATATGATTAGCCTCAAATTATAAGGATGTGGTACAAACTACAAAGTCCGACATACGTATATCACTTGGTCGCACGAGCACAGTATTCGTATCTTTTTGTAGGTTTTATTTTACCAAGTGCTGAGATTGCTTTTTTTTTTTTTAAATGATTCACTCTATATAAATAGTTTTATACTATTACTTACTACATATTACAATTCACTTATTCATTAATAATAAGCTCATATATTATGATTGTATCTAGTTTTTTTCTCTACTTTTAATGTAGTTTTATCAAAATCAGCAATCCTTTAATGAGATGAGTGTTTTAATTCAAAACAATTAACCAAACTACTACTCCTTCTGTTGCAAATTACTTGTCATTCTAGGTGTTTTCACACAAATTAAGAAAATAATTAAATTTTCTGTTTTACCCCTAATTAATACATTATTTTGTTTTATATAAGTAATTATTAAGCTGAAAGTTAAGGGTAAAAGATGGAAAAATAGTAATAAATTTGCATTGAAAATACAGAACGACAAGTAATATGAAACAAAAAATAAAAGATAAAATGACAACTAATATACAACATATGGAGTAATATGTTTTCATATAAGTTTGTCGTAGCCAAAGTATTTACTACAAATGTTTGGAAGATACTATATTGATAATTTAAGGTTTTTCATGCATTTGTTTATTGCGCATAATATTTGTTTGTAAATAAACAACAAAAAAACCATTGAATAAAAAAAAAAATTGTTAGGAAATCAAACTTTGTAATTTGGTATAAATTAATTGGAAGGACAAAAACTGATTTACTTTTCTTTCTATACATTATGCACAAATTTACTTGTATCACACCAAAGACTTTATGGGATTGCGACTTATATCAAAAGATGATAATATGCGTTAATCTTTAGTTATTTACTAATAAAAGCAATTAAATACGTAATGAAGTTGTTGCTTTCGAAAGGTAAATAAATACTAAAAGCAGTATGACCATTTATCAAATCTACCTACTTGTAAGTGAAAGCTAGTAAATATCAACATCACCAATATTTGAGGTAAATTTCTTGTAATACTTTTAACTAGTAATGGAAAAGAAGATAGTTTCAATCTCAATCACCGTGGTAGTTGTTGAGAAGTTACTTTCTAAGATTTCTTACAACTGTGCTTGTCATTTATTATTTCTTACACTGTTACATAATCGAGAATAATTATATAAAAATCGGTCTTTAGCAAACGGGTAAAGAGGCATGTCCAAGATAATTTGTCTTTTATTGTAAAACTATTCAGAAATTTTCGTTATATATATATATATATATATATGTCAAGTATATAAGTGAAAATTTAAAATTAAACTATGGCGAAACATTTACTGAAAAATTGAACATAAATTAAAAGCATGTCACAAAAACAAAAAGTAGAAACACTGTAGAGTATTCCAATTATTGCATGTAATATATATTTTATTTTCATATATCTCAATTTGTAACAAGTTGAATAGTCTAACATGCATGGTTTCGTGTCTTGAACAATAAATATTTTTATTCATAAATATTTATAGGAACAAATCAAATCAAACAATTCAAACATGTAAAATTGCTCCCCAATAGATCTAGTAAAATTGATGGTAAAATCTACCATTAATATATGCGTGATTCAACGGTGCTCTCTTTAATTCCTCACATGAGTTTTGCACTCACTCTCTCTCTCTCTCTCTCGTTTTCTATTTTCATATATTTATCCCAAATTTTTTTTATCCAATATCTTACGCAAATTAAGGCAAAAGAGGGAAAAGTATTGCAAAAGACAAAATAATGAAGGTGTTGGTAAATAAAGTTAAAAATGTACGTAAGAAAATGATGTATTTATTTCACAACAATGGGCTTCAACATCAGATTGACTCTGTTTATATACTTTTTCTACTTTCAGTTTGTAACTCTGAAACTCTAGAATAATTGATTCTTCAAGGACACTGTATCAGAATCACTACATTCTTGTACAACCTTGATAGATAATATTTTTTACTAAAAGTAAAAAAATTATAAGAAATTCATCGTGTCTAGTTATTGAGCTGAATCAATATATATTTTATTTCCTCGAATTTTTTTACTTGTTTCTAAATATATATCAATGAAACTCGTTTTCATTTATAATATATTTTGTTTCTTGTATTGGAGTATAATGTTTTGACCAGAATTTTTGAGCTCAAATATTTTAAAACTATACATATATTTATGGTAATTTATAAAAAAAAATGTTGATCTATAATACTATTAGTAGAGTCTGCCAATATATAAGCTCATTGGAAAGTCAAAACTAACATGCTTTATTTACAATCTTTTTACGAGTTAGTATGTTTTATAAACGTGAAATGTTTTACTTCAAATTACAGTAGATACCTTTTACATCGATTTTAGGAAGATAGCTTAGATGTAAAGAAACCTAAAAAACTTGTTAAAATCATCCTGAAAAAGTCGAAATTATAAAAGAGAAGAAGATTTGACATGACGAGCCAATGGACAAGAATGTAGTACCGTCAATCAACCTTTAGATATAAAAATACTATATAAACAGTATTGGGATTTGTATTTCTGCAAACATTTTCTTGTAAAGCAATCGTTTTTAATGCTTTGTGTTCTGCACACAGTTTTGTCATTGGTGCGAGACTAAACATTTTTTTGTATTTATTTTCTATTTCATTTCTCTTGTATGAACAATATTTAAATTTTTCTTGTCTTCAACTAAATTAAATGCTATTGCTGTGTCTTACTATCACTCACAGGACGTGCTCATGAGTTTAATATCCTAAATTCAAATTCACAATAAACCATTATCGTGTTTGTATGAATGATAGGTATTTTTGTTCTGCCACACAGTATTCAGTACTTAAAAAGCTAGTAAAACCATTTATATTTTAGAAATTTTATGTCGTTTTTTTCAATGGTCAAACGAGAAAGAGTTTTCACACGATAATATAATTGTTCAATACGTTTAATCACACTTTCAATAAAAAAAAGTCGAGATTATGTAATTTACATTGCTAGTAACACTTTTTTCAACCATCGTAAAACATAGGTTTATAAAGTTCATATAGTTTAGTGATTTGTATTATTGACATTGTTTTATTATAATCTAAACTGTGCATCAATTTTATTGACGTAAAAATATACTATAGTTTAAATTTATTTGAGAAAATGATAGATATGGTTTTTTTTTATCAATTATTAAGACCGCGATATTGCAGAAAAGATTGCAGAAAAGCCAAGATTATAAATTTGGAATGTAGCTAATCATATTTTGGAAATAACTATTTAAAATCCTGGAAGCAAATCCAATAATGTTAAATCACAAAATCAAAATGTTAAAACCTCCTACAATTTCACTTCGTAATCTATATGTCTAGAAGATATTAGAGTTAGGTATTGATTGGTTCACCTGCAACCATTCGCAAACGCAGCGTTTGTGGGTGGTAGCGGGTGTTAGCGTTTGACAACAATCATCCAAAACGCTTTTTTCCGTGCCGTTCCGAACCTCTCAATTTCAAAAGTTGCTTCCTTCGAGCGTTTGTGGTTGAAAAAAGAAGATTAACTTCATTGTAAAATTAAAAATATATATATAATAAGTTTAAAAATTAATATTTGGCTATTATAATTAAGAAATATAAAAATAATTATATATTTAATACTCCTAAAGATAAAAACTTTACAAAAAAAAGTTTGTTTCAAAAAAATAGAGTTTTTACTGTTTTCTATGCATTTTTACAAATTTCAACACAAATACTGAAACACTATTGGTTAAACTTTATTGAAAACTGTATTTCGTAGAAATCAATGCGTTATCGTAATAAGTGTGCATAACCTTAAACATCTATCTTTAAGGAACAGAGGGAGTAACATATACTGATTTCATATTTATCAAAATTTCAAACCAAAATTTCATAACCCTTGAAATCGCTACCGCCTGCTTCCGCAAACTCCAACAACCGCAACAGTAATCGCTACGGCTAAACGAGTCAGTTTAGACTGCATTAAGTTACAAAACTTTGTAGCTGTTACAAATTCAACATCAAAGAATTACATATTACCATAAAAAATAACAAAATTTAAACATAAAAAAGAATAATACTAAAAAAATAGTAATAATAAATTAAATACACACATGACCTGACCCACCAGCTCTCTTCTCCTTCCTTATATCATTCCCTCCAACTTCTTCTTCTTCTTCTTCCATTATTAATTACTTCTTCTTCACACAAAAAAAGAGAGCTTAGTTTCGTTTCAATGGCGAAGAAGAAGATGAACAAACTCTCTTCTCTACTCTCCGTACCTCTCTGTTACAATGCCAAAACACTCTCATTCCGAGTCGGAGACGACATGATCAAAACCGTAAACTCCGTCTTCTTCGATCACCACCACAACAATAACGGAGGAGGAGGAGGAGATTCATTACACACGGAAGAAACTCCCGAGTCATGGTTCACTAACTCGTCCGAGACAGCGAGTCACTCAACCGAGTCAGATCAAGACCTCGACGCTGAATCTCTAGAAACAGTCGTTCGTGGAGTCGTTAGATCGGATCGATTATTCTTCGATCCAGGAGTTACAAGCTCCATCGTCAAAAAACAACCAGATTCGAATTCAAATTCGAAATCGAAATCGAAATCAGATCCGATTGAAGAGATTAGTGTTGCGGTGGCGATGGAATCGGAAGATCCGTACGGTGATTTCCGACGATCGATGGAGGAGATGGTGAGTAGTCACGGTGAGTTAGCGAAAGATTGGGAGAGTTTGGAATCGATGCTTGCTTGGTATTTGAAAATGAATGGTAAAAAGAGTCATGGAGTTATCGTGAGTGCTTTCGTCGATTTGCTCTCTGGATTATCTGATTCCGGTGCGTCGGCGTCTGTATCGGATTCTGCTCGTTATTCGACGGCGGTTTCTTCGTTACCGTCGTCGCCGTTGTATTCGTCGTCGTCTCGTTTAGGTCAAACTGAGATTGAAGAAGAAGAGAGACGGAGCTGTTAAGATTTGTTTTTAATTAATCTTGTTTTTATTAGATTAGTCGAGTAATTTATTTGGATTTTTGTAAAAAGTAACTAGTGGTTAGAAGAAAATTTATATTTTAATATATTTTTAGAGGCTTTGTTGGTTATTTAAGTGTGACTATTTTTGTCATAAGCGAAAGTAAACTGCATGAAACTCAGCAAAATCTTACCAATAGATTCAGAGAAAATGTGAAAAACATTTGCTAAAAAAAGATATTAAATTTTGACTTTTTTGTTCTGAAAATGTAGAAACAACTTTCTCATTACATGCTCATTATACTCTATGCGTTTCACAATTAGTTTGACATATTTTACGTGGATTAAGATAATACTCCATCCGTTGCAAATTACTTGTCATTCCAGATGTTTTCACACAAATTAAGAAAACATTTAAATTTTCTGTTTTACCCCTAATTAATACATTATTTTGTTTGATAGAAGTAATTATTAAGTTAAAAGTTAATGGTAAAAAATGAAAAAATAATAATAAATCTGCATTGGAAATACAAAACGACATGTAATATGAAACAAAAAATAAAGGATAGAATGACAACTAATATGCAACAAAGGGAGTAGTACATTAGATATACAGATTATATATTTACAAAACTAGTATTAAGAAGAAGTAATAATCACATTTATAACGGAAAATATCTTGGAAGTTAATGTGATAGAGACATTCATATATAGTTGGTGTATGAATACAATTTTCTTATGATATAATTTATGAATGAGTTCGTTTTTATTTGTTTGAAAAGAAGATAGTGAATTTACGAGGGTGCATTAAAAGAGAATGTTGGTCTATAGTAGTAGTGAGTTTGAAATGTTAGATTTGTAAATTGGATTTTGTAACATGAGAAATGAAGGAAGAAGAGAGGAACATGAGAGAAGAGCAATGGTGGTGTGGTCAGTGGTCATACACATACACACATAGACCCTGTGAATCCCAACATTATAGACCTACTTCCTTCTTCTCTTATCTCTTTTCATTTATTATTGCTTCTTGCATTTAATTCTTGGACCAACTTACACCTCGACGACGACGTTTAATGTTTCTTCCTCCCTTCATTTTTTTTTAAAACTACTACTTATTATGTATTTTAGATTTTGTAGAGGTTTTAGATAATTGATTTGAGTATCTATATCATCAAAATGCATTTATCTACAACACAACTAGAAAAAACTCTACGTTAAAAGTGTCAAAGCTGAAGCGATTTCAAAATGAGCGATGATATACTGGAAAGTCACATCCAATATCGTATAAATGTATAATTTTTTTTTGAGTGATTTAGAAAGTTAGTAAACACTCCAAAACTAAGGTATTGGCTGTTGAGCAAAGGTAAGATAGTTTCTTTCAACTAAAACGTAACATCCTACAACTAACAATAGTTTCTTTCACAGATCATTTTTTGTTTGTTGTTAACTTAGAAAAGCACCAACATTATTAAGATTTTTATAAAAGTATAAAATAGGGCCCATAGTATTGTTTCATAAAAATGGGTATACACACACACAATCCTAACATCAACACGTTAACAACGAGACAAACAAATTGGTCACTTAGATTTGACAGTTAAGGCCCATTTGAGGAAGGTTCTTGGATTCGACCCCACTTCGTTTTAACCGAAAGCTAACCAAATTCGGTATGGTTCATCTACACAAACTTTTCCACTTGAAATAAATTTTGTACCATCTTCAAAATTCGTTATTGCTTTGGATTCAGTTTTTAGAGTAGAAAACCTAACGGTTTAACATATTACAAATACAGTACTAAAAAATCAAGAATACATTTAACATATTACAAAAAAAAAAACTAAAACCCAAACCAAATTCGAATCCAAATAGTGTTTTTTGAAGAACCTAACACTGTAACATAGTGTGTTTTTTGTTTCCTTGTGTATTTCCTTTACTCAATGTGAGTCAGGATCTTTACCAAAACCCATCATGGCATGAGTGGCTAACATCAAGCCTCTTCGACCCATCTCCATTGCCCGCCCGACTAACGGGAAGTTAACCGTGTCTCGGTTCCTTAGAGGTTTCTTGTCCCACCTTATAACATTATTCACCAACAAGTAAGGTAATGAAATGATACAAGAATCTATGAAATTAGCCGATTTGACAAAGGAAGGTTAGTTATTACCAGTCTTCGTGTCGAACAATCTTCCCGTTCTCGACATGGAGTTTAATGAGAGATATCATATCTATGTTCCTTCCAAAAATCTTGTAGTGTTGTTTGTTGTCAATTAGTATCTGTTTTTTTCTTTCCATAAATTAGATAACGAAAGAAAACAAAAGATCATATGTATAGTAGTAACGAGGCTAAGAAACAAGGATTCTAACCTCTTTCTTTCCCGGCGCAATTTCACTTTCTTGAATATGATATTCAACTATTTTCGACTCGCCGAACACCTATAAGGAAAATATGATGAGAGATTGAGTCTTCACATTAATAAACAATGAAGTGAGGTAACAAGAGTTGATATAATATACCTTAGAGAGTGAATAAAATGCTGATTTGATTTGCTTCACCCTGAAAAAAGCCAAGTGTAAAAAAATTGAAATTTCAGAGTGAGGAAATCCCTGCAATTGTAACGAAGGCATTAGTAGGAAGATTACATACCCATGAGCATGCGTTAAAGGGTCCTCAAATGTAGCATTTGGTGCATACATGTCAAAATCATTGGCTTTTGCGCAAGACCCATACCTGAAAACAATACAACAACTCGCATTAGAGAATCAGAATCCATTTCAATACACTACTCAAAAAGGTTGAACTAAAACCAAACAGAGGTCCTAGAAGATCATCAAATTTTTTGTTTGATATAATTCCATCAAAGTTCATCATCTAAAATCTACAAACTCAACAGTGAGATTAGCGATATGGGATACAAACTTCTAATCAGCAATTAGTTGATGAAACTTGGTATGCAAGGAACAACTAGGAGTAGGTATACACTCAAATTACAACAATTGCTCTGTACATGGATTAAGCTCATGAAACAAATCATAGCATTTTAATCACTAAGCATATTGATTCATCACGATTTACGGTTAAGCGAATAACCAAACCGAACATATCGAATCTAATTCCGGTTCAAACAAATCCCTAAATTGGATAAAATAAAACCAAAAGCAGAATCTAATTCTAAACCTAATTCTCTCTAATTTCACTAAATTCAAAACATAAGAACATATCGAATCAAATCGTATAAAAAAAAATCAAACAGATGCATAAAAATCGACTCTCGCACAAGTTGAGAATATGAGGCATGATTGTATCAGCAAATCGTCGCTGTTTCAATTCACAAGCTCCTTTCCCTTCGCATTCCCAAGCCGGATCCGTCACCGATTCAGTTTTATCTAAACAGAAAAACCGCGAAAACAAGGATCAATTTCATCCCCGCAACAACAACAACGATCGAATAAAATAGTAATTAAGATTCACTGGTTTTGATTAAACGAACCTGAACTCGGATTATTGTGTTGTTTATTCATTGATGTTACAGAGATTTTCCTGGAAAATTGTTGAAGAAGAAGAGACGAAATTGAAGCGACGAGGGAAGAAGAAGAAGGAGTGATATTGCGAATTACATGAAAATTGATCCGTGGTGTATTAGCTTCCACGTGGCACAATGGATCTCCATATGTGGCTTTTGTTTTGACCGTTGATGATTCCAACGGAGAAAATATATCCACAAACATTATGGGCTTAGGCCCGTAATTTTGTTGGGCCCGTAACTAAATTAATTTTTTATATGTTCATTAAAGGGAAACGGTTATTTAAATACCGAACTCTCCGATTTGTACCACTTTAATACCCAACTCCTAAATGCGCCAAACTAATACCGAACTCGAGTTGACTGAGCCAATTTGGGTATAAAATTAGTCAAACATTAACTCTGTCTAATTGCCGTTAACGTCCGTTTACTGTGGTCGTTTTGAAAACATAAACAAATAACACAAGATCCCCAATTCGATTTTGGAATCCCTAAATCTCTTTGTTCTTCACCTCTCTTCTTCTTCTTTGATTTTCTTCGATTCTCACTGATCTCTGAGATGGTTAGAAGAAAAAAACTTGTGATACGACGGAATCCAGTTGTTGTGCCTCCTGTAAAAGATTTGGTTGTGAATGATGAAGATTTGATGGTGAATGATGAAGATGAAACCGTTGTCCCCGACGACGATTGTGCTGTTGTTGATGATGCTGATGATGAGTTAGAGGAGAATAGGAATGATGACGATGAGGCAAATGATAGTGATGCGGAGAATGACCAGCCTGAAGATCTACCGAGTGAACAAGAAGTGAGTGCGATTCTAGCTTCTCGATTTGGAGAAGATATTATCAATGAGGCAGAGCAAAGTGATGGAGATAGTGCAGACGACATATGGAATGATGACACGATTCCAGATCCATTGTCAGAGGAAGATGAAGACGACGAAGACATAGAGGATCGTGTGCGTAGGGAAGACGAGCAAGATCCTGATGCTCTTCTAGCTCTAGGTAAGTGTTACAATGACACTGAGGATTTCAAGTTAGCATTGCTTAGGTATTCTCTTAAAACTGGATTTGATATCAAGATTTTCATATCAAACGAGAACAAGTGTGGTGCTGAAAGATATTCAGAGATTCAGAGAGAATCGAAGAATAAGAAATCGAGTATTGAAGAAGAGAGGTGAAGAACAAAGAGATTTAGGGATTTCAAAATCGAATTGGGGATTTTGTGTTATTTGTTTCTGTTTTCAAAACGATGTCGTTTTGAGTAAACGACCACAGTAAACGGACGTTAACGGCAATTAGACAGAG
Source organism: Arabis alpina (assembly GCA_900128785.1). Classification (NCBI taxonomy): domain Eukaryota; kingdom Viridiplantae; phylum Streptophyta; class Magnoliopsida; order Brassicales; family Brassicaceae; genus Arabis; species Arabis alpina. The sequence continues at coordinate 2,682,304 of LT669795.1, forward strand.
TTAATGTTTGACTAATTTTATACCCAAATTAGCTCAGTCAACTCGAGTTCGGTATTAGTTTGGCGCATTTAGGAGTTGGGTATTAAAGTGGCGCAAATCGGAGAGTTCAGTATTTAAATGACCGTTTTCCCGTTCATTAAATCGCTTTGAACAAATTATAAGTGAGACCAAGATAATTCATAACTACTCATCAATATTTTTTGGGTTAATTAGTGGAATAATATGTTTGAACATATTAATTAATAAAGTAGCATGTGTAATATGAAAAATTAGTAAGTAACAAAGAGAAATAAAATTAAATGATTATATCTTTCTATACATTCAATCAAAATTATCACATTTAATGCAAATTTAATGTAAATTTGCATTGTAATAATTATCACATTTAACTTTTTATAAATAAATTTAAAGTTGTCATATATAAAAATAAATTATTATTTTAAATTTAAAATTGACATAAAGAAAACATTTTTTTCTTCTACATTATACGTTTACTCAATGAATGAATTATATAGTGAACTATATCACAAAATAGAAACTATGAATATATTCTGTATATAGTTATTTTTTTCACAAACTATATTTACGCATAAGATAGTTTACTATTATATACTGTATATATATAACTATATCCATGTGTACTAGTTAGCTACAAATAAATATTAATCATTTATATAGTTAACTTTATTCACAAACAATCAACTATACTTGTTATATTAAACAATAGTTCATTATTATATACAGTTAAATATATTCATAAATAGTTCACTATTACGCAATTTTGGTGTGAAATTCATTATATCAATCAAGTAGTTAGTTCACTATTTATATCAATAGTTTTCAATTTGTGATATAGTTCACTATATAATTTATTTATACAAACAATAATTAATTATTTTGAAAGGTAAACAAATTATGGCTATTTTAAGTAAACGTATAATGTAGAAAAAAGAAAAAAAAATGTTATTTCAATGAAATATTTTTTATATATGTCAATTTTAAATTTATTTCTAGATGAAATTATTAATTTTTTATTTATTACAAATAAACTAACATTAAATGTGATGAAATTTGACAACATTATCATTAAGTGTGGTGAAAATTGACAACATTAATTGAATTTATTTTTGGTAAATTAGTCAAATTTAATTTTTCTCTTTGTTAGTTACCCAATTTTCCAATTGCACATGTTACTTTATTAATTTATATGTCAAAACATATTATTCCACCTAATTCCCCTATTTTTTTTTGCTAAATGAACTACTCATCAATATTGTACTGTACTCTCTAAGTTTTGATTACTTATTGATGAACAAATGACATGCTAATTATTTTCCAAAGGGATATATATCTATCATTTTTTTTTTTAATTTGTACAAACTAATTGTCAAATCTTATCTACGTAATGGATAATAAATAATATCTTCTTAACAAAAACATGAGCAAAATGGTTCATTCGATACTAGAATATTTATGTTTCTACTTCCTACAATCCCACGTCATATATATTTCATGCATTTCTTTATGATATCACAAACGATGTTAGTTAATTCTTACGCTTTCTCTATTATTATTAAACTCGCACGAACCACATATTTTATTTATACGCACGTATGAGTTTTTGAATGTGCAACTTTCTAGATTTCAAGCAAAGATCAAGAATATTTTGATTTCATATAAGCTAGAAAAAGTATATACGTACGTTAATTATACGTGAGTCCTTTTCCACACCATTAATTACTTTCACATCAAGACATGATTAGTGATATAACTTAATTTTTTGGTTTGACATGTCTTTATCTGACTCTCTGTTTATTATTATACTACTATAGTATTTTCATTATCATGCTTTAAATCCCCACCAGAATTAATATTTAATACAAATGAAATCTCTAAACTTTGCGTAAACGAAACAAATACTCGATATTAGTATTATAATACTTCAAATTTTGAAGCAATCACAGCTGTTTTATTGGTAAAATCTAGTTAGTTAAACTTTATAATCTTTGACTCAATATTGAGAAATGCAAAAAGAAGACATTGCTTAATTAAAAACCTCTGGTTAAAATACTAGTACTACTATCAAGCGAAGTTAGTTAATTACTTTTACCATTCAACATTGATGACACAACTATTTGATCACACTACACTAAGTTACTAACCATATACATATATACGTATTACAAGTTGTTATTATACAATTATAAAATGTAGAATGTAAATTGCACTAATGAATTCCACTATCAATTTTTATTAAAAAAACTATTTGCTTCTTGACTCTATTTCTATACAGCTGTTCCTCATTCATTCTCGAACGTTCTAGATCAATCACACTTGCATTTAAAAACCAAGAATTGAGACGTTTTAAATGTAAAATGACAAAAAATCAGCTCAAATATCGTAATCAATGAGAAACACACAAAAACCAAAAAACTTTAAAAATATTGTTTTTTTTAAAGTACGGACTTGGTCAGGTTCACTAAACCCTTGACCATATTTAAAAAAAATTACATAAAGGGCCCATTATCATTCCGTACGCCTCCTTCTCCAGCCAATTAGGTGTTTTGACCTTTTTACCCTTCTTCTTCTTCTTCTTCAATGTTACTTTGAGGAAACAAAAAAGCTAAGAGAATCCAGAATAAATTCTCTTCCTTTTTTCCGCAACTTGCAAAGATACAGAGAGAGAGAGATTTTACTCTGCATTGCTTCTCTTTCTCTCACTCTCTTTCGCCGGAGATATTTTTTTTCTTCCCCGGAGGTTAAAGTAAGAGACTTTCTCGACTTTGATTATTCTAAAGTTTGATACTTTCTCTGTTTTGATTATATGGGTTTGTTTAATTATTCGATTTTACACCTTTAGATTTCAGGGTTTTTGATTTCAATGCTAAAGGTCTTTGTGTAACTGTTTCATTGATTCTATATAAGATTTGTTTGTTTTGGTTTTGTCGTGTGGGGTTAGTACAAGAATCGTTGTCTGGATTTTTGTTTTATTGTTACTAAATTAAGATTGAGGTTTCTGTTTGATAGCTAAAAGTCTCTAATTTGGGTTTTAGTGTAAGTTTTCTTTGCACTATAGTCTCTAACAAAGCTTGTGGATTTGTTGTGTTTGATTTGTGATAGTTGTAATCATGTCAAGGCCTGCTCAGCTTCCTCCACGTTGTCCAATTCCAAAGAAACTATCTTTGAATCCAGTTGGAGATACATATTACTCTTCTTCATCACCTATTGAATCATACATTGGTCAATACAAGTGTTCTACTCAAGATTCCACTTTAGAGGATCAACCAGCTTGGCTTGATGAGTTGCTTCGTGAGAAAACTGATGGGATGTTTACTGGTGGAGGAGGTCCTTTGCGTCGTTCAGCTAGTGACTCGGTTGTGCTTTTGGGAGAGATTTCAGAGAATTTTTCAGGGTTTAATCAAAGTGAAGAAGATGAAGAAAGTTTGAGTTCTGAAGCTTGTGGTGAGTTGGAGTCAGCTTGTGTGTACGGTCCTAGCTCGCCAAGAGCAAAGAACAGCTCAAGCTTCTCGAATAATCCTATTGCTTCGGCATTTTCGGAATATGGTTTTCAGAAAGTTACTCAGAACGCAGATGATACTGTGAATGGGATCAATTGTCCACCTGTGGGAGAGAATGCTTGTGGTTCAATGGGCGTACAAAATGCGAAAAGGTGAGAGAATATTAGTCTTGGTGTTGTTCTTCAACATCAATACTTGAATTGTAGGGACCTTAAGAGTATTATTTATCGGCTAATGTTTCATATGGGTGAATCTAGTTTTAGTCCCTGAGCTCTAATGTTGTACCTCTGCATCTAGTTCTAGATCAATATGCAGATATAAAGGAAGAGATACTTTGGTTTCTGGTTTGTAAGTAGAAAGGAAGATAAGAACAAGAACTTTCATGTCTCTGGTTTACCCATTGTTCTGTAGTTAAAGACATGTTTGTTATGACTACTACATTGGCGATTATGTAGATGATATGTGTGTGTCCACAAGAGTGCTCTTAAAATGTGTAATTTGGTACTTGTACATTATATTGTTGCGTCAAATGTTGATTCTTTCTTGGTTTCTCTGTCTTTAATTTGCCAGGAATCCGGGACAGCGTTCAAGAGTTCGTAAGCTCCAGTACATTGCTGAACTCGAGAGGAGGGTATCCATGTTGCAGGTAGAGTTCCTATTCAAGTTTCTACTTTCTAAAACCCAATCAGTCTGGTCTCCACCGTATTGGCTGTTTTCTCTGCAGTTCATGCAGTTATATGTACAAATTACAATGCTGAATATATGTTAGATCTCTGTGGTTTGGATGATAGTTATCGGTGTTACAACATCGTTAGATGCACTTGTGTTGAACATAATACAAACACCTTTGCACATTGTATGACAAATCCCGGTAGTAACCAATAGCAATCTCGTTTTGCAGGCCGTAGAGGCGGATATATCAGTGAGAGTGGCTTCACTTCTTCAGACACGCGCAACGCTGTCCCTGGAGAATAGTCAGCTGAAGCAGCAAATGGTGATATTAAAGCAGGACAAGCTCATAAGAGAAGGTAAATAAAGACATGACATAAACAATGCATACAAGAAAGTATCGGAATCAGAGCTTGAGACCGATTTACTGATCCGCATAACCGTATAATCTCTGTAGGTGAATATCAGTTACTGAAGAAGGAAGCTCAGAGATTGAAATCCGGATTAGGAAACTTTGGGAGCAATAACAACAATAACAGATTGGTGAGGTCATTTTCTGCTGGTTCAAATATAGAACCAAGAACAGCTTCTTCACATTTGGATTGGAAGTTGCTGGATCTGACCAAACTCAATCTCAACTAAAGGCAAGAACCCACTCCAAAAGAAGAATAAATAGCTTCTGGAGTTAATAACAGTTCTATGTCAGAAAAGGACAAATCTTTCTTGGATTTGTATAAATATGATTTAGGAGTATTAAAGTATTCCACTTTGGATGTAGTATTTTTCTTTTTTAGCTAAATGTTCTCTAATGTTGGGATTCTAATGTTGTAATTCATATGGTAGCTTTCATTGTGGTGGATTTGAACTGAGTAGCTTTAAGATAGGAATATAAGCCACTTTTGGTTTATTACAATTAGTAAGAAATTTATATAACATTTTACATCAGTAAAAACTTGCTGGAGATGACTTTCAATTTCATTTGAAGACCTATTAATAAATAACCAAAATTAATCTTTTTTTTTGTATCAATAACATCACTGGTTAATTACAAATGGTGGTTCAATGACGACATTTACGATATTTTGATCACCGAAATTAATATAATATTTTGGTGAAATCGACGTACTCTATATAACTTTATTACATTGGAAAAAAACTAAAATTGTATGAATTGGTGAAATATTGGTTGAAGTACCTCAAAGAATCGATTTGAGCAGTGCAAGTATCATACTGTAAAGGTCTTAACTCTATAGCAAAATGTAAAAAGCTACAAAATTGGTGGCTGGTTCATGTAGAAAAAGCTCCAAAATGTTAGACCTTGTGATGTGAATGATCTCTTCAATTCGTGCGGCTCTAAGTCTTTCGAAAATTGAGTGAGCTTGCAATATGCTGCTTTAGTCCTATGTTGCTTATGGAACCTTCACTTCGGTTCAACATTAGTTATTGCTAAGAACTGGGGAACTATCCGATTACCAGAAGTCACAACAACATAGATATCTCACAAGTTAATGCTATAGTTTTTTTTTCTCTTCAAATTAGTTATTATTAGATGATTGTCTGCGTTATACGCGTTTTTTTTTGTCTAATCTAGGATAAATTATAAAATTTATGTAACTTAATACACATTTTAAAGTTTTAACCAATACTAAATTGTGTTTGTTCAAAAGAAAAAGCCAATACTAACTTTTTTTTTCTAGAAGTAGAATTTTATGGAATTAACAGAATTCTAAAGATATCAAAATTTGTGTTTTTTCTCTCATTTTTAGTTAAAAATTCTAAAGATATTAATTTTGTAAATATAATTAAATCAAACATTTTCCAAACTGTCAAATTGGGTTTTATAAATATTTTGATAATAATTTACTTCATACTACAATTCTATCAATACATTATTGTTATTGTTAATCTTTTTCCAAACATTAGGAAAAAACAAGCAAAATATGAGACAAATATAAGCAAAAAATAAGAAACAAAAATGAAAAAACATTATAAATCATACGTTAGGTGTTGTCATTTACAGTTTACTGCTAGGATTTCACAGCACAAACTCGAAGTTTTACATCTTCGAATCAGTTTTATCTAAATTATTGATATATCTACATTTCCTTCCATTGCCTTTTAGATTTTGAAGTAGTAGATTTAAATTAAGAGGAATCAACTTCTCGTTCATAGATCAATTTTTGTTAAAAGCCTAAAAGGAGATTAAACCCAAGATATTAATAATGATCAGTCAGTTTGTCGCATAAAATCAAGGTATACATTCTTAAGAAAAACTAAAAGGATAACGGTCATTTGTCCGCCGTTAAAAACCTTTAAATTAGGACTCATACCCATACGATATCGCATGATATGTTAAATTTATAAATTTTTTTATAAAAATGATTATATAAGTATAATGTATAGCAAAGAAAAATGATGTAATAGAGAATGAACATCTAACATATATTGTGTAATTGTTATGGTTAAAAATGAGTATGTAAAATTTAAACAAATTGTATTAAAGTAATTTATTTGAGAGACTCAAAAAAATCTCTATACGATATTGCTTTGAGGTTAAGAATATAGACATGGTTAAGATAGGCTAAGCATCTCTACGTGAGTAAAACCATCATTGTTGTTGGGTATAGATTTGGGCCTCCCAAATCCTTATTTTCGGCCCATTAGAAGAATGAAGCTTAAAGCCCATCAGAAGAATCAAGCTCAAGGCCCAACTCATTAGATAGCCTAACCAATGTGCTTTATTTGTATAGTTACTTTATAACAAACCATAGTTCATACTTAACTCTAAAGTATGTACTATATATAGTTATCACATCATTTGATGGGACAACTCATGCAAGATTATTCAGAGCAATACCGATCATTTCGAATACTTTCACCCGTGTTATTTTACGTTTATTTCACGACCCGGTTCGTTCTTATTTACAGAAATCTCGACCCCTCTTTTTACTTAACATACTTTCCTCCACCCGACTTTGGAAACAACAATTGGCGCGCCAGGTAGGGGGATAGAGATTCTCTTATACTCCAAAGAATGAACCCGGTCACCGAATCCGGTCCTCTTTCGCAAGAGGACAGGGCCGCCACCCCGACCATTCGGAGCGCGACCCCAGGACCTGCTCAGCAGACCCCGGTCGCACTCGCTACCGAAAGGTCAGCTCTGAACGGCAGTACCAACGTCCACCAGCCTGCAACTGTCAACACTCCCGGCGTCGTCCAGCAGGGGACTATCCGGATCGCTGATGAACAGGTCGACCTGACCAGGATGATGGGTATCATCATGCGACGCCTCGACGACCAGGATCAGCTAACTCGCCAGACCAACTCCCGTCTTGAAGATTTACAGATTTCTCGAGAGGCCACTCGCGAGCGGGTCGAGGTCGGCAACAACCGTCCCAACCATGACTCCCCGCAGCTCGGAGCTAGCACGTCGCAGACAATCTTTGATAGATTGGGTCGGCAACCAGATGTCTTTGACAGATTGGGCCGCCCGACAGATGTTTTCGACAGATTGGGCAGATCAACGGACATATTCGAGAGATTGGGACGGCGAACCGACCGAAACGAAACTGTCATCCCTCCCTTGGTTAACCCGACCGTCTCTCAACACGCCAGGCATGCTAGGTCCCGGTCGCAGGAACCAAGAACCGATCGAGATTTCGAAATGGAAGATCTCCGAGCAAAGCTTACCGAAATAACCTCGAAGGTACATCTTGCGATTAGCTCTGCCCCAGAAATCGGACGCGTGCTGGCGGAAACACAGCAAACACCCTTCACCGACCGCATCATGTCGACCCCGGTCAGAGATTCCAGTAAACTCCGCATTCCACATTACACCGGAGACACCGACCCGATGCAACACTTAAGGAAGTTCAATCTAGCGATGGGACGTACCCACTACCCCCCAGAGGAAAAAGATGCGGGCTGCTGCCAACATTTCGTCGAACATCTCTCGGGTCCCGCTCTAGAGTGGTTCGCCCGTCTTACTCCGCGATCAATCGACAGCTTCCCACAACTGTCTGAAGCCTTCCTCAAGCATTACTCTATGTATCTCGAAGAAGGAATTTCCGACGCCAACCTCTGGTCTCTGGTCCAGAAGGAGGACGAAACGCTGCGAGGATACATGGACAGGTTCAAAGCGGTGCTCTCGAGGGTCGCGGTCAGTGACAACTCCGCGATCTCAGCGCTAAAACAAGGATTGTGGTACGAATCGAAGTTCAGGGATAATCTTGTCCTCACCCCACCGACCAGCTTAGAAGACGCTATGCATCGGTCTTCGCGATATATCCACCTTGAAGAAGACAAGGTCGTCAACTTACAGAGGCACTCTCCCGCAAAGCCTCCGGTGCAAAAAGCAAAACCAAAGAACGACGGCGAGTACCAGGAACCCCGCCAGCATTTTGACCAAGAATACAAAGCCAAAAAACTCTCAGTGCATCAAGTTAGAACAGACCAACCACCTCAGCGACAATCGAACAAGTGGATACGAGGGCAAGACTCGAACGACACCAAGTTGTACTGCGATTACCATCAGATATTCGGTCACTCTACAACACAGTGTCGGGGCCTCAAAGACGCCCTACTCACCAGTTACCAGCGCGGAGAGATAAAGGTTGATAGCCCTCCCGACCGCGGCGAAAAGCGGAAAGGAGGAGAAAACTCAGGGCAAAATGAACAACGTCCGAACAATAACCCTGCCCAACCGTTGCCACCAAAACAAGATTCGCGTAACGGTCCGCCGACCTCGAAGCGTAGAGTGTTGGTTATCATGGGCGGTCTCCAGCCAATACACCCCTCGGTGCAATCTCTTAAGAAGTACGAGAAGAAGAGTCAGGCAGACCAAGATTGCTACGGTCGGGCAGAAGTAGACATGCCAATCATCTTTTCTGAAGCTGATACTAAGGACCTCGCAATGCCCCACAACGACCCCCTGGTCGTCGAACTCAAGGTTGAGGACTGCGACGTCACGCGCGTTCTGATCGATACTGGAAGCGCGGTAGACGTTATTTTTAAAGACACATTAAAAAGAATGGACATCCCAGACAGCAAGGTCAAACCAAGTGTAAGACCCCTTGTCGGTTTCGACGGCATCACTACAATGACTGTCGGGTCGATCAAGTTAAAAGTATACACGGGGGGCCTTATCAGGGACGTCAAGTTCCTGGTCGTAGATAAACCGGCGGTTTACAATGTTATCATGGGAACGCCTTGGTTGTTTTCTCTCAGAGCAATCGCCTCAACCTACCATCAGTGTGTCAAATTCCCGACCCCGACTGGGGTTCACACTATAAGAGGAGATCAGAAGGCAGCTAGAACCTGTTTCATCACCGGGCAAAAACTGCAAAAAGTAAACCTTCACATAAGCAGCCCAGAGGAGCCAAACGCGACGGACCCAAAACTGGAACTCACAACCTCGGTGAACATCGACCCGCAATGCCCCGAACGATGCGTCAGCATTGGTGCCGAGCTTTCCGAACCGACCAAATCAGACTTGGTCAAATTTCTGCGTGAAAATGTGACAACATTCGCATGGTCAATAGAAGATATGAAGGGCATCAACCCAACCATTACAAGCCACGAACTTAACGTTGATCCCACCTATAAACCTATAAAGCAGAAACGGAGGAAACTCGGCTCCGAAAGAGCCCGCGCCGTCAACGAAGAAGTCACCAAGCTGCTTGAAGCCGGTTCGATCACGGAAGTTCAATACCCCGAATGGTTGGCCAACCCGGTCGTAGTCAAGAAAAAGAATGGCAATTGGCGTGTCTGCGTTGATTTCACTGATTTAAACAAGGCGTGTCCAAAAGACAGTTTTCCCCTGCCCCACATCGATCGCGTGGTAGAAGCTACGGCAGGAAATGAATTGTTGTCATTTATGGATGCCTTTTCTGGATACAACCAGATCGCAATGCACCCCGACGATCGCGAGAAAACATCTTTCATAACCGACCGGGGGACATTCTGCTATCGAGTTATGCCTTTTGGACTGAAGAACGCGGGAGCAACATACCAGAGACTGGTGAACAAGATGTTCGCCGACCAACTGGGCGATACAATGGAGGTTTACATAGATGACATGTTGGTAAAGTCTCAGAGCGCCCCCGACCATGTCGGCCACCTCCGAGACTGCTTCAAGATCCTTAACGAGTATGGGATGAAACTCAACCCGACCAAATGCACATTTGGGGTCACCTCAGGCGAATTTCTTGGCTACATCGTTACGCAAAGGGGAATAGAGGCAAACCCAAAGCAGATCACCGCGATCATCGACCTTCCATCCCCGAAGAACAAAAGAGAAGTACAACGACTCACCGGCAGAATAGCAGCGCTCAACCGATTCATCTCCCGATCCACAGACCGAAGCCTCCCCTTTTACCAACTCCTGCGTGGGAACAAAGCATTCATCTGGGATGATAAGTGTGAAGCAGCCTTCAATGAATTGAAGACATATCTAACGACACCTCCGGTCTTGTCGAAACCCGAGCACGGCGAAACACTCTACCTCTATGTTTCCGTCACGAACGCTGCAGTCAGCGGCGTCCTAGTTCGAGAGGACCGAGGAGACCAAAAACCCATTTTCTATGTCAGCAAGTCTCTTGATGGTGCAGAAAGTAGGTACCCTACCCTAGAAAAGTTGGCCCTGGCCATTGTAGTCGCCGCCCGGAAACTCCGCCCTTACTTTCAGTCGCATACGATTGCTGTTATGTCAACCCAGCCGCTTCGAACAATCCTCCATAGCCCGAGCCAATCTGGTCGCATGGCAAAATGGGCAGTTGAGCTGAGCGAATATGACATCGAATACCGCAATCGCACAAGTACCAAGTCTCAAGCCCTGGCCGACTTCTTGACCGAACTACCCCCGGAAGCTATTGTAACTGCACCAGCCACTCAAGATTGGAGTCTTTACATTGATGGGTCGGCCTCCCGACACGGTTGTGGAGCAGGGATACGCCTGATTTCCCCGACAAATGAAATACTCGAACAATGTTTCCGACTTGAATTCAAGGCTACCAACAACGAAGCAGAGTGGGAAGCTCTCGTCGCCGGGCTCCGCCTGGCGAAAGAGGTCGGGGCTAAACGAATTCATGCGTACAGTGATTCTCAGCTTGTCACTAACCAACTAAATCACGACTACGACGCGCGGGACGAGCGCATGAGCGCTTACTTGAAGCTTACTGAAGCTCTAATCCTCTCCGATTTCGACAGCTTTGTTATCACCAATATACCTCGGTCCGAAAACTTCGCAGCCGACGCGTTAGCCTCACTGGCCACAAGTTCGGACTCCGACCTTAAAAGGATCATACCAGTCGAAACCATTCCCGACCCAAGCATCGAGTTACCATGCGGCGCTAGCCGTATAAACATTATTGAGAGCGACGACGGAGTTGGCGGTGAAGAAGATGACCCCGACCAAAACGACCAGGCTGACCCGGGCGAGATGGTCGATTGGCGGATTGAAATTATTGAATACATCAAGGAAGGAACGATCCCGAAAGACAAGTGGGCGGCGCGTCGCCTAAAAACTCGGTGTGCGCATTACGTAGTGATGGAAGGAAAACTCTACAGGTGGAATGCAGCCGGAGTCCTACTCCAATGTGTTGACGGAGACGAAATCGATGTCATTATGACCGAGACACACGAAGGCGAGGGTGGCAATCACTCTGGCGGACGGACTCTCGCAATGAAGATCAAGAAACTCGGTTTCTACTGGCCGACCATGCTCATAGACTGCGCAGACTACACCCGACGCTGCGAAAAATGCCAGCGTCACGGCCCAATGATCAACTCTCCTACAGAACCCCTGACGACCGCAACGTCCGCCTACCCGTTTATGAGATGGGCGATGGATATCATCGGTCCCCTCCCAAGATCCAAACAAAAGCGTTTTTTGATTGTGGTCACCGATTACTTCACGAAATGGGTCGAGGCGGAATCTTTCGCAAAGATCCGAGCCGACAACGTTCAGGATTTCGTGTGGAAATTCATCATCTGTCGTCATGGACTACCTTACGAAATTATCGCTGACAACGGGTCGCAGTTTATTTCCAACACCTTTGAAGACTTCTGTGCCAAGTGGAAAATCCGGCTCAACAAATCAACGCCACGCTTCCCACAAGGCAACGGACAGGCGGAAGCAACAAACAAGGCCATTATCTCTGAACTAAAAAAACGCCTCGACGAAAAGAAAGGGACCTGGGCCGACGAACTAGATGGAGTACTCTGGTCGTTCAGAACGACACCCCGACAAGCAACCAAGCGCACCCCTTTCTCTTTGGCTTACGGTATCGAGGCAATGGCCCCAGCCGAAGTTAACATCAACAGTATACGAAGAGTAATGATGACGGCGGACACCGACCTTAACGACAGAATGTTAATAGACAACTTGGACCACATCGAAGAAGAACGCGGTCAGGCTCTCATCCGCATACAAAATTACCAGCAGATAGCCGCGCGCTACTACAACAAGCGCGTTCGAAGCAGAAGTTTCACCGTTGGCGACCTCGTTCTCAGGAAAGTGTACGAAAACACAGCCGAGTACAAGGCAGGAAAACTAGGCGCTCACTGGGAAGGACCATACCAGGTTTCTAAAGTTGTTCGCCCCGGCGTATACGAACTCATGACCATGGATGGAACAATGATTCCTCGGTCTTGGAACGCGATGTCCTTAAAACGATACTATTACAATCCACTTCCAATCAACGAAGTACAACCCCGACCACGAGTATGCTAGCTTGAAGTCTCCACCACCTCACGCGTAACATCTTTTTAACATTTTTAATTTCATGTCCAGTACCCACGGTCTGGTTCAAAAAAAAAAAAAAAAAAAAAAAAAAAAAAAAAAAAAAAAAAAAAAAAAAAAAAAACCGTACTCTTTGTACTTGAACTACGGTCGGCTTGATCCCGATTTCGGGTACGTAGGCAACCTCTCCGGAGGCTCAGCTACTACAAAAAAAAAAAAAAAAAAAAAAAAAAAAAAAAAAACCGTACAATTTGTACTTGAACTACGGTCGGCTTGATCCCGATTTCGGGTACGTAGGCAACCTCTCCGGAGGCTCAGCTACTTCTAAAAAAAAAAAAAAAAAAAAAAAAAAAAAAAAAAAAAACGTACTCTTGTACTTGAACTACGGTCGGCCTGATCCCGAATTCGGGTACGTAGGCAACCTCTCCGGAGGTTCAGCTACAAAAAAAAAAAAAAAAAAAAAAAAAAAAAAAAAAAAAAAAAAAAAAAAAAAACCGTATTCTGGTCGGCTTGGTCCCGACTTCGGGTACATAAGCAACCTCTCCGGAGGCTCAGCTACAAAAAAAAAAAAAAAAAAAAAAAAAAAAAAAAAAAAACGCATCCTCTTTATTCGCATTTCAATTTTAGCCCTGCGCTCATTTCACGTCGGTACCCTGGCCAGGTACCCGACCATAACTAAATACGCATTCGCAGAAATGCTGTAGGTACTTACCCTACAATTATAATAAGCCGGGCCCCGACCCGCAAGAAATCCAAGGAACGTCTAAGTATAATAAGCCGAACACGTCTCGCACACTTAGCCACGAGACGGATTTCGTCATAAGCCGGGTCCCGACCCGCCGACAAACAAACAAACCCGGCCATCCATCGAGCAAAACGGCCTGGGTTTCCTCACTTTATCCTGTTTTGTTGGATTCTTTCGATATTAAGGTTAAGAAAATAAGTCGATCAAAATCGCAAATCTTGCCTAAAAATCATCAATCCAACAAAATATTATATTAAACCGATAAGCCGAGCCACAGGCCAAAATATCAAAGTCAAAAGAAAACCCACCAAGGGTTCAAAGCAAAAGTCAACAGAAAACCCACGCGGGTCAAAAGCATAACATGTTCATACATATAAAAAGCTAGAGTCACACGCGACCCGACCAAATAAAGAAAACAGAATCAAGCCTCTGTAGATCTCGCAGCGGGCGAAGCAGATCGGGTCGGAGATCCAAGCTGAGCGGCAGGAGGAATGTGTGCGGAGTCGGCGTCATCATCTACCTCGCGACCATCCGGAACCCTGCTCTCGACTGATCCCCACGAGTCATGCATCCCAAAGTCGTCTGCCGAAAGGTTGGTCTCCATAGTAAAACTAAGGAGGTCGGGCGAAGCCTGAGGAGCAGCCGGGTTGTATCGAAAATCCGCCTCAGTAACCTCCAAAACGTCAAGGTTGGCGAACTCCTCCTTATGCAGCTCAAGATCCGCATTGAGTTTCTCATAGGTTCCTGCTGGAACACAGTACCCATCTTTCTCCACCTGCTTGTACAAGGCAATGCAACTCATGATCTGACTGATCTTCGAATTCAAGCGGCTGACAGTCGCATTCTCCCGAACATGACGACTAAGCCTCGCTAGCTGAGCCCCAAACTCGTCCGCCACCCGAGCCTCTGTTTTCTTCCTCAGAACATGACCCGCCCTCTCAACCATCGTGGCCCTCGACTTCCTCAGGCGGGTCATCTGCTCCTTCACAAACGAAGCCACCGCCCTCCTCCGACCGACCTCTTTCTCGAGCCTCTTCTTCAACTCAACCATGTCAACTTCAAGAGCCTTTTTCTCCTGCTCGAGTTCACCAAAACGCTTAACCTTTCGAACAGCCGACTCGTTAAGCTGATCAACTTTTCCTCTCAAAGCTTTCCTCTCCTCAAGCAGCCTGTTCGCCCTGGCCAAAATCTTCTCATACTTAGCCACCATCATGTTGTAATCAGTCATCATCTGTCAACATTAAAAGGAAAGGGTTTGCAAAGGCTCAACACAGACGTCGGGAATACATGTATAAAAAAAAAAAAAAGGGGGAGCGAAAACAGCAGCATACCTCAACAACGTGACCACCAAAAGACGTGAAAGCATCCCGATCAACGAGCTCGTTAAGTGGAGGAACGAACTGGGAAGTAAGCCCCTGGACGGAACGGACCAGCTCGGCACAAGCTACCTTGTCTTGTGAAATGTGCTGACCATTTCCCCTAAAGCTGTAGTCAAAATCGTACCTCCCATCCTTAGATGCCGAACCATCCCCGACCACAACGTCTTGACCAACATTCCCGACGTCACCCACATTCTCCACACCGACCCGATCAAGATCACCATCGGTCACCTTATCTTTGTTTCTCGCCCTCTTACCCGACCCTCTCAAATCTACGCGACCAGGCACATCATCTACTCTCCTCTTCTTCGATGTCTCAGCAGCATCCTTGTCTTTCTTCCTCTGATCGTAAGCTTCCTTCGTCACAATACCATCTCGCATCAAGACCTCAGCACCGACCCTACTCGTAATCTCTCTAGCTGGCCCTTTGTCTTTCGACTGTTGGGCCCGAGTATCAGCTGAAGATAAGTGAACACGCGTAGGCGACACGGAAAGAGGCGCTGCAGAAACATCGTAAACGTCAAGGTTGAGACTCGGACGACCCATTTCTCCTCCTTCCTCAACCGGCAAAACAACTCTCTTCCTCGACCTCGGTTTTCGCTCCTTTATATCTCTAAAGGTGTACGGTCTGAGTTCGGGAAGAGGCAGCTCGTAATCGCCTGCTCAAAGAAAAATGAAGACGGTCAAAAAAAAAAAAAAAAAAAAAAAAAAAAAAAAAAAAAAAAAAAGAAGGAAACCCGACTCACCTGTGGTTACCCGACCACTACACCGCTGAATTCTTTGTTCAATAAACTCGCCCCACCGTTGATACCCCAACTTCTTCAAAGTCGCTAGCACAGGAACGACTTCTTTAAGGCGGTCAGATGACGCCGGGATCGGGTGCTCTACAAAACAAAAGAAAAAGATTAAGGATCAGTCCAAAGATGAAGAGTAGAGTTCACAAAATTCATACCGACTAAAGTATTCCATCCAACACGAAATTCCCCAGAAAAGTCGCCAACCGAAGCCTCGTTAATCTCAACGAAGAAGTACTTCAATTTCCAGTTGTCCGCCTTTCTTCTATACTCCCTCAAAAGCCTACAATTAGTTCTCGCCGCGACGTAGAATCGACCCGAAGTATCCATGTCTCCAAGCTGCACAATCTGCTCTAGCTGCCGTCGGCTAACAGCCCTACCAAGCTCAGCCGCCATTATCAGAATGGCGCATATATTACGAAAAGCAGCAGGGGTCAACTGAGAAATTGAAAGACGACGTTCGGCACAATACTCCAATATAACTCTCGGGATTGGAAACCACAGCCCACCATGACTAAAAAAGCTCTCATACAAACACATGAACCCCTCAGGCGGCAGCCACGGCCTCTCGCTCTCTTCAGGAATCAAAATCCGTATACCAGACCAATCTTGGTCGGCGTATCTGTCAATAGACTTCATCACAAAACGCGATTTCATATCATCTTGAGGACCGAGAACCACCCTATCACAAAGCCCCGTGTCCAAAACCTTAACTCCTCGAGGAACACGCCGCCCGAAATCATCTTCCCCTCGAGCATTGGAAAAGCCACGCTCAAATGCCACCACGTCGTCGCTCAGACCATTTTCCTCACCGCCACTTTCGGAGTCGTGGATCGATGCATCAGTAGCCGAGTGTTCAGCGGAGCCATTCGACGGAGAAGACAAGAAACCCGACTCATTTGAAGGAGAACCTGGAGACATTGTAGACCTCAGCTCTTCTAACAAAGCCAATACCTTCATAAAATCCCAACCTCTATGAAGCAACGACGGCCAATCAAAACAGAAACGTAGACCCGTTTTCAATCAAACACCGACCCGTTTTCACCAAACGCCGACCCAATCTCTATCACACACCGACCCGATTCAAGCCGTGTGGGTCGGCGTCACAAGAAAACTACAACAACGGAATCAAATTCAACCGATAGTATTCCTTAACCCGACCGGAAACCAACCTCAAATCCGATCGATACCGATCCGCAACTAGATCTCAACCAACACGGCGACCCAAGAACTCCGACCCAATCTCAAACAAACGACGACCCGATCTCAACCAACACGCCGACCCAAGAACTCCGACCCAATCTCAAACAAACGACGACCCAATCTCAACCAACACGCCGACCCGAAAATCCAACCCAATCTCAAACGAATATCGACCCGATTTCAAACCAAAACGCCGACCCAGTCTTGACCAAAACACCGACCCAATCTCGAAGCAAACGTCGGACCACAACCAAACCAAACCCGACTCAATCGAAACTAAAAACCGATCCAAAATCACAACAAACGCCGACCCTATTCAAACCGTATGGTTGGCTTCACAAGAAAACCGCACCGGCGGAGTCAAACCCAATCGATTCAACGTTGAAGCTTGAATTCGGAGAAAAACGGTGCGCGTATTCGAAGAAGCAAGAGACCGACGAGGGAAGATTTAGGGTCGGGTACGACTAAAAACAAAACAAAGCTTAGAGAGAAGGTGAATTCCTTACCTTTGGTGTCGGCGTGGAAGAGGCAAAAGGAGAGAAGAATGAGATTGTGAGAATATATATAGGGGGGCGAAAATCAGGTCACTATTCACAGAAAACCTTAAAAGCCCATCAAGTGAAATAACAAGGAATTCAGTCGGGCTTTATTCTTCTTGGACCGGTCAATTACTCAGTAAACGCGACCCGCTCGATTTACAGACTGGGGGGGGGACTACTGTTGGGTATAGATTTGGGCCTCCCAAATCCTTATTTTCGGCCCATTAGAAGAATGAAGCTTAAAGCCCATCAGAAGAATCAAGCTCAAGGCCCAACTCATTAGATAGCCTAACCAATGTGCTTTATTTGTATAGTTACTTTATAACAAACCATAGTTCATACTTAACTCTAAAGTATGTACTATATATAGTTATCACATCATTTGATGGGACAACTCATGCAAGATTATTCAGAGCAATACCGATCATTTCGAATACTTTCACCCGTGTTATTTTACGTTTATTTCACGACCCGGTTCGTTCTTATTTACAGAAATCTCGACCCCTCTTTTTACTTAACATACTTTCCTCCACCCGACTTTGGAAACAACAATTGTATAAACTATAAAGTAAGGCATCAACTTTACTTTTCTTCCAAACGATCTTGACGCTAATGATACCTTCATTCTATAATGATAAAAGCATAATTGTTGAGAGATAAGTACATGAGTGTTGTCTATAAATATAGATTCAAGTTCCTAAAATTAACAAACCATGTCCCAATGGAAACCATCATCACTTTCCATCCTAAACACGATATTGAAGAGTCTGGTCCACATAATGAACCAATATGCATTATTTGTGGAACAAAGTTCTCTTTTCGGTCCACTAATTTCTATTGTGGTATATGTAATATCTATTTTCACAAAGAATGTGTGGCTATTTTGATGGAGTCGGAGCTCACCATAACCCGTCCAGAGACACATGAGCATACACTCACCATGATCCGCAAGAAGAACTCTTTCAACTGTGATGCTTGTGGCAAGGTCGACGAGGAAAAGATGAATATGTACACATGTTTGCAATGCAATTTCTTTGTTCATAGAGATTGTCTTTATTTACCAAAAGTTATAAAGCTCACCCGTCACTCACACCGTTTGTCTCATACTTTTCAAGTTTCCGATTGGAACACAAAATGTCGAATTTGTAATTACTCGTTTGTTTATGGATGTGGAGGATATATTTGCATTGACAAAAAATGTGATTATAAACTCCATTCATATTGTGCAACGGATACAAAGGTTTGGGATGGTATAGATGTCGAGAAAGAGCCAGAAGAAATGATTACTTCTATCGATATCACGTTGGAGGAGGTAGATGGCGAAATGGTCCGTCATTTTAGTCATCACCATGATCTAAAGAGACTACACGTTAACAACGAAGAAAAACATGGACGGGTATGTCAAGCATGCATACTTCCTATCGACTTTGATGGTTTCTTGGGTTGTAAACAATGTGATTTTGCACTCCATGAGACTTGTGCAAGTCTACCTCGGAAGATGGAACACGCGTCACACAAACATCCACTAACCCTAAAGGTGAACATGATGAAGAGCAAAGAAGGGTTCTTTAGTTGCTCAAAATGTAAACGAGAATCTTGCGGTTTTATGTATCGGTGTTGCAAAGAGGGATGTGGGTTTAAAATGGATGCAAAGTGTGCTTCCCTTTCTCTTACTTATCCATTATACAATGGAGCTCACCAACACCCTCTCACTCTATTAGGAAATGGGGTAAAATGTCACGAATGCGACTTATTCTTGGAATTCAACCGCGCAACATTACCAGTGTTGGTCAAATACAAGCATGACACTCATACACTTGCCCTACGTTATTCCATATCAAACTTACATGAAAATGTGAAAAAGCCCGAATTGTCGTGTGAAGTATGTGAAGTAGAAATAAACCCGGATTGTCAGGATCTATATGGCTGCACCGAGTGCAACACCACTCTACATGTTGAGTGCCTAATAGGGAAATACCCTTATCTTAAGCCAGGTCATACGATCAAAGTGAATGGTCATGAGATTGAGATTGCGTCAAACAGTCTTTCTCGCCCGATATGCTATGAATGTCATCGTATTTGCCAAGACAAACTGATTTTCAAGAAAAGGAGACAGATTTTCAAGAATATGAGAGATGTTGTCTTTTTATGTTCTATCAACTGTTTATATGGAAAGCTATCACTATCACGCGTCGATAGGATCAAGAAGAAGATCGAAAGGATTGGAAACGTGATGAAGGAACTTGAGAAAAAAATCGCGGAAATCGTAGAGAAAATAGGTGAAATCACAGATGACGAATATGATAGTGATGAGAAAAATGAGGAAAGTGATAGCGATGAGGAATAAACGTAGTTCTCCAAAATATTTTCTTATAATTTATTAATAACCATATTTTAGTTTTATCCAAAAGTCACAACTCTATTATCCGTTGATAACTATAATAATACAACTATGTGGAAAAGACAAACGATTTTTTTTTAAAGGCAATCTTATATTATAGTACTAGGTGTTAATACGCGGTTAATCGTATTAAAAATTATTCATAAAAATATTTTAATTATAATTAATATCCTGTTGAATTACTAAAATATTTTGAAATATTATTTAAACAGGATCTTAAATCATTAGATGTAAAACTTGTATCTTAATTTTCATGTTTTAATTTATATCATATAGATTATATATATATATAAGTGTAACTCAACTCATATTCTTAATAACAAAGAAAAAAAACTATATTATATAATATATAGTAAGATTTTTTTAAATTTAAGTTATAAAAGACGGTTATGTGTCACCTACTCTTGTATTTTATATTTATTTATGAGAGAGAGAAAATTTTTGATGTCCTCTTTATTAATAACTTCAACAATTTAATGACTAATTGTAATGTAAATTAATTCTAACACAAGGTATAACTTTACAATCTCAGTTCATATATGCTAATAATATACAATCAAAAATATGAAAGTGCGGTGGTTTTTGAACAATTCCCACAATTTTAATATCATACCAACCGGCCCACTAAAAAAGTCCGATTTCGTGGCCCATAAGTCAAGTCTATATAGTATTCTCAAAGTCCGTAATCCGATCGAGAACTTGCCCTAAGATTTTGTTTTGTTCCCGTTGTAAGATTAAAGACATGTTAGATGAGACGATTGGGGTGCGGTGGGACATCAACACATGTCCGGTTCCCGATGGGATCGAACCAGGTAGTGTCCGTTTGCGTATAGAATCGGAGTTGATGAAATCCTTCGGTCGTTCACCATCTTTTGCGTTGGCAACCTAGAACGCATCGATCATGAAGTCTTGAAAGAGCCCTCTTCCTCTGGAATCCTTATTAGACACGTCCCCTTTGGTAACACCAATCTCCTTTTAACTTCTGATGTTGTTTATAAGACTAGTCAACTTAATGGGTTATTTGTTGTTTGTATTTCCACAGGCTCCTTGGCACTCTGTGATCATCTGCGGGAATGGAAAAACCGTTATCCATTTATGCGTCGTATAATGCTTATATCCGGTGATATTTCCTAATTTACTGGTTTGTGGTTTAACTCTTCTATTCTTTTCTTGGGATACACTATTTATCGCGCTTTTCCAGCTCCTGGCCCACCAGGCTACCCGTCTTTTAAAGAGAGGGTCTGGGAAGAGTTATTCCTCGAAGGCAAGTATCCATGGAACAGCCATATACCTCCTCCTAAGGATGAACATGCCTCGTTTTGCACTCTATGCAATTTTCCTAGCGAAAGTTGTGATGACTTCATCGACCATCTCACCAGTAGTGAACACATAACCATCCCCTAGAAAGGTTAAGATGTTATCAGTCATTGCAAACTTTTTGACTATCCTGGCTTCGACGAGTGTAATATGACCATCCCCTAGACCGGTGGAGATCCTTCCCAGAATGTAAGCATCCTTGCTTCCCTCTCTCCTAGTCTCAGCTTGTACAATAAACCTAAAACTGATCCAGAAACATGTGTTTGTAGGTCTCATGTCTCTCCGTCCGCACATTAGAGAAGAAGAGATCAAATATACCACGAGGTCGGTAGTTAGTATTCAATTACTTGCTTGATGTTTTTGCTTTCATTTCTAAATTTAAAGACCTAACTGCCATCTTTTTTCTTTCCCTATAGGCTTTAACAAGACGGTTGGGGTATGGTGGGACATCAACACATGTCCGGTACCCGATGGTTATGACCCTGGTCGTGTCCGTTCGCGTATAGAATCCGCGTTGCATGAGTACCTCGGTCCTGGTTGTCCAATCACCATCTTTTGCGTTGGCAACCTAGAATACATTTCTCCTCAAGTCTTGAAAAATATATCTTCCTCTGGAATCCTTCTCAGACACACCTTCTTTCGTGGGATGGCAGTCTCTGATCTTTTGCGCGAATGGGAAAAGCGTAATCTTCCTCCGGCTAAAATAATGCTCATATCCGCTGATGGTTCTTGGACTAATCTCTCTTATTTCACCCGCGCATACACTATTCTTCGCGCATTTCCAAATCCTCTATCATTCTCAACCTGCATGTCTACTCACGCATAGGCCTGGGAAAGCTTATTGGGAGAGAAATCATGTCATATGGGTACAAACAGCTGTATGTCATTCCGCTTACGGAGAATTCAAGCTTATCGAAAGATTCAAACAACCGTAAGGATGATGAACTTGACTCTTGGTTTTGCACTCTATGCAAAATTCATAGCCAAAGCTGTGATGATTTCATCAACCATCTCAAGAGTACATCTCATTTAGAAAAAGTAAGCCTTTCTTTGCCTCCCTACTCTCTAACCAATGTAAGAAATGATCTCATGTTTTTTTTTTTTTTTTTGATGCAGTTGTGGAAATTTGTGCCTGTAGACGACAACCATATAGCTCCCATTTATTGCAAATTTTGCAAATATCCTGGCTACGACACGCATAATATGAAGATCCACTTGTTCAATGAAGAACATGCACAGAAAGTAAAAGTAAGAATCCGTGCTTCCCTCTCCTAGCTAGTCTTTCAGCTTGTATGTTATCTTTTTTAACATTGGATTTGCGTTTGGTTGTCAAGCAAGGGACAAAGGAGGATCGCCTGACCAAGGCAAACAAGAAGAGGAACTAGAACATATCAATATAAGCACTTCTTCAGGAACCTCTCTCCAGCACTCAGATTAGTGATTAGTGAGGATAACATAAAATCTAACGTTAGCTTGAATTTATCAACCTCGAAGAAGAACGATATCATAAAATTTAGTTGCTTACTGGTGATCAATAAACTCTCTCCAAACATTGTCAACTATACGTCTATACCAAGGCATGATCAAATTGGTTTCGCAAACCAAGTACTCTAATCTTATTGTATATCAAAACCCATCAGTTTTTGATCTCTTGAAGATATTGGAAATGCAAAGCATAATAGACTTCTCCACAATTTTGTTGTTGTTAAATATTAACAGTTGAGTTTTTGGACAAGAAAACTTTTACATCTTGTTATTCGTTTGTTGGCCATTCGTTTACAAAATCGACTATGCCATTTGGAAGACAGGTCACTTATATTTATACAAAAATCAATAACAATAACTGAATATATATTTCAATAATAACAATTGATGCGGTCAGCGAACCAGACGAAGAAATCCACAAGCATAAAAACAACCAGACGAGTTATAAGTCAATCCATCATGTTTTATTGACTCATGTCAAGACTGAAGCAAACTACTCTTTAAGCTTCTAGCTTGTTTCTCTTTATTTTGCTAAGTGTTGTGGTGTATTCCAATACTTTAAAACCGTGTTGAATCTTAGTTTTTTTTGTGTGATTCACTAAAGCTTTGATTTGTGTTATTATGCGACCATAAAGCTTGTAAAGTCTTGACCTCTTATGATCGATATAAGGTGTGAATCCAGTCTTACATCAACAATATGTTTCACATTTTAATAAATTATCGGAACTTTGCTTTATCCTCAAGTACAGTCTATCAATAAATTTCTTATATAGCTTTTATATGGTTTCAATCAAAAGTGAAGATGAAGAAAGTTCCTGATATGGTGAAAGGGATCAATTGTTGTTCTTTTTCTAGCTACCAATTTGATGAATGTGGGATTCTGAGGTTTCCTTATCCAATAGATACCAAATCGAGATTCCAATGTTAATATGCACAAAATGTATTACATCAGTTTAAAAGCTTAGTAGCTTTCACAAGTGAAGTCACTGGAGATGAATTTTTATGCACACAAACAAGTGCGGAAACGGGAATTTCAGCCTCGAAGTGATGCGTGTGGTACCGCCGGCAATCCCCATTCATCCTCAGCCTGTTCAACATCATCACAACATCATAAATCTCTCATTTTAGCCATTCGTTAAAAGGTTTCCAAATGATTATTCTTCGGTAGTTTTCGAGTAAGAAAATATGCAGATGAAAAGATAACAATGTCACTCCTCTCTTAAAGAAGCACAAGGTGGAACAAAGACTAGACAAGTCCCTAATAACTTCCTCTACACTAAAGCTAGGGATAAAGCAAATGGTGTATCATCTAAGTACCTCTAAGTCCATAAATGAGTTCCACACGAGGCATGTACTTAATGTGGTAATATCAAAGAAAAATGAAAAGGAACAAAGTGTAGAGGAAACTGACCTGAACTCGTCCGGGTTGCCCGTTTGGTGCTGGAGGCAAGTTCAGTTCGTCCTCAAGATCGGGTTCCTTATCGGGTTGGAGATAGGAAGGCACTCCGTCTGCTTCAGTCTCGTTTCCCATGTCGGCTTCAAGACCTTCAAGTTCTGAATTCACCATCACATTTGAAAGTGTAAGAGATACGAAACACAAGGCAAACTGAATAGACTAGTTTCCGGACCACAAGCAAGAACTTACCGCCCATAAGTTCCTCATCGTCAATATCATCAGGAACATTGTAGCTCCTACCCAATGTCTCTTGAATTTCAGAACTCACATCCATCAAGTCCATCATCTCATCTTGCAAATTCTGTGTTACACAATACATATTTCACAGTCAAAAACAGTAACTAGGGAAGCAAACACAAGAGAGCTTGAATAAAAAACCTACATCAATATCTTGAATCTTCACGGTTTTCATCATTCCTTTCAATTCCTTGTTCGCAGATTTTAGCGCTGTCATCTGCAAAATAAGCAAAGCTTTATCGTTTACCAAGTTCTATAGTACGCCATTAACCACATTCATATTCGATAAGAACAAAAACGTATTGATATACATACAGTTTGTTCAGCATCTTTAAGACCTTCAGCAGCAAATGAAACTTGATCAAGATTAAAAGTCTGATTATAAAGCATGTCACGTTGTC
Source organism: Arabis alpina (assembly GCA_900128785.1). Classification (NCBI taxonomy): domain Eukaryota; kingdom Viridiplantae; phylum Streptophyta; class Magnoliopsida; order Brassicales; family Brassicaceae; genus Arabis; species Arabis alpina. The sequence continues at coordinate 2,707,188 of LT669795.1, forward strand.
CTTCATACCTAAAACAAAAAATCAGTAACACAATCACTTCACCGAAACAAGCAAGATAATGAATACTCACAAGAAATGCAGATATATATATATATATATACAAATCTTACATTTTCTTCTGCTTAAGAACTCTCATAGCTCGAGCTTTAATAGCTTCTTGAGCAGGACCAGGTCTTGTTCTTTTAATCTGTTCTTTGTATTTGCATAGCTCAACATCAAGTCTCTTTACCTTATCTTCCACTGATTCTCCTCTTTTATTTATCTAACAAACATCAAAGATCAAATTTCAGATCCAAATTGTAACTCCGAATAAAACCTAAATCTCAAAACTGAAGAACCCTAAAAAAAACTCTATACTAGTACAAATCCCTAATTCTTCTACTAAACGATTTCGAGATTGAAAATTGAGGAGACATACCCGATCAGATGCGTCTTGGATTGATGGTGGAGGCTCTTTGTTGTTCTTCGCACCGAAGATTCTCTTCATGTTCTCTTTACTACTAAATTCGTCCTTGAAGAAGAAGAAGAACAAAATCAGCTGATACAGACGCAACAAGCCTTCTCGACGAAGACAGAAGAAGAAGAAACTGGACACGCTTTGCTCTAAACAATTCGTATTTATCGATTTCCTTAAAAACTTAATTAAAATATTAACCGTAATTAAATAAATATTAGTACCAAATATATACGCGAGAACGAGTAAATACTTAGAAATTTTTAGTTTTTAATAAATAGTAGTACTCGGTGTTTTGTTCAAATCACCCGTGAGCTATGCGGTGGTTTATGGTGTTCTTAGGACGCGGGATCCGCTTTGAACCCTTGGGTTGTGGTTGTTGTAAGCCATCTCCGGTGCTGTTTCGATCGGGCATTTTTCAGGGATTAGGGAGTTGGAGTGTGTGGAATCAGCAGCGCCCAATTACATTGGACTTCGGGGATCTCATGAGAGTGCGGCATAGCTGCTCTCGTTATGGTCGCGTGCTTATCTTCAGCTCTATGTCCTTGTTTAGTCCTCTCCCTTTCTGATGGTGATTTCTCCTTTGGTGGATCGCTTGTTTGGACTTGGGTGGAGTATCTTTGGTCTTATCTTACCTGGTTGGTGTTACCTCCGTCATCCCTTGCCGGGCCTGGTTATTGCTTGTTCGTTTACTTCTTTCTCCGATTCTGCAGTTTCGAGTTTGTTGGTGTGTTCTTTGTTTGATTCGGTTTAGAGAATCTGATTTTAGTACCTATTGTTCTAGCAGTTTGGGTGTACCTTTGAGCTTGTTTTTGATTTCCGTTGGTTGGTTTGTTGTTGGAGAGGTTGTTTTTGAGGCAGTGATACCTCACTTCAACTTGGTGAAGTTGGTGCATCTCTTCAAGTCCGTTTCAAGTTGGTCAACTGGTTGCGTTTGGTCGTATCTCTCTAAATAATGCTCGGGTGCTGGTTGTGTTTGGCATTATGATTTCTATAATTTGGGTTCTCTTATGATCTTTGTCTTGACCATTGTCGTGTCGTTTAAAGTCCGTGTTTCTTTTAGTTAGCATTGTGTTTTCTTTCCGTAAGACTTTGACTTTGGAAAACGGGGTCTTGCCAGCTTTATGTATCAAAAACGTATTTCAACCGTGTAATCCATTCTCGTTTGTGATATTATGAATGAAGTTCAGATGAGAAAAAAAAATAAAAAAATAGTAGTACTAAAAATGAGTGTTTTTTTCACAAAATATCTATAGTATAAATTAAAATGAAAGAATATTAATAGTTTAAATTTCAATTAATTACTGATTTTATTAAATAATAAACATCTCTGGTAAATATTCTCAGTACATTATTGTTATTGTATTTCTTTGACTCTACAAAGAAGACATTTATGAACAATAATGTAACCAGAAAAAAGCAAACAAAAAAGGTTAATAAAGTTATAAACAACCAAAAACTTCACACAAATGTTTTCTCTATACACTTCTCAAACTTCAACACCCAAAAGCTCAGCCATTTCACAACCAAACCCACAACTATTACTGAACTGGCTCGCTAGTGACCAAGCCACATTCACTGACACAGCAGCTTCAGACACAGTTTCTTTAGCTGCAGAGGATTCTTCAAGTAGATTGGTTTGGTGGTGATGGTGAAGGTGTTTGGTGTAGTGAAGCTCGATTTGAAGACGGTGATGCAAAGAAGAAACCAATCCTTTCTTCATATCAGCTTTAACTTGCTGTATTGGTATCGCAGCGAGAAAGCTCTTTATGTACTCTCTACATGACTCTTTACCTCTACACACTACTACTTCTTCTTGTTGTTGTTCATCTGATATCTCGCGTTGTTCTGACTTGTTCTTATCACCTGCTTTCTGGTTTCCTATCTCCGCGTTGTTGTCTTTAACGGGTGGTAATCGTTGGATCGCTGCATCTTTGTCAAATTTCAAGACATAAGCTTGGTTGCAACCCTCGTAGAGCCTCTCTCCAAGCGTGTCAATGATGTAATAAGCGTCATGGTCCACGAGGAGGACGAAGAAATGATCGTTCCAGCTAACAATGTAGATCGCTGGTCCAGTTACTGACTCTTCTGGTTCTTGTTTCATGATCTCTTCCCAGATACTATCAAAGGACATTACATCTTTGAGAAAGTCTAGACTTGCATCTTCTTTATCTTCTTCTTCCTCTGATTTCTCTGGATGGAAGAACCCGATGAATGATTTCTCGGGGACTACGCAGATAGGTCTGATTTTAGCCTGGAGAACCGTCTCTAGATCGAAATGTTTGTCTGGAAACCGTTCCCTGTATTCCTCGTTTTCACAAAGATTTCTCCATTCGGATGATCCTTCTCTGATAAGACTATCAAACTCTGACCTTGTTGGGATTATATCTCTGTTGGATCCTAACCAATGTGCCATCACTGCAACTAAGGCTGTGCAGGCGCTTTCTCCAGCAGCTCTCTCGCTTCTTTGATCGATTGAAGCGAGAAATACTCGAGCAGTGAGTTTCATCAGCCCATCACGGCTTATAATTTCTCTGGTTTCCCAGCTACCAACGACAAAGTCATCCTCTCCAAACTCGGATAATGGTTTCAAGATTGAATCATCAGACTTGTACCACTGCAAGAGAAACAATCAAAGAGTTAAGGAACAACAATATTGTGAAACCGTGAACTATAAAAGATTTTAGTGAGAATGCATACATCAGAAGTAGACTCATCAGATGAACTTAGTTGTCTACGGTCAAAATCGATATCATCACCGCCATCTTCAAGGCAGTCTTTCTTAAGAAGAGGTTCACCTTTCTGTTTAACAGATCTAAAACTGAGTTTCCTCTTCTTCCAAGATAACATTTTCTTCTTAGACATTTGTCCGTCTAATCCTACTACATCATTCGAAACCTCATCACGACCATGCCCGGTCTCAGCTAATGGCCTACGGTGGCTGTAATATATCAAATCCTCGTCTTCAGGGTTTGTATCAGCATGAAATGAGCCTCTAGCCCAATTCGCATATCGAAGTGTATTGTAATCAACCGGATAAGCAACAATTGCATTCTCTTTGTTCTCTTCTGATTCATCTGCAGCAGCATCACCTTCATCTAAAGAATCTGTATCAAAAGGATACTCAGAATCAAGATTTCTCTCCGGACTCTTCGTTTCACTTCCGCTTCCGCTACTTTCATCTTTTTTACTACTCTCCTTCTCCGAAGCCTGACGGTTTGACATACAATGGTTAAACGTTTTCATCTTTCTTAGACCAACTTTAACAACAGACTCAGCTTTCTCAGCTTCTGCGGAAAGTGGTGACCATAGTACAGGAAGAGCTGATCTTTGTCTTTCAGGTAATGCTTCTTTAGGTGAAAACTGAAGAGATATCTGCAAACATAAGTCGAAACTCGACATTAGAACAACACTATCATAACCATCTCTAAAGAGTAAAATCATTGAACGTACATGAAGACATGGACTCCTAGTAGATGATGAAGAGCCAGAGATCTTTAAAGGCACTTTGACTTGAACATCATCTTCTTTCATCAATGAAAAATACTCTGCAATGTTCAGTGATGCTTTTCCAAAGCTACGAACTTTCTCCTTTGCTCCTTGATTCAATCCCTACACAACAAAAACACTTAAAAAGTTTAGATTTTCCATTTCTTCACATAACAAATCCCAAGAACACAACACATACCAAGTCATCAAGACCATGGACCAAAGTTCTATGTTCCATAAAGTCTCCAAAAAAAATCAAAATCCCTAATTTTACATGATTCATCTGAATTGGGGCTAAATTACAGAGTAACTAAGTAAAGGTACAATCTTTATACAGAAAAACCATCAAAGTCAACGACTTTAAAGAAGATTATGGATAGAGAGAGACTAACATTGAAGACGGTGAAAGAGACAAGCCAAGGAAGAAACTCTCCTTCTTTATAAACAGAGAATTCACAAACCCTTTTAAACTCTTCGTTCCATTCAACAACACCATCACCACGAAACCCACCTTCCTCTGTGAAATTCCTAACAATAGAACGTTTCAAAGTAACCATCTTAGGTCCTTTCCATTTTACCTCAACCACATGTCTCTTCCTCCTCTGATCACAATTCTCTCCGGAATCTAAACCTTCCATTTTGTGTATAACGACGGTAACGTCGAATTTAACGGCGAATAACGGAGGCCAAGGTGGCCAACGCATGATCTGTTTCATTTTCACAACCATGTAACAAGAACACTCAAAAGTTGAGATCGGAGAAAGAGAAAATGAAAAAGGAAAGATTTTTTTTTTTTTTTGGATAAGGGTTGTATACTAAAGTATCGAGATTTCCGGTGGAGAGGATTTGGTGGATTTGTGATTCATATGCACAATTTTTTTTTGAAATTTGAAGAGAGAGAGAGAGAGAGAGAGAGAATTGTGGATACAGAGGAATCTGCGTTTTGGTTGTTTTTCAGAGTCAACGCTTATAGAGAGAAATGGACGGTAATATAAAAATTATTTTTTATTAGAATAATTAAATTAAATAATACATTTAAATTGATGTAAATTTGACAAAAAAATATATTAATATAAATATTGTATTTATACATCGTTGAGATTGAGAATTTAGAGAGCAGGTAAAACAAGAACAAGAACCAAACCGGATTGGTCGGAACTCTAATCCAAATGTATGGTTTAATTATTATTATCAATGTATTTCAAATTGATTTAAGTTTATGGTTTAAATCGGTTTAAGTTCAGTTTACGAGTTGTGTTTTTCGAATAAGAATCTTTAAAATCGAACGTGGTGGTGAATTCCATTGCAAAAGTGTCAACAGAGAAGTCCGGTTTAATTCGTATCTAGCTTTGGGTGGTCCGTCATGGTTACAAGATGTTCTTGCGAGAGAAGCATGATTGTAACATCTTCGTATCTTTTACATTCGGATTATGATGTTAATTGTACCTTGTTTTTTCTTGCTTTCAACTTGACATTTGTTTAATTTGGTTTTGCATTATTTAATAAAATTCAGACGTTTTAAAAAAAAAAATCGGTTTAAGTAGTTCGCAAATTTCTCTTACCATGCTATAAGAAATTACATGCTCCATGCTTCAATAATTGTTTACAGTTTTTTTTGTTTAGAGCTATAGAAAATTACTTTTGGGTTGTATAATAAACAAATAAAATAAAAAACCATTGTTGATTACGAGTAGATGTTAATAAGCTAATTTACCAGCAATATATTGACTAGATTTTCTGATAATTATCTACTTTAAATTCCAGCCAGACACATGATGCATATCTACATTAGACTCTAGAGGCTCTTTAAATCTTGATCACAAATCACAACTATGACTTTAACTAATACAAATAATTTCTACCCATCTTTTCGACATACGAAATTATTCTGTCCTAGTCGTTTTCCTAATCTCAAAATTCAATATCTCATAGGTTAGTCGTTGAGTATATATTTTAAAACATTGAAATTAAGAAATCTAACAAACGTTGATTGTATGTTAGTTGTAACTTGTAATGCAGCCAATTAATTGTGTGTAATTGTCAAAGTTTATGTATTGTAGAAGTTTGAAGTATATAATAATACATATGGATTTTCATTATTTTTTTGGGTTACGAAAGTTTCATTAATTTGTTTAGGGTTAGAACGAAGAGAAACTAAAGTTTGTTTTTGCAAGTTTTGCAAATACTATGCCATGTGTGTTTTTATTAGAGAGATTGGTTTAATGTCTCATAAATTTTGAGTGCTACGTGACCTTGAAAAGACAGACGCCGAGAAAGAAAGCATGTGAGAAGCATATTGATGTGTGCATGCAACATCTTGTTTGTCTATTTTTAAGATTTTGTTTTAATTAATATCCACCATGTATCGTCTTGTTCACATAGATATTACGATCATGCATGATCCATGCATGTGAAAATCGCCGAATATGTATCTTTTTATAATATAAACGTCCGAATTAGTCATTGTCCACTAAAACTAATGGAATTATGCAGTTTTCGATCGTATGGTTAATTTAATTTAATTTTGAAGCATCCATGCATAGATTATAAAGATATATCTCGGTTAGTTAGAATTGATGTATTTAATCAACATTTGCGGATAAAATAAACTCCACAAAATGTATAATTGAGTGTATTGATTATTTTGCGTAATAATTTGTTGCCATTTTTTTGTTAGAATGATAAATTGATAATCTTGTCTAAAAAAAAAACCGTATGGATCGATCCAATAATTCGGATAACTTTTTTGATGTCTTGGTTATGCCTAGATCAGAATTTATATTTAACCAGCCAAGATTAATCAACTTTTAACTAAGGATACATATGTAACATCTAACACACACCAAAATTGAATAAAAATAAATAGTGGATGTGTACATTTACCATGGGAAAATAGAAAATGTGTCGATCGTATTTTTAATTAATAAGTTTTATCCAATCCATGTGAAAGATAAGGTTTTTAATGTTCATGAAGGATTATACTTTTAGGTGTTTAAGAATTAAGAACACGAAAGTTAGGTATGTCCTAATTCATTAAGGTCCTAACTCCTAACTATAGATGTCATTAACTTAAAGTTAATAGTCCCTACACTAACTCATGCTCTCATGATCCTTTCTTTTTATTTACTTCTTTTGTAATGGAAAATAGAAGTACATCTCAATCCAATTTGAAGAAAATACAACTCATCAGCCTAATGTGATAGATTATTTCTTACTTGTTTTTGAGATTTAGCTAATGAATAGTTTGTGTGTGTTCATTTGATGTGTATAATTACGAAATTTAATATTTTATAGATTAAAAAGGCTGAATTAATATTAATATTTTCACTTTCCAGTTACACTTGTGTAACTTTTTTTTGTAAAACATAAAAGGGAAACATTATACTATAATAGTTTTAAATAAGCATCATACTTTATACGAGAACCAATAGATTTGCTTTAGAACAATTAGACACACAAATAAAACTTTATGATTACAGACTATTCACAGTTAATGATGATCACGTTTTGTGGACTGGAATTGGAATTTTTTTTAAAGTGATAGATAGAGACGCTTTTGAAATAGACAATTTAATCAAATATTTTTTTTAAAATAGAAAAATACAAAACCAAATTAATATTATAATCCAAGAAGTCATACCTCAAAAATGCATACTTTTCTGAATGTCAACAACATACGCACGCTTTAAATTATTTTTTGTAATAGTATAATTTATTATTTATCAGAGAAATAAGTTGATTGTGAGACCCACTTCTATACTTTTCTTGCAAATAAAATAAATTAGGTAAACATAATGTGAAAAAAAGAAGAAGAAGAAGGTAAAGATACAAAAATGGACACAAAAATAAGCTCGTTGAGGCAAAAAAACAACTACAAAACAGCTTATTTATTTTCAAATTACAAGCTGGACCCTTCGTTATTCCAATCACATATTATCAAATAAGGTATTGAAAACTATAGAGAATTATTTTCCAAATAAAATATATTAAGATAATTAGGAACTTAGGTGGCTATGATTTTCAATGGCCAATTTATTTATCCGACACACATTACTTATATTTTTATTTTGTTTGGTTGTCAGCTAGATTTGGTAAGGATTTGAGTCATAAATCAGACCGAATTATTTGGAATTTCGTTGGCTTATCATTTTTAATAAAAACTGAAAGAAAAAATCGATCTAAGAAATAATTAGATTTAGCTGGACCTATACTGTTACAGAGTTGACTATTTACATACAAAATTTCACATGCCTTCAAATCATGGAGTAATAGACAACGACCAGTATGAAGAGAAATCACCAAACAACAGTAAAAAGAAAAACAACTTTTTACCTCTCCTCTGAGTTTAACTTTTTACCTATGCAGACTTGATGGCCAAATGTTACGCCTCAAGAAGTATACAAGACAATAGTGTTTCCAAAACAAGTCTAAAAAAAGATTGAAAGAATCCAAAAGAGGGCAATAGAATATTTTAGCTTATGCATTTTTGTCTTCAAAAACACAAAATCAATCATATATTATCATAAACTCTTTGGTTTTTAGTTTTGTAATCTGAATATATTGAAACTAGAGTTTAAGGGAGATGCTAAAACTCTTCTCTAGACCCATCTTCACAGGTCCTCCTGTGATGCTTCCTTTATGCATCATTGCCACAAACTCGTTATAGTCTATTCGCCCGTCCTGCAAACAACAATTCAAATAGTTTGTTCAACATTCCCATCACTGAAGCAAAATACACAACAAGAGTTTCAGGAGTTGTTGAATAAGTTCTCATAGGATACTAGAGGTTCCCAAAACAATCCAAAGCCGATTGTAACATTGGTTTACTACTCAATTTCTCAGGAAAAAAGAGCTTTTACTATTCCAAAGGTTTAACAAGAAGAACCATACTCAATCCGTGAATTTTAACAGTGCAAGGATCCAAGAAGATCATATGAGTGAGATTCCTATGAGTAGAGTGATATAATGCTTGGTTCAAATTTGATCATTATTGAGAAGTATTCAAGTCATATGAAAATTGTAATGAGATACCAAAAGGTGGAAAGGAGCTTACATTGTCTTGATCAACATCGCGCATCATTTCTTCTATGCGGACATCCTCAACACCAAACTCCTCACAAGCATGTTGAAGCTCGTCCGGGGTGATATATCCGCTCCCATCTTTGTCAAAATATGTAAAGGCGGCAAACAAATGGTCCTCTCTCTCTATTTTGTTTAGATGCAATGTTGCGGCTATGAACTCTTTGTAGTCTATTGTTCCACTGTTGTCCACATCAGCCTGAAATTATATACACAGATTAAATGCAACTCCGAGCAAAAACAGAGTTATAAACACAGATTATAACTTACAGCTTGCATCAAGTCGAGAATTTCGGACTCTTTGAGATTGGCCCCAACTCTTTTGAGTCCTGCTTTCAATTCTTCGAAAGTTATCTGACCACTATTGTCGGCATCTATCATATTAAACATTTCTTTCAAGCCGGCTATTTCTTCTTCGGATAAGCTCTCTGCAATGACCTATAATAAGGCATAAGAGAGAAACTTAATCTGCATGTAACTATCTTATGCTTATGAGAGGGAGTTGTTCTCATATGGTTTTAAATTTTTTTTTTAGCATTGAAAAGCCACTTACTCTAAGAGCCATTTTCTTGAGCTTGTTCATTGCAGAAAATTGCTTCATACGGCTCAGAACAGCAGAATCCAGAGGTTTGTCTGGAGCCACGCCGTCGACTTGTACCCATGGATGACCTGAGAAGAGGCACAACTTCATAAGAACTAGAACAGTGGCACAAATGCACTCTACACAACAATGTAGTTGGAAACTTCAATTACTTAGACCGCACACTTTATTCATGTAGGACCAGTGAAATCTATGCTCAATGGAATTACCAGCATCACAACACTCTAGCAGGGAGAGGAAGGTTTCACATCGAAATAACTTACATAATACTTGGTGAGCAGTTAACCTTCTCTTGGGATCCCGGACGAGCATTTTCCTCACTAAGTCTTTTGCACTTTCTGATATGCTCGGCCAGGGATCAGATGAAAAGTCAAGATCACCGTGGAGGACCTGTTCGAAAATACCTTGTTCGGTTTCTGAATGTACAAAGAAACAAAGATTTTGTTCAGAGCCTACTTAACACAAGTGACATATCTCTTATCTACAAATATGCATTTCTTACCAGCCCAGAATGGAGGAACTCCGCTTAATAAAATGTACACAATCACTCCAGCACTCCATACATCAGCTTCAAAACCATAACGCTTTCGAAGAACTTCCGGAGCAACATAATATGGACTACCAACAACATCTGTAAATACATCATCTGCAAAGAGGAAGGAACCGAATTCAAAAATCATCGGTCACCACAAGAATCATGCCATTCAAATTCAGTAACAATGAATCCAAACCTGGCTTAAAGAACATCGAGAGTCCAAAATCAATCGTCTTCAAGAGAGAATCTTCATCTTTACTAACAAACAGAAAATTCTCAGGCTTAAGGTCTCTATGCATAACACCAAGAGAATGACAAGCTTCTAAAACACCAACTATAGTTCTCGTCAACTCAGCAGCTTTCCTCTCAGTGTAATGACCGCGTTGAATAATCCTATCGAAAAGCTCACCACCAGCACAACACTCCATTACAAGATGCACTGCTACAACATCCTCATAAGCTCCTTTAATAGATATAACATTTGGATGACCAGCCAAGTGATGCATTATCTGAATCTCCCTTCTCACATCCTCAACATCCTCATCAGTCAACAACTTCCTCTTAGCTATCGATTTACACGCAAACTCCTTCCCCGTAGTCTTCTCCACGCATAGAAAAGTCGTCCCAAATTGCCCTTGTCCAAGTTTCCTTCCCAATGAATAAAACTCCTTAAAGTTTTCAGTTTTCCTCTGTAACACTGACTCAGTCCTAAGCCCTGCACTAGACACTCTCTTCATATGTTTAGGCTTCTTAGGCTTAGCTGGACCATCAGGTTTCGTCTCTGGCTTGACCTCTGGTTTAGTCTCCTCTTGAGCTTCCGGCTTGCTCTCAATGTCGGTTTTCGCCTTTGTTTCGATATTAGTCACTGGCTTTGGCATTGTGAAGTGCTCAGGTGGTTTATTCTGTACTTGATCAGATGACAAAGATCGAAGCTCTCCTGAAACAGCTTCACTTGCAGTATCACCATTACTCTGAGAAACAGAATCATCTGCATCTCGTGGCCTCCACATTGCAGCTGAAACAGATTGCAAGAACCCACCATCTCTACTTGGTCCAACACAAGTATTACCCATCTTCTCAAATCTATTTATCCACAAATAGCATCAAGATCTAAAAACAATAAAGTCAAATCCTTTCATATCCTAAAGACTTTCTGAGTTCTCTAAAACCATCAAGACATCTAAAACATCAATCGAACCGAACCGATGCGACCAATAACACAAAACAGCACAAAAGCTGTTCTAAAGGTGAAAAACAGTAAAAGGGTATATGAAAAATCAAGAATTGAAACGAACCAGAAAAAAGAAAGAGGATAAGAATCAAACACAGAGAGTATAAATCACCCTCCAGACTCAGACAAGAAGAAGAAGAAAACAGAGAGATCTGAGGAGTAAAAAGGAACAAGATTTCGGTTGGGTAAGAAAAAGAGGAGGAAGAAGATAGAAAGGATAGTTTAATAGCACTACACTTGCATAAACCGTAGGGACATTGTTTAATTTAATGAGAGAAGTCAAGGTAAGAGAAGAAGACGAAGAAGAAGATTGAACCAGTTTGAAAAATAAAAACGCGTTTGGTTTTTATTTTGTTTTGATTATCTAATCGCCGAGTTTTGCGGTGAGATTTGTCTTAATTATATAATTTGTTTTTGTCTAATGTTAAGTCCACCCTTTTGTAATCAATCTTGGCAACTTCTAAAGTCGCAGCCTTAAAAGGCGTCGAAATAAAAATCTCGTTTTTAATTATTAAATTGTAGTTTTAGAGAGTACTCGCTTTCTCCAATTTTAGATGATTTTTAAGTTTTTAACATATAAATTAATAAACTATTTAATTATTTATTTTTTCAATATAAAATATCAATTCCAAAATGATTTAACTAATAAAAAACAATATGCAGAATAAAAACAACAAAAACACAATAAATGTTGCATAAAAAATTAACATCATAAAACACAATAAACATTTGGATCTCTTTAATTTGTTGAAATGATCTACATCATAAACTTCCACAAGTTCCCTTCCTCCACTTTAAGCTTGGAATGAGAAAACTAGTCTTCATATTTTCACCACTTCAAGCTTTGACGTTACACATGCATAGAAGTGCACGAGAACAATTCAATCAGATATTAGATTATGCACCAAGCGAAACCTAAATGGATGCACATTTACAAGCAACAATTAAAATGATGGTAAATCCATGGCAAGGATTATTTTAACTAATAAGATAAATAATATAGATTGAATATGGAATAGTTCATTTAAAATCTTTATTGACAATGCAAGAACAAAAGAGAAAGGTAACTTTAGATTGTGACAAAAAAAAAAAAAAGGCAACTTTAGATTGTCACCAAACTTAAAAAAAAATTAGATTGATATAACTTTTTCACATTTTCATATCATCAAAATGTGAAAAAGAAATGTTGCTCTTAATAGCAAATTCCAAAGTGATAACCCACAATAGCATAAAAACACATGTTTATACTCATGTACTTGCTAGATACTCTAAACATTTTGTTTGAGTGCTAAATAGACATATGAGCTTGCTAATAATTCGTTAGGCTTGTGTTAGACTTATCCCATCAAATGGTTTAAAACAAAGAATAGTCTTAAACTGTCTAATTGGAATTAGTCAAGCTCGTCAAATGATTTTCTTGTTTAGTGACAAGCTAGTACTCCCTCTCTTCCTAAAAGATAAATTTTATAAAAAAAATTTGTTCCAAAAAGATAGAGTTTTTACTGTTTTCTATGCACTTTTATAAACTTTAAGATAAATACTGAAACACTATTGGTTAAACTTTATTGAAAACTATAAATCGTAGAAATCAATGTGTTATCTTAATATGTGTGCATAACCTTAAACATATATTTTTAAAGAATGGAGGGAGTATAAAATTTTCCTAAATTCAAAAAGTAAAGCATATGAATATTTCCACAATTTAGCAAAAACTTTACTAAAGAAAGAAACGACGTCGCTTAACTCGTCGTTTAGTCTCAGTCTGGTACAATGAGAGAAAGAGAGAGAGATGTTTTGTGGAAAAACGTGAGCCAACCCCACGTTTCAAGAAACAAAAACAAACTGCTTTCAATTTCTCTCTCTCTCGTTTTTAACACTCTCAATCTACTTTACTAGCAAACCCATTTATTAACAAACTACTACTTTATCATTCTCACTCTCAATAAAATATCTCATAGAAGCAAGCAGATATTCTTCTCAGGTGGTGTTGCTGTGTAAGCTCTTCTCTTCTCTTCCTCCATTTATACTGTTGAATCTTGCCTTCTCTTCATTTTTGTTAAAATCTCGAAAAAAGTTTGCTTTTTTATGTAAAAATGCTTACTTTTTCCTTCTCTGTATTCATTGATGAATAAAGGTTGCTTTTTTTTTGTTTGGATGCTGAGAAGTGAGAGCTATTCCCTTATTTTGAGTTTCTGTTCATGTTTTTTTCTTCCAGAATTGACGAAGATGAGCAATTTAAGAATCGTGGGGATTCTTGTATGGATGTGTGTGTGGGTTTGTTGTAATGGAGATGGAGAGTATGTGTTGTACAAGGACCCTAAACAAAGAGTGTCAAATCGAGTTGCTGATTTGTTTGGTAGAATGACTCTTGAAGAGAAGATTGGTCAGATGGTTCAGATTGATAGAAGTGTTGCTACTGTTAACATTATGAGAGATTACTTCATTGGTATGCATAAAAACACAATCTTTCTAATGGATTTGTCAGATATCTAATTCACTTGCTTGGCTAATTTGAGTTTTAGGTATCTTTGTAACTTAAGTTTAGTTTAGTTGTTGATAGAAGTTGTCTTTTTTTGGTTTTGTACAGGTAGTGTATTGAGTGGTGGTGGTAGTGCTCCACTTCCTGAGGCAAGTGCTCAGAATTGGGTTGATATGATAAATGAGTATCAGAAGGGAGCTCTTGCGAGTCGTTTGGGTATTCCTATGATATATGGCATTGATGCTGTTCATGGACATAACAATGTCTACAACGCTACTATCTTCCCTCACAATGTTGGTCTTGGAGCCACCAGGCAAGTATTAGTTAAAAACTTTGATTGTGGTTTTGCATGTTTACGAATGCTGTGTATATTTCTTATAGGGATCCTGATCTGGTTAAGAGGATTGGAGCAGCTACTGCAATCGAAGTCAGAGCCACTGGGATTCCATACACGTTTGCTCCTTGCATTGCAGTAATATTTCTTTATTCTGCATCCTTCTAGCTCTCACTGTCTGCTTAACTTCGAGTTCTCACATTAGCTAAAGTTTGTTTCTCACTTGCTCTGTGTAGGTTTGTAGAGATCCAAGATGGGGTAGGTGTTATGAGAGCTACAGTGAGGATCACAAAGTTGTGGAAGACATGACTGATGTTATACTTGGTTTACAAGGAGAGCCTCCTTCTAACCATAAGCACGGAGTTCCATTTGTTGGTGGCAAGTAAGGCTTTCTGATAATTTGGTGTTGTTGATTATATGAGCCTTACAAAGGTTTGTCTCATTTCTTTTGTTCATTTGATTTTGATAGGGATAAAGTTGCAGCTTGTGCCAAGCATTATGTGGGTGATGGTGGGACAACAAGAGGAATTAATGAGAACAACACCGTGACCGATTTACACGGTCTTCTCAGTGTTCACATGCCTGCTTATGCTGATGCAGTTTACAAAGGTGTTTCCACGGTCATGGTTTCTTATTCGAGCTGGAATGGCGAGAAGATGCATGCAAACACTGAGCTTATCACAGGGTATCTCAAGGGTACTCTTAAGTTTAAGGTCTGCTTAGTGTCTTCTTGCAGTAGTCTTTCTCAGTGTACTTTTGCAGTGTTGAATAGACCTTTTATAGAGAGTATGTCTGAATTCTTAGACCAAGGAGTTGATTTTGAGTGCCAATTCTAACTTATCTTCTCTATGATATGTGCAGGGTTTTGTTATTTCGGATTGGCAAGGCGTTGATAAGATCTCTACACCACCGCATACACACTACACAGCTTCCGTCCGAGCTGCAATTCAAGCTGGCATTGACATGGTTTTGTGTTTTAAACTTTATAGACATTCCTGGACTAAAATAAGAGTGTTTTTTACTCATGTCTGTAGTAGCTAATGAAATCATATGCAGGTCATGGTCCCTTTCAACTTCACCGAGTTCCTCAATGATCTTACGGCCTTGGTGAAGAACAAAGCAATTCCTATCACCCGGATCGATGATGCTGTGAAAAGAATCCTGCTTGTCAAGTTCACCATGGGTCTTTTTGAGAACCCTATTGCTGATTACAGCTTTTCCAATGAGCTAGGAAGCCAGGTCAGTGGTCTAACCACAAATGCCAATATTTTACTTGCAGAGACCATGAAATCTTGTTGTAATGTTATCAAATTCTATTAGGCACACCGAGACTTAGCGAGGGAGGCTGTTAGGAAATCACTTGTGCTACTGAAAAACGGGAACAAAACCAATCCTATGCTTCCACTTCCTAGGAAGACTTCAAAGATCCTAGTCGCTGGCACTCACGCTGATAATTTAGGTTATCAGTGTGGTGGTTGGACCATAACTTGGCAAGGAACTAGCGGTAACAAGAACACGAGAGGTACGTTGTGCAACTCTTATACAAGTGTCAACATTTTAGTCATAGAGAATGTGAACAATATATGTGAACAATATACATTTTCTTTCTGATTCAGGGACTACGGTTCTTGGCGCTGTAAAATCAGCTGTTGATCAAAGCACTGAAGTTGTCTTTCGCGAAAATCCAGATGCTGAATTCATCAAATCCAACAAATTTGCTTACGCAATCATTGTTGTTGGTGAACCTCCATACGCAGAAACAGTTGGAGATAGTGAGAAACTAACCATGATGGATCCAGGTCCAGCCATTGTTACCTCCACTTGTCAGGCTGTCAAATGTGTGGTTGTGGTCATTTCAGGCAGACCAATTGTGATGGAACCTTACGTTGCCTCGATCGAGGCATTGGTTGCAGCGTGGCTACCTGGAACAGAAGGCCAGGGTATCAGTGATGCTCTCTTCGGGGACCATGGCTTCAGTGGAAAACTTCCTGTTACATGGTTTAGAAACATGGAACAGTTGCCTATGAGCTATGGAGATTCACATTATGATCCGCTCTTCGCTTATGGATCTGGTCTTGAAACTGAGTCTGTTGCAAGCATTGTTGCTAGGTAAATTCCTTCACAAAGAATCCTCATGTTCGATCTGTTATCACAAGATAAAGATCCTTAACCGCGTTTTTGTTGTTGCAAACAGGTCAACCTCAGCTTCTGCTGCTAGCACAAAGCCTTGCTTAATCACAGTCATTGTTTCTGCTACATTTTGTCTGTTTCTCTTCCCAAGGTATCATCATCACCAATCACCAGTTCAACTTCGGTTTTGATTTCACCACAGAAACTGATAAGAATCTGACATTTCTGCTAACGTTTGTATCTTTTGTAGCTTTAACCAAGTTTCGAGAAGATGAAAAGCTACAAAAGCTTGGGTCGTCGTAGATCATTCTTTCGGTTCTCTGATCCCGGGAGTTTTTCTTCTTTTTTCGCAGTGTAGTTTTGTTCATCTAGCCTAGCAAAAGAGATCTTGAATCTGTGTCATCTTATGTTCAGAGTTATTGCAACCTGGAACAGTCTTGGATATTTAAACCAAAACAAATCTTCTATTTAGGTTCTTGAAATGCTACGCACAGTTCTCTGCTTCTAAAACTACCATTCTTGAAATTTACATTGTGTGAAATGGTAAATCTCAAGTGAAAAAAAAACGGACGTCATTTGGGAACACAAAGCATCAACTTGTGAAGAAAACCAACTTTGATTCTCCCTTTGTAAGAGAAGAAACCTCTGATAACCTTGAAACTAAAGAAGAGATCATCACATAAGACAACATAGCAGCAAAACTTGGAATATACATTGCATAACATAAGAGAAAATGGCTAAAGTATTACAGAGATTTAAGTCTTATTTATATGCAGAGCAATAAACCCTAATGAAATATTGTCAAGCTCAAAACAAAACCAACCAATTCAAAGGAGATCATCAGAAAGTGTAAAGAAAGTAACTAATGGAGAGGTCTAAGCTTCCAAAAATAAGAAAAACTCTGGCTGAGATGCTAGAGAAGAAGAGGTTGCTAGAAGAATCTAAAAGGAAAGAGAGGCCACTTCCAGAAATAAGAAAACCAATCGCTGAGAGGGTACAGAAGAGGAGGTTGGTTAAGTTGCTAGAGGAGGAGACGTTACTCAAAGAATCTAAAAGGAAAGAGAGGGAAAAAGAGGCTGATGAGAAAAAGAAAAGGAACACTCTTGAAGAGAAAGAGAGACTAATTAAGAAGCTGCAAGAAGAAGCTAGAGCAAAAGAAATGGAGGAGGCAAAGAAGCTTCGAGAAGAAGAAGCTAAAGAAAAAGAGAAGCTTGAGGCAAGGATGCTGCAAGAAAGAGTTAGAGCAAAAGAGATGGCTAAGGCAAAGAAGATTCAAGAAGAAGAAGCTAAAGCAAAAGAGAAGATACTTGAAGAGAAAGAGAGACTAATTAAGAAGCTGCAAGAAGAAGCTAAAGCAAAAGAGATTGCTGAGGCGAAGAAACTGCAAGAAGAAGCTAAAGAAAAAGAGATGGCTGAGGCAAAGAAGCGGCAAGAAAAGGCTAAGGCAAAAGAGATGGCTAAGAAGAAGAAAAAGAAAAAAAAGCTTCTAGAAGAGAAAGAGGGACTAATTAGGAAGCTACAAGATCTAGCTAAAGCAAAAGAGAAGCTTGAAGCAAAGAAGCTGCAAGAAGAAGCTAAAGCAAAAGAGATGGATGAGGCGAAAAAGCTTCAAAAAGAAGAAGAAGTTAAAGCAAAAGAAAAGCTTGAGGCAAGGAAGCTGCAAGAGGAAGATATAACAAAAGAGATGGTTGAGGCAAATAAGATTCAAGATGAAGCAAAAGAAAAGCTTGGGGTAAGAAAACTGCAAGAAGAAGTTAAAGAAAAAGAGATGGTTGAGGGGAAGAAGCTTCAAGAAGAACAAACTAAAGCAAAAGAGATGTTTGAGGCCAAGAAGCTTCGTGAAGAAGAAGCTAAACCAAAAGAGATTGTTGAGGCAATGAAGCTGCAAGATGAAGAAGCTAAAGCAAAAGACAAGCTTGAGGCAAGGAAGCTGCAAGAAGAAGCTAAACCAAAAGAGATTGTTGAGGCAATGAAGCTGCAAGATGAAGAAGCTAAAGCAAAAAACAAGCTTGAGGCAAGGAAGCTGCAAGAAGAAGCTAAACCAAAAGAGATTGTTGAGGCAATGAAGCTGCAAGATGAAGAAGCTAAAGCAAAAGACAAGCTTGAGGCAAGGAAGCTGCAAGAAGAAGCTAAAGCCAAAGAGATGGCTATGGCAAAGAAGCTTCGAGAAGACGAAGCTAAAGCAAAAGAGATGGCTGAGACGAAGAAACTTCAAGAAGAAGAAGCTAAAGCAAAAAAGAAGCTTGAGGCAAGGAAGCTGCAAGAAGAAGCTAGTGCAAAAGAGATGGCTGAGGCGAAGAAGATTCAAGAAGAAGAAGCTAAAGCACAAAAGAAGCTTGAGGCGGAGAAGCTACAAGAAAAAGCTAAAGCAAAAGAGATGGATGAGGCAAACAAGATTGAAGAAGAAGAAGCTAAAGCGAAAGAGAAGCTTGAGGCAAGGAAGCTGCAAGAAAAAGCTAGAGAAAAAGAGATCGATGAGGCTAAGAAGCTTCCAGAAATAAGAAGAACTCTGGCTGAGATGCTAGAGACTAAGAGGTTGCTAGAAGAATCTAAAAGGAAAGAGAAGGAAAAAGAGGCTGATGAGAAAAAGAAAAAGAAGCTTCTTGACGAGAGAGAAGGACTAGTTAAGAAGCTGCAAGAAAAAGCTAGAGCAAAAGAGATGGATGAGGCGAACAAATTTCAAGAAGAAGAAGCTAAAGCAAAAGAGAATCTTGAGGCAAGGAAGCTACAAGATGAAGAAGCTAAAGCAAAAGAGAATCTTGAGGCAAGGAAGCTACAAGAAGAAGAAGCTAAAGCAAAAGAGAATCTTGAGGCAGAGAAGCTGCAAGAAAAATATAAAGGAAAAGAGATGGTTGAGGCGAAGAAGATTCAAGAAGAAGAAGCTAAAGCGGAAGAGAAGCTTGAGGCAAGGAAGCTGCAAGAAAAAGCGAGAGCAAAAAAGATGGATGAGGCGAACAAATTTCAAGAAGAAGAAGCTAAAGCAAAAGAGAATCTTGAGGGGAAGCCACAAGAAGAAGAAGCTAAAGCAAAAAAGATGGATGAGGCGAAACAGATTCAAGAAGAAGAAGCTAAAGCAAAAGAGACTCTTGAGGCAGAGAAGCTGCAAGAAAAAGCTAGAGCAAAAGAGATGGATGAGGCGAAGAAGCTTCTAGAAATAAGAAGAACTCTGGCTGAGATGCTAGAAGAAACTTTAAGGAAAGAGAAGGAAAAAGAGGCTTATGAGAAAAAGAAAAAGAAGCTTCTTGACGAGATAGAAGGACTAGTTAAGAAGCTGCAAGAAAAAGCTAGAGCAAAAGAGATGGATGAGGCGAACAAATTTCAAGAAGAAGAAGCTAAAGCACAAGAGAATCTTGAGGCAGGGAAGCTACAAGAAGAAGCTAAAGCAAAAGAGAATCTTGAGGCAGAGAAGCTGCAAGAAAAATCTAAAGGAAAAGAGATGGTTGAGGCGAAGAAGATTCAAGAAGAAGAAGCTAAAGCAAAAGATATGATGGTTGTGGCAAAGAAAGAAGAAGAAGAAACTAGAGCAAATGAGATGGCTGAGGCAAAGAAGCTTCAAGAAGAAGAAGTTAAAGCAAAAGAGAAGCTTGAGGTAAAGAAGCTGCAAGAAGAAGCTAAAACAAAAGAGATAGTTGAGGCAACGAAGCTTCCAGACGAAGAAGCTAAAGGAAAAGTAAAGCTTGAGGCAAAGAATCTGCAAAAAGAAGCTAGAGCAAAAGATATGGTTGAGGCGAAGAAGCTTCAAGAAGAAGAAGCTAAAGCAAAAGAGAAGCTTATGGAAGAAGCAACATTAGAGAGGAAGATCCATGAGAAATATGTTATTGATGAATATGGAGGTAAAGAGAAGATACTAAAGCAAGAAGAGATGAAGCTTCCAAAAGTGACCTATACGAAAACCGAGCTTGAGACTGGGGAAAAATCAGGGTCTGAAAAAGTTGACGAGGTGGTGAAAGCAGTAGAAGAGAAATTATGTTACGTGGTGAAGAAGAAAGATAAAATAGGGAAAGGGATAGTGGAGAAAACAAGGAAGATAGTATTAGAAATGTTGAATCTATGTAAAATATCTTCTCATTAAGCACATTACAATGTGCATGTACTGTATATAACTATTTATAGAATAAATCAAAGGCTAAACCAAACCGGTTTCCTAATTACAAGTAAACCGAATTTTTACATTTGATATTTCCATGTTCAAAGATGTTTAGCAATGTTAAGCACATCCATCTTGGATATATTGTCTCGACAAAAGAAGGATATACAATCTTTGTCAACACGCATCCATAAATTGTTGATTGGTTCGGACAAACAATATTGTCTTGAGAAGACCACACTCAATCATCTCGCGTAACACACATTTTCTTCTTTTTGTTTAAACCTACAGTGTCAGTGTGTCACATAAGATTCAATGGATTCAAACCATAGTTTGGTGCATATTCCAAAGTTAAAGTCACATACTCACATAATATTGATGATTGTGTCTATATTCTTATGATTCAAAATTGTTTGTTTTTTTTGGGTCAAAATAGTTCCTCTAAAATTGTTTTGGCTTATGAAATGCCACATGCCAAATTCACAAAAGAAGAAACATGGTTTTGTTCTCGTAGCCTAGCAAAAGAGATATTGGATCTGTGTTATGTTATGTTCAGAGTTATTGCAACCTGGAACATTCTTGGATATTTAAACTAGAACAATTCGGTTCATGAGATGCTATTCTCTGCTTTAAAACTACCATTCTTGAACTTGAACTGAATATACATTGTGTGAAATGGTATCTTGGTTAAAAAGAAAAGAAAAGAAAAGAAACGATACACATCTCAAGTGATAAAAACTGACGTCATTTGCATAAACTTGTGAAGAAAGCAATTTAGATGCTTTATTTGTAAGAGAAAAAAACCTATGATGACCTGAGACTAAAGAAGAGATTTTGATAAACAGAAAACATAGCCGCAAAACTTGGAATATCCATTGCATAACATTAGAGAAAATGGCTAAGTATTATAGAGATTTAAGTCTTATTTATATGCAGAGTTATAAACCCTAATGAATATCGCTAAATCTCAAAACAAAACAAAATCACAAGAAATCATCAGAAAGTAAATTAATGGCAGCGAGACAGCAACATAGAGGAACTGGTTCAGGGATTCAATACGAGGATCTTGTCCCTAAATCTGAATGGAAAGATCAACCTGAAGCTACTCTTCTCACCATTGATCTTCCAGGTTAGTATACAAAACAAAAGTTGGACTACTTAATGATGGTTTAAATCTGATGTGAAATGGTTTTTTTGTAAGGTTTTGAAAAGGAGCACATTAAAGTAACGTATGTGCACACCTCGAAGATGATAAGAGTTACCGGAGAACGTCCATTGGATAATCGGAGATGGAGTCGTTTCAACGAGGTGTTCTCTGTTCCACAGAATTGTCTAGTGGATAAGATCCATGGGAGCCTCAAGAACAATGTCCTCACCATTACATTGCCTAAGGAGACGATTACGAAGATGACTAATCTTCCAGATACTTCAAAAACTGTGGCTGAGAAGGTAGAGAAGCTAGAGGAGAAGAGGTTGTTAGAAGAATATAAAAGGAAGAAGGAAGAAGAAGAGGCTGAGAAGAAGAAGAAGAAGCTTCTTGAAGAGAAAGAGGAACTCATTAGGAAGCTGCAAGAAGAAGCTAAAGCAAGAGAGATGGCCGAGGCAAAGAAGCTTCAGGAAGAACAAGCTAGAGCAAAAGAGATGGCTGAGGCGAAGAAGTTTCTTGAAGAGGCTGAGGAAATGAAGAAGAAGCTTCTAGAAAAGAAAGAGGAACTAATTAAGAAGAAGCTAAAGCAAGAAGAGATGGTTGAGGCGAAAAAGCTTCAAGAAGAGGCTAAAGCAAAAGAGAAGCTTGAGGAAGAAGCAACATTAGAGGAGAAGAAGAAGATACAAAAGCAAGAAGAGAGGAAGCTTCCAGAAGTGGTTTACACGAAACCGGGGATCGGTACTGGGATCAAAACCGGGTCTGAAAAAGTTGGAGAGGTGGTGAAAACAACAAAAGAGAAATTAGGTTACGTGGTGGAGAAGGAAAAGAGAATGGGGAAAGGGATAATTGAGAAAATAAGGAAGAACGAAATGACAAGTGAAGAGAAGAAGTTGATGGTGAATGTTGGAATGGCTGCTCTGGTTATCTTTGCACTTGGAGCTTATGTTTCTTACACATTTTGCTGCTCTTCTTCTTCATCTTCTTCGTCTCCTTCTTCTTCATCATCTTCTACTAAACCAGAGTGATATGTCTTAAAGAAGAACTTGTGTGAAAGGAGATATATACTAATATACTATACTTTGTAAATTGTGATATATACATTCTGAAATCTAATAAAGTTTGGTGATGTTATATATGTCTCTGCAATTTGATTGCATATATATTAGCACACAAGTGAGAAAATATGTTAAAACATGAAATTTCTCTAGTTTTGGCCTACTAGATGAAAATGCTACATGCCAAAATTACAAAAGAAGAAACATGTTAAGACATACGATACTTATGGTAAATCAAAATTGTGAGAAAATTGATAATTGCAGTATGACAAGAAAAATGTATTGATATGTTATGAAATTTATAAAAAATCAGTAGTTTTCGCAATAAAATTAGAACCAGTGAAGTTTATCTACAAAAAATGTATATATTTCTGTTTTCTTAAAATTTATATACAAAACATGCATATATTCCCTCCGTTGCAAACTATTTGTCATTGTATGTGTTTTCACACAAATTAAGAAAACAATTAAATTTTTTGTTTTATCCTTAATTAATACACTATTTTATTTGATATAAATAATTATTAAACTGAAAATTAAGGGTAAAAGATGAAAAAATGGTAATAAATCTTCTTTGGAAATACAAAATGACAAGTAATATGACAAAAAAATTAAGGCTAGAATAATAACTAATATGCAACGGAGGGACTAATATTTTCTGTTTTCAAATTTAAACTATACATTTGTAAAATTCTTCAAAAGTCAAACCATAAATTAATTTTTCTAATCATTCTTAAAGTTAATTTACCAATAAGTATATGAACAATTTCTTCTTTTTTCATTGAGACAAAAGTAAAAACTAGAACAAAAGAAACAAGCCTTTAGCCCGGTCCAAAAACAAATCACAAAATCCATAAACCCTAAACCCTTGAGAAGAAGCTAGATCCGAATTCAGAGAGACCCGTTATCCAAACCCAGTTGAGTTGAGCACTGAGAACGACGGTGAAGAACGGCGAGGTAGAGAACCATGCCTCATCGTCCATTTCGTTTTCTAGAATGCGTTTCACAAAACGATTAAGCTTCTTCTTCCTGGCTCACACCACCAAGATTCCTACTCGCTCTCTACTCGGAAACCCATCTTTATGCAGGTCTTATATCATCGGACCGGTCTCTAGCTCGCCGACGGGATTGGCTAACTCGATACGTCGTCGTTTTATTGGGTACACTGCAGAACAGTTCTCTGATGATGAGTATGAGTGTGAATTCGAGGAACATAAGGTTCGTGTTTTGTTCAAATTGGAACTTTAGAGTATAAAGTTTATCAAAATGGGAACTTTAGGTGTTTTGTGATGATTGTTTGGTTGAGTGGTTATGTAAATGAGAGATGTTGATGTTTAAGAATGGGAAATGATTTGATGTATGGTATGAAATGGTTTATAGGCTTCATCTTCGGTGGCCAATGTTGATGAGTGGAAGTGGAAGTTAGGGATTCTATTGGCTAATGGTAGCGAACAAGAAATTGTTTCTAGAGACAAAAGAGATCGGAGAGATTATGAGCAGATTTCAAATCTTGCCAAGAGAATGGGATTGTACAGGTATATAAAGCTAACCTCTTTCTTTTATGCACCATGTCCTAATGCCTGATCTAATTCTTGTTTCTTTGAATTTTTGGGTCCAACTTAACAGTGAGATTTACGGAAAAGTGGTTGTTGCAAGCAAGGTTCCTCTTCCCAACTACAGGCCAGATTTGGATGATAAGCGACCACAACGTGAGGTAAACAGTGTCTTCCTTGGTTTACCAATACCATAAGGCACTATTTGTTTGTAGTTTTATGTTAAGATTGTAATGCATTTCATTGTGCAGGTGGTACTTCCTTTGAGTTTGCAGAGAAGGGTAGAGGGACTCCTCCAGGAACACCTTGATAGACAGCAGCTAAACTTAGGAAAGGGTAATGAAGGTGTAGCTGATTCTCAACCTCCTAAGCAGACTGAAGAGCTTCCCGATGAAAGCTCTGATTCGTTTCTTGATGGTTCTGTTATGGAGAAAGTACTTCAGAGGAGGAGTATGCGGATGCGCAATATGCAGAGAACCTGGCAGGTATTATTGAATCATCTTTGCCTATGGCCCTTGTAACTCATTACATTAAAGATGTTTGACTAAAGTAGTAGTTGTTTGGTTGAATAATAGGAGTCACCTGATGGGCGTACGATGCTGGATTTCCGGAAATCTTTGCCTTCATTTAAGGACAAAGAAAGACTTCTTCAAGCTATTGCTCGAAACCAGGTGAACTTTTGGAGATGATAATCTTTGCATTGCTACTGCAATGCATGGAAATTTATTTCGTTGTACGCCTGCTACGGTCTGCATTAATGATGCCTTTCAAAGTTTTCAGGTAATAGTGGTATCTGGGGAGACTGGATGTGGTAAGACAACTCAACTTCCACAGTACATTTTGGAATCAGAGATAGAGTCTGGTCGAGGAGCATTCTGCAACATCATTTGTACACAACCTCGGAGAATATCTGCCATGGCAGTTGCAGAAAGAGTGTCATCTGAGAGAGGAGAACCACTTGGTGAAACGGTAAGGCCAAGATGCTTAACTTTCATATCAGCACCAGTTTGAAAATGGTCTGATTACTCCAGTCAACACTGAAGAAATTCTTTAAAGATGCTTGTTTACTCTTGATTTCATACCCTACAGATAATTTTTGGTAGGTTGGGTTTAAAGTTCGTCTAGAAGGAATGAGAGGAAAGAATACTCAACTTCTGTTTTGCACAAGTGGTATTCTACTTAGACGACTGCTTAGTGATCGCAATTTGAATGGCATAACACATGTTTTTGTTGACGAGATTCATGAAAGGGGCATGAATGAAGGTATAGATTGTATCTATTGATACTATGTTTAGGTTTCTGTAATCTGAGTCTCATAATTGCGCCCCTTGTTTATATGGCTGCAGATTTCTTAATAATAGTGTTAAAGGAGCTTCTTCCACGGCGTCCAGATTTAAGATTGATTCTCATGAGTGCCACTTTGAATGCTGAACTCTTTTCTAACTATTATGGAGGAGCACCTACCATTCACATTCCCGTAAAAACCTGCTCCTCTTCCTTACCGTAGACTTGATGCTCTGGTTATTTAACACACACTCCATATTTGATTTATTTCTCTGTGAAGCCTTGAACGTTCAATCTTTTTGTCAGGGCTTCACCCATCCAGTGAAGGTACATTTTCTGGAGGATGTATTGGAAATGACTGGATATAAGCTGACCTCTTTCAACCAAGTTGATGATTATGGCCAAGAAAAGACGTGGAAGACGCAAAAGCAGTTAATGCCACGCAAAAGGAAGAACCAGATCACTTCTCTTGTTGAGGTACTTAGCTAATTTTTTTCTAGCGTCAGATGATAGGTCAAGTTTTACCAACCTATGTTTCTGTTGATGAAGTATGTTTGCTGAGCACAGACCAAATCTAAGAAATAACATTGGTTCACATGTTTACCATAACATTGGCTGTAATCAATCTTTTTTCAAAATTGCAGGAAGCTCTCAGCAAGTCAACTTTTGAAAGCTACAACTCCAGGACACGTGATTCACTTTCGTCTTGGATGCCTGATTGCATAGGATTTAATCTCATTGAAGCCGTCCTCTGTCACATATGCCGCAAAGAACGTCCAGGTGCTGTATTAGTATTTTTGACAGGATGGGATGATATCAGCTCCCTGAGGGACCAAATTAAAGCCCATCCTCTCCTCGGGGATCCCAATAGGGTCTTGCTGTTGATGTGCCACGGTTCAATGGCAACTGCTGAGCAGGTAGATCTATCTCCTCGTGTGTAACTTTGTTTCCTCTCAATTTGAGCCATGATTCATGGATATATTACTTCCTACCTTTAGCTAGGAACAACTACTTTCTGAACCCTCTGTATCATAATTCCCATCTTTACATATTTCTTTGATGTTTCTGCAGAGACTCATTTTCGAGAGAGCACCTCCTAATATTCGCAAAATTGTTCTTGCTACAAACATGGCAGAAGCTAGTATTACAATAAACGATGTTGTTTTCGTGGTTGACTGTGGAAAGGCAAAAGAGACCACCTATGATGCTTTGAACAATACACCTTGTTTGCTACCCTCCTGGATATCTCAAGCTTCTGCTCGACAGGTAAATTCTTTATGCTAAAGCCTATGCTACATGTATCTATATGTGTTTATCTTTTGTGTGTTTTTCATAGTTCTTACAATGGCTTTGACAACATGGACTCCTTTAAAAGATTTGATTGCATCATCACCATTGTTGAAATTTAGAAACATCTGTTTTGTTTTCTTGTGCATCTTTGATAGCTATAAAGCTTTCTCATTTGATATGTGGAACATTTCAGAGAAGGGGAAGAGCTGGGCGTCTGCTTCCGGGAGAATGCTATCACTTGTACCCCAAATGTGTGTATGAAGCTTTTGCGGAGTATCAACTTCCTGAACTTCTGAGAACTCCTTTAAACTCTCTCTGCCTGCAAATTAAAAGTCTTCAGGTTGAAAGCATTGCGGGATTCCTGTCAGCTGCACTTCAAGCTCCAGAGCATCTGGCTGTAAGTGATAGATAATGCTTTCTGGGAATTTTGCCAATTTTTCTATTGCTAGTAACAACATTATTGGTTATCAGAATCTCTGTATATGGAAAATATGATTCTAATTTTCTAGAGCTCTTATGAATCGAGATTCTAGTCCAAATAACTGTATATATCATGGCAGGTTCAAAATGCAATTGGGTTCCTGAAAATGATTGGAGCACTGGATGAGAAGGAAAATCTGACGGATCTTGGTTTGTGTTCTAAGTCCTGTACAAAATATGTTTCAACTTTTTTATTATATCTGTGCATGTCATGACTGACTTTCCTGCTTGCTTTCTTTTTGATCTGTTCCACCTAGGAAAACTCTTATCAATTCTCCCGGTTGATCCCAAGCTGGGGAAAATGCTAATAATGGGTGCTATCTTCCGCTGCTTTGATCCGATCCTGACAATCGTATCAGGGCTCAGTGTCAGAGATCCTTTCCTCCTACCTCAAGATAAAAAAGACGTAAGTATAAGGATTTGTGGTGAAAATTCGTTTTTATCATGGATATATATGGTGAATTGGTTAATTGGCAAAGTATTGTGCTTGAAACATAATCTGTCGTGTGTCTGAATTTTATTTTCATTTGTAAGTGGGGTTTAAGCCAACTGATAGATGGATATAGCTTCCTATGTAGAATTCTATGGTTTAATCTCGCAAACTGAGAGTACATCTGATGATTCCTTGTTTTCTTATAGTTAGCTTTATCAGCCAAGTTGAGATTCTCAGCAAAAGACTACAGTGACCATATGGCACTTGTTCGTGCCTTTGAAGGGTGGAAAAATGCTGAAAGAGAAGGATCGGCTTATGAGTACTGTTGGAGGAATTTCCTGTCTGCTCAGACTCTTCAGGCTATACATTCTCTGAGGAAGCAATTCAACTATATTCTGAAAGAAGCTGGATTAGTAGATGATGATTCAGCTCTCAACAACAAGCTAAGTCACAACCAGTCTCTAGTTCGCGCTGTCATATGCGCTGGCCTTTTCCCTGGAATAGCATCTGTTGTGGTAAGTTTAAGTCCCCATGTCTTTGCTAAGTCTCCTTCCTTCTTTCACAGGGTTTGCTGAAGTTACCGTATTGCCTTTTTTTATTGCACAGCACAGAGAGACTTCCATGTCATTCAAGACAATGGATGATGGCCAAGTATCACTTTATGCGGTGAGCCTCTTCAATCATATTTCCCAAGATATTGCTTGCGTGTCTTGATACAGCCATCTTTTATTAAAATGGTTCTTTCACTGTTTCGATCTTTCAGAATTCTGTTAATTCGCGGTTCCCGACGATTCCATACCCTTGGCTAGTTTTTGGGGAGAAAGTAAAGGTCAATGCGGTGCTTATACGGGACTCCACCGGTGTCCCTGATTCCAGTTTGATCCTTTTCGGTGGTGCCCTGAGTACGGGAGTACAGGTGATTTCTCTCTCATTTCATCTCTTTACCCATACATGAGTCAGATTATGGAATACAGTGGGATTAAATCAGTTGAATCTTGTGTTGTTTTCAGGTGGGACATCTTAAAATGCTTGATGGGTACATCGATTTCTTCATGGATCCAAACTTGGCTGATTCCTACGTAAAGCTGAAGGACGAACTCGATAAGCTTCTTCAAAAGAAGGTGAGTTTTTTTTGTTCAACTCTAAATCGACAGAAGTGCGAAGTGAAGTGCTCTTAACACCTTTGGTATCTTTACAATGTGCAGCTTGAAGATCCAAGCATGGACATTCACAAAGAAGGCAAGTATCTGATGCTTGCAGTTCAAGAACTCGTGGCTGGAGACCAATGCGAAGGAAGATTCGTCTTTGGCCGTGACACAAAGAGGCCAAGCCAACCACAATTAGAAGAGAACAAACTATGCAAAGACGGAACAAACCCAAAGAGTCTCCTTCAGACACTTCTAATGAGAGCTGGACACTCACCTCCCAAGTACAAGACCAAACACCTCAAAACAAACGAGTTTAGAGCACTAGTAGAGTTCAAAGGGATGCAATTCATCGGAAAACCTCAAAGGAACAAAACACTCGCCGAGAAAGACGCGGCTGTTGAAGCCTTGGCTTGGTTAACACATACCTCTGATAATAGAACTGACCAGAACAACGGAGACGCAGATTCTCCACCTGATGTTACTGATAACATGCTTAAACTCCTCGGAGGAAGACGTAGACGGTCCAAGCGCAAATAGTTAAACTCCAACCTCTCTTGTGTAAGCTTAGATACCAAAAGCAGATATAGAATATTTTTTCTAGTGTCATTTATGTAGAAAACAATAGTATAGGGTTAAAAACATGAAATCTAAGAAATTCGAGGGTTTTGTTGTATTTTTAAAACGAATAATTGAGGTTATCATCTTGTCTTTCGCCACGTGTGTATTTGTCCTTTAGAAAGCGTTTGCTCACGCAATCTCTCGCTCTGTTCCTCTGCAATGGCTACTTCGAGCTTTGGTTTCAATGTCTCTTCTTCACCGTTGCTTAAGCTTCGCTCTTCCTCTGTTGCTAATGTAACTCAGCTTCCGTTTCTGTCTCCTTGTTACGGTGGTTGTTTACTCACCGAACGGTTCGGTCTTGAAAGTTTTGTTGTTTCGCGCCAAAAACTCTTGGTTTCTCCGCCGTATGTGACGGTGGAAGCTAGAATCTCAGGGAAAAGTGAACCGATGAATCCTCCGTATAATGTTTTGATTACGGGCTCAACCAAAGGTTTCAACTTACTCTGGTCTTTCACGAATTCGCAAAATGTATTTTGAGTTTATTATATTGGTTTTTGATTTTCTTGATTGTTCAGGTATAGGATATGCATTAGCTAGAGAGTTTTTAAAAGCAGGAGATAATGTTGTGGTTTGCTCTAGATCAGGTAAGAAGAACCTGTCCCTCATTGTTGTCTTGAATGCTTTTCTCTCGAGTTTGTGTGTCACTAAGAAACAATCACACAAGTGTGGATGGTAATAGAACCAATCCTCATTATAGTTTTGTTGTTTTTGTGACTTTTCATGTCTTGCAGCTGAAAAAGTGGAGTCTGTTGTTCAGAGTCTTAAGGAAGAATTTGGGGAGCATGTGTGGGTACCGTCTTCTTGTATTGTTCCTTTTCCATTCTCATGTTCCTCTTGAGGTTTTTTCTCAGTGATATTATGAAATGTAATGCTTGAGACCATTTACTTTGACCAGGGAACTAAGTGTGATGTTAGGGAAGGGAAGGATGTGAAGGAACTCGTTGCGTATAGTCAGAAGAATCTCAAATACATTGACATTTGGGTATACATGTTTATACTCACAGTTATGTTGAGCATCCTATGTTGTGCATTGTTTGAATACTTTCTTGAGATGATACAGATAAATAATGCGGGATCTAATGCATACAGCTTTAAACCTTTGGCAGAGGCCTCGGATGAGGATCTTATGTAAGTCTTCGTGTTAAGGTTGATCCCTTTCTTCGTTAGTTTCAGTCATTAACACTTTGAAATTCTTTGTGCAGTGAAGTTGTGAAAACCAACATTCTTGGTCTAATGTTATGTTGCCGAGAGGTAGTGGATAGACGTGTAAAGAGATTAATTCAGGTTGTTCGTATGCTATTATTGGTTGGATTGACTGGTATGTGTTCATGATTTTATAGGCAATGAATATGATGTTGACTCAATCTCGAGGTGGTCATATCTTCAATATTGATGGAGCTGGTTCAGATGGGAGACCAACACCCAGGTTCCCTAGATTCATCAAAGTTTCTTAGGGAATATGCTTTAGAAGATCTGTTTTAGGCTCTCTTGGATGTAATATCTTACAGTTAAATTTTGACTAAAACATTTAACAGGTTTGCTGCATATGGTGCAACTAAACGGAGTGTTGTTCACCTGACAAAGTCATTACAGGTAATGCAAAAAGCAATATATGTTGAACTTGTCTCCATTTTCTCTTCTCCTTATATGACTTGTCTAGTTGTTTCTGTCTTTCATAGGCAGAGCTGCAGATGCAAGATGTCAAAAATGTAGTGGTGCACAATCTATCGGTATGTATTCAAGATATATATTTTCATTTGTGTTTGGGTGTTTGTTCCTTTCCCATGAAGTTCTCTGTGTATTTCTCCTCCAAGATACAGTTTCTGAGAAAATTTTCGAGATCTAAATGTGGTCGTAGTTTCTAATCTGTTTCTCTGGGTTATTGTTGCAGCCTGGAATGGTCACAACTGATCTGCTCATGTCCGGAGCGACGACAAAACAAGTTCGATGACTTTACACAAGACAATATCTAGATTCCTTTCCAAGATATTTTTCTAACATCTTCTCTATTGCAGGCCAAGTTCTTCATTAATATTTTGGCAGAGCCAGCCGAAGTGGTAAGTAACCACAACACAAGTTAAAACATGATCTCTAATCTCTAGTCCCATGATTCATGATTTGATATTACACATGCTTTCAGGTTGCTGAGTATCTTGTCCCGAACATCAGAGCAATACCAGCTAGCGGATCGATGAGGCCGACTTACATCCGTTTCCTAACCGGAATCAAAGCCTACACCAAAATATTCTCAGTTAAGACAATAATAGTTGCATAGAAGCAGTGGATAGATAGATTAAATCATGTTAACAATTTCTGCTAATACTTACCATTTTGTGTTTTCTTTGGCCAATTTTGGGATTTGTTTCAGAGAGTTGCATTGGGAGCAAGGAAGAATAGGTATGTGACTGAAGAGTAGATACTTCTCTCTCTCTCCTTCATTGTATCAAACTAGTTAAGGATTAGAAGTGTTTTGGTTTCTCTATTTGTTCAATAGTAAATAAAATACCTCTTGTTGATTGATTACACTCCAAAACATGGAAACTATTGAAAAATGTTAACCAGTTTGGTGTAGTTGTTAACCAATCAAGAACAAGGTAAACTCATTATGAAGATACAAAATCCAACACGCGCAGAGAACATCAAAAGATCGAAAACTCGAGAGAACATGGGAAGCAAAAGAATAAAGAAAACTCAGAAGTCTCTTCTGAACAATTGCCAATGTTGGCTGAGTGAGTTCTAGATTGTTGAGAGCGTGGGGACATCAACAGGGAACTCGTTAATTTCATCCATCCACGGGTTCTTCTCTTTGTTAGGGTTTACCGATCTCACTGCTCGCCAAACCGAGCTGTTGCACTTAAACCCTGAACCAAAAGCAATCTGCCAGACTCTATCACCTTTCTTGATCCTTCCTTTGGCCTCACTATACGCTAACTCATACCACAAAGAACTACTCGACGTGTTACCAAAACGGTAGAGTGTCATTCTCGAGGGTTCCATATGCCAATCCGAGAGTTTCAAGTTCTTCTCTAACTCATCAAGAACAGCTCTTCCTCCCGCGTGGATGCAGAAATGCTCAAACGCTAGTTTGAAGTCTGGAATGTACGGCTTGATCTTCATCTTGAAGAGTTTTCGTCCCACTAATGTTGCAAAGAATAGAAGCTGTTCAGATGTTGGCAGAACCAGTGGTCCTAACGTCGTGATGTTCGTCTTTAGAGCATCACCCGCAACAGCCATTAGTTCTTTAGACAGTGTTACACCAATCTTACTTGCTGAATCCTCTTCTTGAGTTATGCAGCCAAAGCATTTATCATCAGCTCCCTTGTGAGTCCTAACCGTATCAACAAGCTCGTATTTCGATCTTCTTCTGTCCCATCGTTTGTTCGAGAGAAGAATCGCTGCACCTCCCATTCTAAAAAGACAATTGGAAACAAGCTTCGACCGGTCATTACCAAAATACCAGTTCAATGTAATATTCTCCATACTGATCACCATAGCGTAAGTATTAGGAATGCTGTGTAGAAGATGTTTCGCAAGATCGATCGAAATCAAACCCGCGCTGCAACCCATTCCTCCCAAGTTATAGCTAAGTATATTACCGCGGAGCTTATAGTGATTAACAATCATAGCAGATAACGACGGTGTCGGGTTAAACAAGCTGCAATTCACAATCAAGATCCCAATATCTTTAGGATTAACATTCGTCTTAGCAAGAAGCTCATCAATAGCTCCAAACATGACAATCTCTGCTTCTTTTCGAGCTTCTTTCATACACGGATTCGGAGGAACATTAAGTACAGCTTCAGGTAAATAAGTCGATTCCCCAAGCCCCGAACGTTGAAGAATCTTCCTCTGAAACTCAAGATTCTCCTCAGTGAAAGAACCAGTCAATTTAGAACGTTCCATAAACGTCTTCTTGGTGCATTTACGAGCATCCTCAGGTTTATAACACGAGAAATCAACCAAGTAAACAGGACGTGGACGAGTCATGAAGTAAATAGTCATAAGAAACACAAAGAGTGTTGAACAGACAATGACTGAGATAAGATTGTATCGAAGATGTTCCCAGAGATTAGCAAGATCCTTAAGAGAGAATGTAGAAACCTGAGCAGCGATTACAAGAACCAGAGGAGATAGGAAAAGGTACATTCCATGTGTGATTAAGTAATGGTAACCAAGCTTTACGTATTTAAGCTTCACAGATTTCTTGAAATCAGGAAGATTCCTATCAGATGATGATGTCATCAATGGCGTCTTCTTCTCCTCCTCCTTAACCATTGTTTCTTCTCTGTTTTCTACAGATTCACAAATGTTACAGATCCATTAATATTCAAACCCAAATCGAAAAGGTTGATACTTTTTGTAATCAAAATCGAAATGTTTTTAGAAAATGGAAAAAGACCCTAATCAGAAAATGCAATTTACAAGAGGTAAATTCGATTTATTATACAGATCAAAGATGAGATTATTGAGGTAATGAAACAGAGGAAACAGAGTCTCTAACCTGAGAAAATTCAATATTCTTCTCTCTCTCGCCGCTTACGGAGAAACCGAGAAGAAGAAGAAGAGTGGCAATAATAATTACCAGAATAATTCAAAGGTAAAGATTCTGTTAAACCAAACCGGATTGGTCGGAACTACACATATCTGGTCTGGTTTACATTTATAAAACCGAATAACCGCCTTAATGTATTCAAAAACCGGACTTGATATAAATTCGATTAATTTACGGTTTAAATCGGTTTAAGTAGTTCTCTTTTGCCTTTTTCTTCTTCTCTCTGTCGTGTTTGAGAAGAAGAGAAAGAGTCGGAGAATGATGAATCCGGAAGATTTTGAGAAGAAGGTTTCAATCACAGATTCTTCACTCACCGGAGAAATGGAAATCGAATGCGGCGGTTCCGGCGATGGGTCTATTAGTTCCACGGTTGGTTCCGGCGTCGCCTCTCAAACCCTGGTTCTGCTTCGGAGACTGCAAGAGATTCAGCACCGTCGAGCCCAGGCTTATGCTAAACTCAAAAGGTTCGATGAATTATTGCAAATCTCTCTCGGAATGTTATGGTATTAGTTAGGGTTTGTGTTTATCTGAAACTTTCGTTGCCTTGGTTTCACTGTTATTGCAATATGTTGAAACTGAGTACATGTTATTTGTTATGTAATGATGGTTAAGATCTTCTTTACTCCATTAATCTGACTTGTGTTTTGGAATTCAATTTTTACCAGAGGATTCTCAGAGTATGTAGAGTCTAGTGCTGAAGCAATTTATCAGAAGCTGTGTAGTGAGGTTACAGCGGAGTTCAACGAATGTTCGAAACAAGTTCGGATTCTTTCTTATCTTGAGAGTCTTTTGATTGATTACATTTACACAATGTTGCTAAAAGATTGAGTATTTGATGGTAGGTACGCGAAATGGAATCTATGTTTCTGAATCCGGAAATCGGAAGAGCTGATCTTGCGCAATTGCTGGGCGATATTCAAACGCAAGAGAAGCAGAAATTGCATTTGGTTTGATTCTCATTTAGACTCTTAATCTTGATATCATAATGGTTGTTGAACAAAAGTTTTCGATTTACTGAACAAAGTTTCCGGTTTTCGCAGACTGTTACAATACAAGTACTGAAGAAAGCAGGGAGACCTTCGGAACGAATGTTGTCACATGAGAACTGCAAGTTCAAGAAACCGATGCAGCACGAGTGCGTGCATCTTCACGAGATTACTGAAGCTGAAGGAACTGAGGAAGCGGAAGCAGATGCAGAGTTTGATAACGCGTTAAAGGAAGCTATTCAAGGAGTGCAAGATGCTGTGACTTGCATCAATGAGTGTTTGGAAGATATTAGGTACGAGATCGATGCTCTTGAAGCTGCTGATTAATTTCCAATTCCATCATGTCTTTACCTTTCTATGTTAAACTTGCAGTGTTGTTTAAAGCTGTGGCTAATTTAGCTTAAGATATAAAGATTTTTAGATATTGTCGAGGTTGTGAAAATGGATTTTGATTTTCTCAAATTCAATAGCATTTTGTTACAAAATCAAACTGGTTATAAAATCAAATGTTTTTGTATTGTGCATGCAATTCACACGATTGAACAAACCGGAATACCAAATTATACCCACCTTTGCCCACAAAAAATATATATGTTAATGGCCTTTTTGGGTTAAAAAATTTGAATTTTTCAGTGTGTGTTTACATTACAAATAGTGTCATACGGATAACAAACTGGTCGCTTTGGCCCATTCACCGTACGTCCCAAAGTCCTTGACACTGCAAAATGATATGAACGCAAGGAAAGAGGTTAACTTAGTCTCTCAAAGAGCAAAGCAAACTAGAAAGAGACTAGGTGTTATTTGACTTACAAATGGAGATTGGTTGGATCGATCTCAGGAAACAGGTTGAAATAGAATCGAAGCCCGTCTGGGCTCATGTCTCTAGACAGCAAACCTGTTCAAAACAAATGGGAGCATGTAAAATAAGTAACGAGCTATCGCATAGTTCTGATGGATTCATGTTTCTACGAGCTGGCTTTAAGTTATGCAAATGGAGCATGTAAGATAAGTAACGAGCTGGATTTTGTTACCCTTGGTCTCTGCAGTTAGTAGATGTTCCTTTGCCATTGCTGGAGCAATCTTCAGAGTTAAAGCTGCATCACTAGCAGTGACTCCGTTTCTTAGTGTCTCGGTTTTGGTCACAAGCATTCTGATTCTACCCATAACCTAAATGGCAAAGGAAAACATTTCATCAGGTGATGGAAACAAAAGTAAAAAACACATTGAGCCAATGACACATCCGTAGCAGTAATAGTGAGAACTTTCTTAGGACTAAAGCAGTAATAGTGAGATAGAGAATCTTAAGAATACCTCCTCATCACTATGGGACTTGTTTTGGATGACCATCACACCGCTATCGAACTTCCGCAGCATTACTGGACTACCAATCAAAACATATGACAGATCAATATTTCTACATACTGGATGCAAAAGCGTAATATTCGAACTTGAAGAAGAATATAGGACAGAATATTTAAAATATACATACACATCAAATTTCTCCCAGAGGGTACAAGCTTGCCACAAATCGTCTGGAGAAATCAACTCTGTGCAAAGAAAAATTTCGGATTTACGGACTGAAGCTAAAATACAGAATAAAGTACTTGGAATCAAAACAGAAGCTCCAACCTGTCCCCCGAGCACGGTTGAAGTGGTAATACATATCAGTAAGACTGATCATTCCCCCAGCTTGTTCTAATGGGATTCTGACAAAATCAGCCAACTGCAGGTGTGCAAATAAAGATTTCAATCTCATATTCATGTAGTTTGAAGGAATTCAAGAACAAGAATTCCTCAGATTCCCAACACATTTTCCAGTGGCATAATATTACAAGCTAAACAGTTGACAGTTCTCTACTAGGACAGTCACAGATTTTTCGAAACATCGAATAAAAGTAATCATATCCCTAACAAATGCCCTTCATATCAATATCCTATCAGCAACCAATGTATAAAACATCTCTTTCGAAGTTATCACCAACAACAAAAGCTAATAAACACAGATATCTCTGTAACAAAATTAAAAGGAAGAGAACCTGTCTGGACAATTCTTGATGGTACAAAGCACCAGCAGATTCCTTTGTAACAGGAGAGATAATACCAACACTCAACATCCATTGTTGCATTTCTTCTTTAGACCCCATTTCCTCATCATCAGTTGAACCATTCTGACTACTAGGAGCAGACAAGAGCTTTTGCCTCATTTTTTCTGCTAGACTCACCATCTCTTTAGCCTTACTCTGTAAACCCAATAAAGAGTACTAAAACTCAAGACAATTTCTCTTCAACAAGAAACCAATAATCAAACTCATGACTAATCCATAAACAGTTGTACACAAAGAACAAATTATACACCAGAAAGTTAAGCATTTGCAATACCATAAGAGCATTCAAATCCTGAAAAGCATCTTGCAAGCTTTTATCAGTACTCTCCCATTGTTCTTGCTCTTTCCTCAATATCCCAGCTAATCCAACCATCCTCACAGTACCATCGTTTCCATATAAACCTTGAGCAACAGTACCAGATCCTGACCTAGAAACCTCACTCTCTACCTTCTCCTCTTCTTCCCAAGCCCTACCTCTCCAACATTCCCAGAACTTCGTCAAAAAACCATCAAAATCACCTTTACCTCTGAACACAATCGTCACAACAACCGAACTCGCTTGAAATCGAATTCTAGGCGAATGGAACATAGACTTGATTGATTTCTTATGCGTATAGATATGAGTAACTCCAGCGAGAGAAACGGAAGAAGGAACTGATGAATTTGACTGAGAAGGAATCCATATAAGACGATGAGTGGTGAGGATAAGGTTTCCAGATTTCAAAGCTGTGAATCGCGGTGGATCGTCTTCGGAATCTAAATCAACGGAGGAGAGGAGGAAACACTCGACTTCGTTACGGCGAATCACTGGTCTTCCACTTGTAGTTACCTCTGCGTTCTCGAATAAACCATTGACTCCGATGCTGTTGCTTCCACTGGACATGGAGATCTAATTCAGAAGCTAGATCGGAGAATCAATCAAGGTCGATGCGATTTTGAATTACTCCGGTGAGTTTTCCGGCGACGGTGAAGGTTACGTCGTTGAGGAAGACGGAGATGATAGAGATTCATTCAACGAAGATAGTTTTTAGTAACACGTTTTAGAAATCTGAAAATTGCATTTCGGTCCTTATTTAGATAATGTATTACTATTTTATCTTAAATATTTTCAATTTAACTTTTAAGTCCATCTTTAAAAACATCTTCTCCTTTTGATCTCTTCTATAGGAATATTAGTATACAAAATAATTTGATTTATTCATATAATTTTAGATGTAATTACTAAAGTTTATATAAACATGACTTAAGCCTACCTTCTTCAGTTGGTGGAATTGAATATATGTTAGGAATATATGTTTTTAGAGACATACATATATATATTAGGAGCTTTATACACTTTAAACTATAATATATTCCGGAAAAAAACCAAAAACTAACAAAGACGTGCCATATAAGTTCACATTTCACCGGCTTTCAAAGAAGGTTTTTAGCTTACAACTTTTTAGTTTTTTTGTGGGAACGAAAAAATTAATTTTTAGCTTAGGAAGCTTTAGTATTTCATCTATAATGGTGGTTTTTTGTGAAAAATGAAAAAGATAATCTTTAGTTTATAAATCTTTTTTTTTTTTATAACAATGATTTTTTTTTTTTTTGGAAGCTCCCCTGGTCTAGTGGTTGACTAATGGTTTTAAAGCTTCTACATCAGAAGGTACGGAGTTCGAGTCCCGAAGAATACAAATTATTGGAAGAATAATTTACTGGAGATTTCTAGCGTTGTGCAAGGAGAGCCGATGGATCCCACATATCAAGGCTAAAATTATCCGTTGTATAATCGTCCGTGTAGTTGTTCTAATAATTTGTAATAATTCATCAATCTAGACGATTAAAAAAAATAACAATGATTTTTTTTTGTGAAAAACGAAAAAACTAATATTTAATCATATTTATCTTTCACTCTTCTCTTATCTTCAACAATCTTTTTTTTAATTGAGAAAATATATCAGGGATGTGATTGGGTTTCCTTGTAAATATTTGTTTCATAAATTGTGCATTTACGAGTGGATGAGCCAAGTCCATGACGAGCATGATAATGGGTACGAGGTTAGATATCCTTCTTGGGGTGCCATATTGTGTTAAGATTAACTTATCTCTACAGCTCTATTGGTGTGTTGTTTTATTTTAAGATATGGTTGTGTGATGCTTTGGTGTGTTGTTTTATTTTAGCATGGTTGTGTGATGTTGTTTTATTTTAATATGGTTGTGTGTTGCTTTAATAAAACCCCTTTTGTGTGTTCTTTGGGTGGTGTTTTTGTTGTGATTTAAACTAGGGAGTATTAAATAATTAAACGCCAAGCCATTGAGATCCTTTACTAAAATAGCAAAACGTTTATCAGTTTATGAACGCCAAAAATTTCACACAAGAAAAATCTCTTTCGAACTTAAACACCCAAAAACTCAGTCATTTAGCAACCAAACTCACCATTATTGCTAACCAAACCAAACCAAACCACCATCACAAGTCTTGTGTTATCAAGAAATATCTGCATAAAGATTCATACTACAAGTACAAGTGAACGTCTAAAGTCAAAAAGGCATTCCTATCCAGTTCAACAGATGGAGTACATTTCATTTATGAAGTTGTGGTTCTCTCCAAACTATTTTATTCGCAGTCATTAATGAACTTTTGAGGGTTTCCAAAGAGAGAACTTATTTGCAAATTTCACACATAAGAAGACTTATTTTAGTAACACGTTTAGAAATTTGGAAATTTCATTTGAGTCCTTCTATAGACAATGTATTACTGTTTTACCTTAAATATTTTCAGTTTAACTTTTAAATCCAGATTTCAGATTTGTATAACGAATCAATTGCATTTTTCGTATACTTTGTTATTTTACTTTTCTTTTCATATTATTACATATTTCCCTATTTAGTGCCTCAAAATTGAACTATTCAAAGCTTCAAATTCAAATTTCAATGTTTATATATTGTAATATATATATACGTGACATATAGAACTCAAAACTTCAACCATATCCAAAAATTCAATCTTTATAATAAGAGATTAAACTTAAATCATTTTTCATAATTTTAGTTTTTTTTCATCTACGCAAAGACTCTTATCTCTTTGGAAACATGTTCTCCTTTTGATCTCTTCAACATCTATATTAGCATACAAAATAATTTGATTTATTCATATAATATTAGATGAAACTATATATTAAATTTATAAAAACATGACTTAAACCTAACTTCTTCTGTTTGTAGAATTGAAGTCTCTACTATATAGACATAAATATCTATTAGAAGCTTTCTACACTTAATATTCTAATAAAGTGTGAAAAAAACCAAAAACTAACAAAGATGTGCATTATAAGTTCAGTTTTCACCAGGTTCAAAAAAGGTCTTTAGCTTACGAAGTTTTAGTTTTTTTTGTGAGAAACGAAAAAACTACTTTAACTATAAAACTATAAAACTTTACCTGTTCATAAAAAAAAAGGCTTTACCTGCTTTAAGTCAAGACCGGCTCTGCCATTGATATCCGATCATGTAGAAGAAATATTTGATTCTACTTTTTTCACGGTGGTTGTTGGGTCTATAATCATACTCATGTACCCCAATAATATCCGATCATGTAGGGGGAAAAATTGATTCTACTTTTCATTTATCAATTTAAATAAAAATACAACAACATTTTATTAAGGGTATTTAGATATTGTGATACTCAGAGTACCAACACCCTTTTCTACACCAGTGGAGCTCTATTTGTGTTTATTGCGTCTGTGGCACAACTTTAACTCACAAAGCATGGCGGGAGATATAAGTGGTTGAGGTCTACGGTACATTCAGCTTTCACCTTGACAATTGAGAGCTCACGGGTTAAACATTTATTCTTTTGAGGTTGTTAGACAAAG
The DNA here is from genome assembly GCA_900128785.1 of Arabis alpina. Taxonomy (NCBI): domain Eukaryota; kingdom Viridiplantae; phylum Streptophyta; class Magnoliopsida; order Brassicales; family Brassicaceae; genus Arabis; species Arabis alpina. The sequence goes on from LT669795.1 coordinate 2,748,112, forward strand.
CTTTAGTCGCACGATGGTTCATTACCGAGAAGACCAACATGACATATGTATTGATCATATTATCGAGCTACCGATTATGTATAGAGACACAACAACCGTTTAACCACGAACGGTAATGCAAATGACAAATGTTTTACGACACCATATCAACCAGCATCCATCACCTTTGAATGAAGGAGATTGTCTTTACTCACCGCAACACGTCTAAAATTAATCTTAAAATTATATTTAAGTCTTTAAACCTTAAAATTATATTTTTGAGTCTTTACTAACAAAACATAATACTATTTTATCTTAAAACATTTTTAATTTTACTTTTGAGTTCAGATTTCTTCACACATGACACATACCATTTTTCAAGATTTGTTTGCAATTTTCTTTTCCTATATATTATTAAAAATTTGCTTTATCTTGAGACAATGTGTCATTTTCTATCCACGGTTAATTAAGTTTCTTAGTAGTCCACAATCACTGTCATATTAGTGAAGACAACAATTTTATTTTGATTACGGCAGATTATACAACCATTTGATTTTCTTCGCGAGTCTTGTTATATATAAAAAAAATGTCATAGTGCATTTTACTTTTTGATAACATACAGTGCGAATTCATTTTTATTTTTTGATAATTCGGGTGATCCGGTTCAACGGACACCATGAACTCCGAGTTAGGTCGCGGGGATGTTTATTCCCTAGCTAATTCTCGGGTCAACGGGTCATGAGATCCGACTAATTCCGGGGCCCGGAGAGCCATGTGCATGCTCCGGTGGCCAAATGGAAATGATTAGATAATTTCACGCTTGAGGGAAATCGATCCCTGACCTGGACTAACAGGGCAACTCCTCCTCAAGTGGGAACCACTAGACCACTACGACTTGGTTCAGTGCGAATTCATTGTATATTTGTTGTAACTATTTAAAGAGTTTACGTGCTAAACAGTCGTATTTTAACAAACTTGTACGAAAGCGATGTCGTTAGGTGAATTAATAATGTACATTGAATATTGTTTAATCATCATGCATACAACTTGGTTCCAATCATGTTAATTAGTATGTTACGATGATATGTACAATACTACTGAAATTAATAATGAAACCGATATTCGATTGCTAAATGACCAATTTGCAATTCTTTAACATTTTTGTTTTTGTAATAGAATGAATAGCTTTTGAGTTGAATAACTCTAAGATTTATTAGTAAAATAAAAGCGTGGAAATCGTGTTCTTCTTGTAACATAGGTGTGGGTGGCCATGTGATGTAAACCTCTAGACCGAGTTTTTGACTAGTTTGTCTTAATTAAATTTGTTTATTAGTTACGCAACTAATCTGAAGTATGACATATTGGAATCAATTGTGGAAACTCTATGCACTACGATGATCAATAATCCATATACAACAAATGGATGATGTGGATCATTTTATACCCATTTGGATAATTCATGACATGCAATTCAAAACAAAAATCTTAAACAACTTTCTTTCTTTCTGATTTATCCACAAATTTAAAAGAAGAATCCTGGGTTTTAACATGATATTTTTTTGTTCGAGTCCATATAATCGGCACTCATATATAATTATGAAGTTCAAAATCCAATTCAGATCAATAAGATTTCAATATCACTATCAACTGCATTCTCATATACTTGTCAGTTTATTTTTCTTTTCATATGAACGCATGTTTTGCCTATTTGGTGACTCAATATTGAACTATTCAAAGCTTTAAATTCAAACTTCAATATAATAGTATATATTGAAATATATATATACGTGATATTGATAACTCAAAACCCAAACCACCTCCAAAGATTTACCTAAACCACCTCCAAAGATTCAATCTTTATACTAAAAGACAATTAACAAAGAAAACGAATACATGATTAACTCATATACATGTCTAATTATAAAACGGACATTCAAGTGATTTAAATTTATAATATAGGTTGAATTCAGTTAAAATTGATGATAATTACTATTACTACGTATAAAATTTTAATTTTCGGGGAAAAATATATATTCGCATCTACTACTATAATTTTTTTTTATCAGATCAATAAATCCAAAGTATAAATTTTTGTAAATGGCAGCTCTCATAAAATACAATTCTAAAAGACTATAAAATTATATAGTCATCAATAAGATCCAAAAATAGAAATTTATATACACGACAACTCTTATAAAACACAATTCTAAAAGACTATAAAATTATATAGTCATCAATAAAATCCAAAGTATAAATTTTTATAAATGGTAGCTCTCATAAAATACAATTCTAAAAGACTATAAAATTATATAGTCATCAATAAGATCCAAAAATAGAAATTTATATACACGACAACTCTTATAAAACACAATTCTAAAAGACTATAAAATTATATAGTCATCAATAAAATCCAAAAAATAAATTAATATTCACGGCAGCTCTTATAAAATACAATTCTAAAAGACTATAAAATTATATAGTCATCAATAAGATCCAAAAAATAAATTTATATTCACGGCAACTCTTATAAAATACAATTCTAAAAGACTATAAAACTACATAGTCATTAATAAGATTCAAATATATAATTTTGTCTTTAGCGAATACATTTCAGCGGAAAAAAGAAAAATATAGGATGGCTCTTATAAATATAAAGTTTTAGAAGACTAAAATAAATGTGATATATAAAATTCAAAACCTAAATCACGTCCAAAGAATCAATCTTTATAACAAAAGACAATTAACTAAAAAATGAACAAGTGACTAACTCGTATCTCTCTAAATATAAATCGATATTTAAGTGTTTAAAATTTCTCATACATGTTAAATTCATAAAAAAACGATGAATTTTTTTTATCATTACGTATAAAATTTTGATATTTGTATATTTTTAACGATAAATCTTAATTTTGTAATCAATCAATTCGAAAACATAAATTTATTTTTAACAAAAAAATTAGATATGGCAGCTCTTATAACTATAAACTTCTATACATCTATAAAAATTTATAGTCTATACTAAATAAGATCCAAAATATAAGTCTTTAACAAATCCATTCTAGTGAAAAAAAAGAAAAGTATAAGGCTGCTCTTATAAACATCCATAATATTCTACATCTTTTTTTTCTTTTTCGAAAAATTCTACATCTACAATCAATAAAATCCAAAAATCTAAATTTATTTTTAGCAAAAACATTTTTATACGGCGGCTCTTATATATAAAGTTCTAGAAGAAGAAGACTTATAAATATAAAAATTTCCATTTTTCACAAGTGCTTCTCTGGACCAACACGACATGACTTTTCCTTCACTATATCTCTCTCTGTGTTTTCATTTCTTCCTAAAATGAAAATAAAACAACAAATTTTTATTTTTATTTAATTTACAACAAAAAATAAAATAAAAAGTTGAATAAAAGATTCTTCGACGTCGCCAGCCATTGGCGACTTCTTCTTCTTCCTCCTTCCCGACCTTCTTTGTCTCCAGATCTCTCTCTCTCTCTACTTTCTCTCTCTATAGTCTTCCTTCTTCGCATACGAAATTACGAAAAAACCATTTTATATATTCCTTCTTCTTCTTCTTCGTATTCGATTGCGTCTCTGTTTCTCCATTTATAGCAAATTTCTTCAAGATCCATTTTCGAATTAGCTAGGTCTTGTTCAAATTTCTCAATTAAAGGGTTTTTGTTCTTCCGATTTCAGGATCTGGATTTTGATTTTGTTTCCGATTTTGGATCTCTAAGCTGATCCCAGCTTCTGGGTTTTTTCTGGGTATCTCTCATTTCCAATTTTGATCTGAAAAATCTCTCCTTTTTCATTGTCTAATCAAAATCCGTGAAAGTGGTCCCTGAATCCTGGACCCGCAATGGATTCGATTGATAAACCGCCACACGAATCATCGAGATGGAGCGTTTCATCAAAAGACAACAATTCCGTAAGAGAAGTTACATTCGATGTGGATTCAAAGCGTATACGTCATGGTTCAGCTGGAGCTGATTCAGAGATGTTAAGTATGTCTCAAAAAGAGATTAAAGACGAAGATGCTCGTTTGGTTTATATTAATGATCCTGAGAGAACTAACGAAAGGTTTGAGTTCACAGGGAATTCCATCAAGACTGCTAAATATTCTGTGTTTACTTTCTTGCCTAGGAACTTGTTTGAACAGTTTCATAGAGTTGCTTATATTTACTTCCTTGTTATAGCTGTGCTTAATCAGCTTCCTCAGCTTGCAGTTTTTGGTAGAGGTGCTTCCATTATGCCTCTTGCCTTTGTTCTGTTGGTCTCAGCTATTAAAGATGCTTATGAGGATTTTCGAAGACATAGATCAGATAGAGTTGAGAACAATAGGTTGGCTTTAGTGTTTGAGGATAACGAGTTTCGAGAGAAGAAATGGAAGCATATTCGTGTTGGGGAAGTTATTAAAGTTCAGTCTAATCAGACTCTTCCTTGTGATATGGTGCTCTTGGCTACAAGTGATCCTACTGGTGTTGTTTATGTGCAGACTACTAATTTGGATGGAGAGTCGAATTTGAAGACGAGGTATGCGAAGCAGGAAACTCTTTTGAAAGCTGCTGATTTGGAGTCGTTTGATGGGTTCATCAAGTGTGAGAAACCGAATAGGAATATTTATGGGTTTCAAGCCAATATGGAGATTGATGGTAGAAGGCTTTCGCTTGGACCTTCAAATATTATTCTAAGAGGATGTGAGCTGAAGAACACTGTGTGGGCATTAGGGGTTGTTGTTTATGCTGGTGGTGAGACGAAAGCTATGTTGAACAACTCTGGAGCACCGTCAAAGAGGAGTAGGCTAGAGACTCGGATGAATTTAGAGATCATTCTGCTGTCTTTGTTTCTGATCGTCTTGTGTACAACCGCAGCTGCGACTGCTGCTGTGTGGTTGAGACGGCACAGGGATGACTTGGACATTATTCTCTTTTATAGGAGAAAGGACTACGCGGAGAAGCCAGGAGGGAAAAATCATAATTACTATGGTTGGGGTTGGGAGATATTCTTCACTTTCTTTATGGCAGTGATCGTGTACCAGATCATGATACCCATTTCTCTGTACATATCGATGGAGCTTGTCCGTATTGGTCAAGCATACTTCATGACCCGAGATGATCAGATGTATGATGAGTCTTCAAATTCAAGTTTTCAGTGCAGGGCTTTGAACATAAATGAAGACTTAGGGCAGATTAAGTATTTATTCTCTGATAAGACGGGTACTCTCACGGATAACAAGATGGAGTTTCAATGTGCCTGCATAGGAGGTGTAGATTACTCTGACAGGGAACCTGCTGACAGCGCGCATCCAGGATACTCCATTGAAGGTAAAGAAACTAGTTTCTTAAACTTTTTTATGCATTTAAGAGTAGTATGTTTTTCTGTTAACTGACTGACACTTTTGGTGATGCCTGAATTTGTCATGATACAGTTGATGGAATTGTTTTGAAGCCAAAGATGAGGGTGAGAGTTGACCCTGCGCTTCTTGAGTTGACGAAAAATGGCAGTGCAACAGAAGAAGCAAAGCGTGCGAATGAGTTTTTCCTTTCACTGGCAGCTTGTAATACAATTGTGCCAATTGTTACCAACACATCTGATCCCGATGTAAAGCTGGTAGATTATCAAGGGGAGTCCCCTGATGAACAAGCATTGGTCTATGCAGCAGCTTCGTATGGTTTTTTGCTCATAGAGAGAACCTCTGGTCATATAGTTATCAATGTGCGAGGAGAAACGCAAAGGTAATTTAGACATGTGATGACTACATTTCTCCTTTTTGTTTTTTGTTTTTTGTTTTTGGTCATTGTATATCATAGTAGGTGGCCTATAGCATTTATTCCGTCTCTCTTTGCCCAGTGCAGATATAATGTTTTGGGATTGCATGAGTTCGATAGTGACCGAAAGAGAATGTCAGTGATCCTGGGATGCCCCGACATGTCGGTGAAACTCTTTGTAAAAGGTGCAGACTCATCCATGTTTAGTGTCATGGATGAATCCAATGGCGACGTCATACAAGCAACCAAGGAACAGCTTCATGCTTACTCATCTGATGGTTTGAGAACTCTTGTTGTTGGGATGAGAAAGCTGAACGATTCAGAGTTTGAGCAATGGCATTCGTCCTTTGAGGCGGCAAGCACCGCCTTGATTGGTAGGGCTGGATTGCTAAGAAAGGTTGCTGGAAACATCGAGACTAGCCTTAGGATAGTAGGAGCCACTGCAATTGAAGACAAACTGCAGCATGGTGTCCCGGAAGCAATAGAATCTCTCAGAATTGCAGGGATAAAGGTATGGGTCTTGACTGGTGACAAGCAAGAAACTGCCATATCCATTGGCTTCTCATCGAGGCTTCTGACAAGAAACATGAGGCAAATTGTAATAAATAGCAACTCGTTGGACTCATGTCGGAGGAGCTTAGAAGAAGCAAATTCCAGTATTGCAAGTAATGACGAAAGTGTGGCCTTGATTATCGACGGAACCAGTCTCATATATGTACTTGACAATGATCTTGAAGATGTGGTAAGTGAAATTCTGATGAAGATCCCTTTCATACTCTGCTTATGACTGTCTTTCATGGTGATGTAATTGCTCATTTTGTGCAATGCAGCTCTTCCAAGTGGCATGTAAATGCTCGGCGATACTCTGCTGTCGTGTTGCTCCTTTCCAAAAAGCTGGAATCGTTGCACTTGTAAAGAACCGGACTTCTGACATGACTCTTGCCATTGGTGATGGTAATAATGACTCCACTCCTTTTTCAAAAAACAAGTCTGTCTGATCCTGTCTAAAAGGTAACCTGGTTCTTTGTTTTGTTTGTTTCATTTTCTCATTTGCTCGGGTTTTGACAGGTGCCAATGATGTTTCCATGATCCAAATGGCTGATGTTGGGGTAGGGATCAGCGGCCAAGAAGGTCGCCAAGCTGTGATGGCATCTGATTTCGCAATGGGGCAGTTCAGATTCTTAGTTCCTCTATTGCTCGTCCATGGACACTGGAATTACCAAAGGATGGGCTACATGATTTTATACAATTTCTATAGAAATGCAGTTTTTGTTCTTATTTTATTTTGGTGAGTACCCTCTTACTGCCTTTTGTACTAATCCATCTTATAACAGTCACCATGGACTAACCCTCACCAATTTCATGCAGGTACGTTTTGTTTACTTGCTACACGTTGACAACCGCCATCACAGAATGGAGTAGTGTCTTGTACTCAGTCATATACACGTCGTTCCCTACAATAATTATCGGTATTCTTGACAAAGACCTTGGAAGGAGGACTCTTCTCGAGCATCCTCAGCTCTACGGTGTTGGCCAGAGGGCAGAGGGATATTCCACTACGCTCTTTTGGTACATGATGATGGACACAATCTGGCAAAGTGCAGCTATCTTCTTCATTCCTCTCTTTGCTTACTGGGGAAGTACCATTGACACGTCGAGCCTAGGAGACCTATGGACCATTGCAGCAGTCGTCGTGGTTAATCTTCACTTGGCCATGGATGTAATCAGATGGAACTGGATCACACACGCCGCCATATGGGGTTCCATTGTTGCAGCTTGTATATGTGTCATTGTGATCGATCTTATACCCACTCTCCCTGGTTACTGGTAAGTTTCTTCTTCTCTACATATCATCCCGTTAAGGCGAAAGTTCAATACAATTCTGGATATAAAAGTCTCAACTTCTCTCCTACTTGTAATGACTGTGACAGGGCAATTTTCCAAGTGGCCAAGACATGGATGTTCTGGTTTTGCTTGCTTGCCATTGTTGTAACATCATTACTTCCGAGATTCGCCATCAAGTTTCTTGGTGAGTATTACAGACCTTCCGATGTTCGGATTGCTAGGGAGGCTGAAAAGCTTGGAACTTTCATAGATTCCCAAACCCGGGGAATCGAAATGAACCGGATTGCGGATCCTCCAAGGAGATAAGATGATGAAACAACACTCTCTAATCAAAATTCTTTATACCCTTCAACGGAAGTAAATATAATTTATAAATATGTATTCCATTTTTCCCCTTGGTTGCTTACTTATCTCAAGTCAAGAGTAGAGTTTGTTGGGTTGTAGTGTAAGAAGTTTACATAATCTCGGCTGTATTTTTCATTTTGTTGTAACATACGTATCAGTTTTCCTTTGTAAAGAGAAGAACATCGAAATTTGATTTTTAATCTCTGGTTAATCAATTCCATGTTCAGTGCCTAATCAAAGTTTGTCTATTTCTGATAAAAACCAATAAAACTGTTCAACAGACTTGTACCATTTTTATCACATTCATATAATCAAAGCAGGTAACGAGTTTCCAAAGATTTGTCCTAGAAAAAGATCTGAACACTATTAATCTTACATATCCAACAGGAGAAAAACATGACACATTTTCCACAATCCGAGAAATAGATAACATTTTGATGGAGAAGCAGCAAAAAAATCCTTCACGGGCTTGCGTCTTCTGCAGCTGATACCGATGAAAAAGAGTCCGGAAACAACACTCCAGCTGCCAGATAAACAAGATGTTCGACGGGTTACATATGTTAAATCAGATTCAGTAGATAAATAACAAATGTGACAAAGATACAAACCTTTTGCAACCAAAATACTCTGGCACCAGTTGCACCAGAGGCGGTTGTTCTCGCCATCATCAACCATATGAGCCACGGCAATACTCTGATCCGCAAAAGCACTTCTTCTTGCCACACAAGGGATTACCATTTTGAGTCCCGCTTGTTCGAGTAACTCCATAGTCATATGTTAACTCAGTCATGGGAGGGATGTGAGAAATAGCAAAGAAGGCGACATGCAAGAAGAGTTGACTGTTGTGTTCATAAGTCACTGGCTGCCAGAAAACATTAGGGGAGCAACTGTGATTCATGAATCGGGCAACGTTTCCAACGTTCTTAGCACTGATTATAAGAGGCAACGGGAGATCAGGTTCTTCAGATATCTCCTCAGAAACACTTTCATCAGCTAAGCCAGGCTCATAGTTCCACTTGAAAGGGCTAAAGACACGGGTTGTATCAAAAGTATAATCATCATTAGCCATAGTTTGTTGCACCTTAGATTTGTCTTTGGCCTCACCAGCATATATACATATAAAGGAACCAGCACGAATGGGATCCCATGAGCGCAAGCCCCATCCTCTATTTGCAGTCTTGAAAACTTCCAGCTTCACTTTTAGTCCCATTTGAGTCACCTTGTTTTTGCAAGGCGCACACGGACAAGATGGGCTGCATTCATATATCATGGGCTTGCGGCTAACTAGAACTCCATTACCGGTGTAGGGAAAATCACCTCCATTTTTCCTTATGCAGTGACAGTCCAAGTTCCCTGGTTTGCATGAGTTGGCACAATTGCATCCAAAAGAAGGCTGTGCCAGCTTAAACGACTCTGAGTAGTTCACCGTTTTGGAATAGCTGAAATAACCAGGCCCATTCTCTGCATCAACGTCATTCACAAGTGAAATAGCAATGCTTTCATCCCCGGAAGTGAGATCAGGAAGAATGAGGCCTTCCCTTGAAGGCAAACCCGTCTTCCACTTCTGGATCGCAGTCCAAATAGCAAATGCAGGAGGTTGACCAGGAGCTCTCACTAGTTTATACTTGAAAGTGTTGTGACCAGATTTTCCTTTCTCTACCCATGACTCTTTGATCTCATAGAGTCCATCATAAATATAGATCTTAGCACTCTGAGAAGCCTCTTTCAATCCCCTTATTACCCTAACCGCACTATTCCTACGCAAACTCTTCTCCAACGCAAGATTACCCCTTTCGAGCTTTTGGTCAGATGTTTGCTTCTCTTTATCCGCATTACCACCACCCTGACCAGTATAAATTAGAACATCCTCATTACCTTCGTCATTATCATAATATCCAGATGACACAATGCTAGTGGCGATAGGCTCTTCTTCAGTTTCTCCCTTGACAATCAGATAGTCGATACCAGCCATTGACGGAGAATGTAACCCCACTAAACACATCTCAAACCTGAAGTAGAATATGTCCCCAATCTCAACACCAGCAACAATACCAGGTCTCTTCTTAGTGTTTGTCCTGACCCCTCTGCTCATACAAGTCGATCCTGCTTTCAAATCAGGTCGTTTGATACCTCCACTAACAGGTTCCTTCACATCCTCGAGCTGCGCAAACCTTCTTCTTAACGCATCAAACCGAATCAGAACATTCACCACCAACCCTCTATTCCCATTCTCTCTGTCAACCACAGGAATCCCACTATCGAAATTCACATTCTCAGCAACCTTCTTAGGCCTTTTAGGGATCTTTCTTTTCACAGATGAACCCTCAGGCTCCACATCTCCATTAGCCGTATCAGAAGATCTAAACGACCTCAGAGGCGTAACCAACGAAGGCTCCGACGTATTCTGAGGCTGATACTGAGCTGGATACTGAGGCTGATGGTGAGGTGTATACTGAGACTGATGTTGAGGTGGTGGATTCTGAGCTTGGTTTAGATCTGGAGTGTGTTGATTCGCTTGAGACGAACTAAACGGATAAAACGGTGAGAAGCCAGGAGGAAATGGTCCAAAAGGAGGTGCACACACAAAAGGAGGAGCTTGATTACCACTAGGAAACACAGGTTTTAGACTACGCAATGGTTTGATATCCAACACTCTAGTCTTATCAGTATAGCTACCATAATTCCCTTCCATGGTTTACAAAATCAAATCTGAATTTTCCAAAAACGAAATCCCAAATTGAAAGATCTGGGAAAGCAAAAGTCTTCGTTTTTTTCACAAATCAACCAAACTAAGAACAGAATCAGAGATCTTCAACACGCATGCATAGAGAAACAAACCCACAAACAAAAAACGCAAAAAGGTTGAAACTTTGAGGAAAAGAAACCTGAAAGTACGGAATCACGTAAGCTTCGAGATCGATTTAACCAGATTAGGGTTTCCGGAAATGAGAGAGACAGAGAGAGAATGAGAGGGAAATCAAAAGAGAGAAGATTTGTCTAACTCTGGTAAAAAAATCTGATTTTTAGCATTTGTTGTTTGTGACATTCACTGACATGTGTAACAGTTAAGAGAAGAAGATTAGTTTATAACCGTTGGATTAAAATGTATTTGAATCTTAAACCGTACAAAAAAGATCTGATATTACCGGTTAACCTGCGTAAAAGGTTGTCGTTTTGTTTCAGTTTCGTCCTTCGTAATCTACTTTTGGTACTTTTGTCGGTTCCCGGTTTCACCCGTGTGTAAATAACTTGTCTTTTTTCACAATATTGAAAAAATTTAGAATAAAATCTGTAAAAATTAATTTGTTTCTCCAAAAGAAAGTCAAACTCCCAAAACATTTAATGTCTTATAAAACCGATAAAAAAAAAATGTCTAAGTACCATTTTATCAACCATATAGTTTACTAGTTTCGAAAGATTGATCCTAAAAAAAAAGAGTAAACACTAAGAAGATTACATATCCAACATGAAAAACATGAAGACACATTTTCTTCACAGGTTTGCGTCTTATGCTGTTGAAGAGAAGAACAAAGAGACTTTAGTTGCTACTAAAATACACTGATCAGGAACACAATACTTCAGCTGCAAGATAAACAAATCTAGAGATTTCATAATGTGATCAACCAAATTCATGAATATAGATTCTATAGCTAATAAGAAAATGGGACAAAGATACGAACCTTTCGCAAAAAAAGAATCATCGGACTTCAGTTATTAGGTATTATTAACCAAATAAGCCACGACAATACTCTGATCCGCAAAAGCACTTCTTTTTACCATACAAAGGATTACCATTTTGAGTTCCGCTTGGTCGAGAGACTCCATAGTCGTATGTTAACTCAGTCATGGGAGGTATGTGAGAAATGGCAAAGAAGGCGACATGTAAGGTGAGTTGATTGTTGCTTTCGTAACTAACCGGCTGCCAAAAAACATTAGGGGAGCAGCTGTGATTCATGAATCGGGCAACGTTTCCAATGTTCTTTGCACTGATTATAAGAGGCAACGGGATTTCAGGTTCTTCAGAGATCTCCACAGAAGCATCTTCTTTTGCTAAGCCAGGCTCATAGTTCCCATCTTCTTTTGCTAAGCCAGGCTCATAGTTCCACTTGAAAGGGGTAGAGACGCGGGTTGTATCGAAAGTATAATCATCATTAGCCATTGTTTGTTGCACCTTTGACTTGTCTTTCGCCTCACCTGCATATATGCATATAAACGAACCAGCTCGAATAGGTTCCCATGAGCGCAAGCCCCATCCCCTATTCGCTGTCTTGAAAACTTCCAGCCTCACTTTTAGTCCCATTTGAGTCACCTTGCTTTTGCAAGCCGTGCACGGGCAAGATGGGCTACATTCATATATCATAGGCTTGCGGCTAATTAGAACTCCATTATTGGTGTAGGGGAAATCACCTCCATTTTTCCTTATGCAGTGACAGTTCAAGTTCCCTGGTTTGCATAAGTTGCCACAATCACATCCCAAAGAAGGCTGCATCAGCCTAAACGACTCTGAGTATTTCACCGTTGGGGAGTAGGTGAAATAAGCAGGCCCAGTCTCGGCATCAACTTCATTTACAAGTGAAACAGCTATGCTTTCAACCCCCCTAGTGATATCGGGAAGAAGAAGTCCTTGCCTTGAAGGCAAACCCGCCTTCCACTTCTTGACCGCAGTCCATGTAGCAAATGCGGGAGGTTGACCAAGAGCTCTAACTAGTTTATACTTGAAGGTGTCTTGTCCAGCTTTTCCTTTTTCTACCCATGACTCTTGGATATCGTAGAGCCCATCATAAACATAGATCTTAACACAATGAGAATTATCTCTCAGTCCCCTTATTACCCTAACCGCACTATTCCTTTTCATGCTATTCTCCAACGCAAGATTACCCCTTTCGAGCTTTTGGTTTGTTGATTGCTTATCCTTTTCAGCATTACCACCCTGACCAGTATAAATCAAAACCTCGGGATTAGCTGCATCATTATTATCATACAATCCGGATGATACAATGCTAGTGGCGATAGGTACTTCTTCAGTTTCGCCCTTAACAACCAAATAATCAATGCCAGCCATTGATGGAGAATGTAATCCCACTAAACACATCTCAAACCTGAAGAAGTATATATCCCCAATCTCAACACCATGAACAATACCGAGTCTTTTCTTGGAGTTTGTCCGAACATCTCCACTCATACAGTTAGCTCCTGCTTTCAGATCAGGTCGTTTGATAATCCCACTACTTGGTTCTTTCGCATCCTCCAACTGCGCAAACCTTCTTCTTACCGCATCAAACCGCATAAGAATATCCATCACCAACTCCCTATACCCATTCTCTTTTCCAGCCACACTAATCCCACTCTCGAAATTCACATTCACAGGACGAACCCTTTTAGGCCTCTTCCTTTTCACAGATGATCCCTCAGGTTCCACATCACCATTAGACGTATCAGGAGTTCCAAATGAATTCACAGGAGTAACAACCGAAGTGTTCAATGCAGTTTCAGGCTGATACTGCTGTGGATTCTGAGGCTGATGTTGCGGTGTATACTGAGGCTGTTGAGGTGGATTCTGAGGCTGATGTTGTGGTGGATTCTGAGGCTGATGTTGTAGTGCATTCTGAGGCTGTTGAGGTGGATTCTGAGGCTGGTGTTGCGGTGCATACTGAGGCTGTTGAGGTGGATTTTGAGGCTGGTGTTGCGGTGCATACTGAGGCTGTTGAGGTGGATTCTGAGGCTGGTGTTGCGGTGCATACTGAGGCTGTTGAGGTGGATTTTGAGGCTGGTGTTGTGGTGCATACTGAGGCTGTTGAGGTGGATTCTGAGGCTGGTGTTGCGGTGCATACTGAGGCTGTTGAGGTGGATTCTGAGGCTGGTGTTGCGGTGCATACTGAGGCTGTTGAGGTGGATTCTGAGGCTGGTGTTGCGGTGCATACTGAGGCTGTTGAGGTGGATTCTGAGGCTGGTGTTGCGGTGCATACTGAGGCTGTTGAGGTGGATTCTGAGGCTGATGTTGCGGTGCATACTGAGGCTGTTGAGGTAGATTCAGAGGCTGATGTTGTGGTGTATACTGAGGCTGAGATTGATTGAGCTCTGGTGCTTGTTGGCTCGACTGAGCCGCGCTAAACGGATAAAACGGTGAGAAGCCAGGAGGAAAAGGTCCAAAAGGAGGTGCACACACAAAAGGTGGAGCTTGATTACCACTAGGAAACACAGGTCTTAGAGTACGCAATGGTTTGATATCCAACACTCGAGTCTTATCATTGAAGCATCCATTATTCCCTTCCATATCTAACAATCAAATCTCCTAAAATCTGATTACTGTAATTCAAATTCTCCAAAACCAAAAATCCCCTACCTAAAGAAGATCCTAAAATTCTCTAAACCTAAACCTAGCTACCTACAATCAGCTCCTACTAAAACCCAAATCAAAGATCAGAGATTCTCAAAGCAGAATTACACCACATTACACAAAGAAACCATCATAGCAGATTCAAAAAACAAAATCCAGAAAGAAAGATTGAAAATTTGACAGAGAAAACCTGTAATTCGCTGCCTTTTGAGATTAGATTTAGGGTTTGGTGAAGAGAGGAATGAGAGGGAAAGAACTATAAAATGGTCACAAGTTTGGAAATCTTTGACTGCATTAGTAACAAATCAGAGAATAGATTATAACCGTTGGATTAAAATCTATTTAGATCTTTTACCTTATACAAAGATTCTAATATGACCGGTTAACCTATGTAAGAGGTTCTTGTTTTCTTTTCAGTTTTGTCATGTGTAAAGTGCATTTGTACTCACCTGCCGGTTTCATTCTTGTGTCCGGTCAATATTTATTTATATTCCATCCTTAACAACAACCAACTTTCTTATAATTTTGGCCTTAACATTGCTTTATGATATGTTAGGTCCAAATGTGTTTCATTGTTGTTTTAGAAATGTATTCTGATAGTAAGTAGGTGTTATTGAACCTATTAACCAAAGTTGAATCTATTCTGTAATACAAACAAATATAACAAAATACATAGAAAAATACCAATCTTATCGTAATGAGTCTTTGTGAATCCATTAAAATCTAACAAAATACTTACACATACAATTACAATAAAGTAGAATGAAAATACCAATCCAATTCACCTCATCCTAAGAGAAATTAATAGGGATAGTCTATTTTGAAGGCAAAATTAGGCTAAACCTTTTATTTTAAATTTAGAAGAAAATGAGTTTCTTATTTCTTTGTAACAAACAAAAAAATGAAGTAAACTTTCTAATCCGTTGGATTTGTTGATGTAAAATAAAATTGAATGTACGTATTCGTAAAGAAGATTAAGATATTCCGGAAACACGAATTTTGATAGAAATTATTTATTAAGCAATTTCAAATAATTAGCAACATAAAATTTTATGTTAGATCTGTTTGGATTTTTCAGCATTCATGTTTATGGTTTGGCCTGGTTTCAGTCATAATGTCTTTCCTTTCCAGTCACTCTATTAACATAAATCACAAACAAAACACAACATGTTAAAAATATATGGATATGAATTCTCAAGATATATGAAAGAAAATAAAAGTTTTGTTTAAAATTTTTATTGATGATAAAAACAACAAACAAAAAGTTCATGTATCTTCGAAGTTCACAAATCACAACGAAGATCAAAGAACTCAAAACTTAGTACTTAAAATGAAACATAGCCACACAAGTCACAAACACACATAATTAGACATGAAATGAAAAGAGCGATTAATATGACAAAAACATTAACACATACTCTTAAAGAAAA
Organism: Arabis alpina; assembly: GCA_900128785.1. Lineage (NCBI taxonomy): Eukaryota > Viridiplantae > Streptophyta > Magnoliopsida > Brassicales > Brassicaceae > Arabis > Arabis alpina. Next base: position 2,763,821 of record LT669795.1, read on the forward strand.
GAGATAATGTTAATTAATTATTTACTTGTTTACTCAATCGCACTAAACTCCTCGATCATATTCTTCTTCTTACCACGATTGTTCATAATGGCGTGAATCTTGGAGCAGTTACAAGGCTTAAACATGCAGCCACGAGTACCATTAACCCCGGTCATGTTCGAACCACCAAGCTTGCGTGCGATCACAACCGAGTTAACCACGTCATCGGTTGGATGATATATGGTCAAGAGCTGAAAGCCTTTGAGATCAGAAGAGTCAACGATTGGATACAAGAAAGCTCTAAGAGCATGAGCACTCCTTAGCATTAAGACAGCTCCAGGAGCCATGTGTTTCTCCAAGTGCTCAATGGCTTTCACCTTTGCCTCTTTGTCCATTCCAACAAGAGCCGCCAAGAAAACGACGTCGTATTGGTCTAGTCCTTCTGTAGCGTTTAGCACGTCCGTTGTGTGGAAGATCATGCGTTTTGAGAGGTCCGGATCGCGAGAGACGAGGCTTGACGCTAGTGTGTTTGCGTGTGAATCGATGTCGAAGTTGTGGAACGTTGTGTTTGGGAGGTGGAACTTGGCCAAGACGATGGATGTGAGAGGCATCGGACCGGAACCCACGAAGGCGATCTTGGTGGGGACATGGCTTGTGTGTTGGGTCAGGAGATCGAACTCGAGCTTTCCTAGCTTGATGTAGTTGGTGTAGTAAGGAAAGATGTGTAAATGGTCAAGTGGGTTTTGGTCTTCTTGTAAAGACCCCAAGATTGTGGAGAAATGTTGCTCTAAATAACCTTCGGCTTCACCACATAGCTTGATGAGATTAGATCTCATGTCTTTGACTTCTTCACACATCTTTGTGACATCGATGTTTGTATCCGTGGGTAAGCACGTGGACACGAGTTGTCCGAACAAAGTGTCGACATTTTTGGAAGGTTTTAAGCTCTCGAGCTTTGAGATTTGGTCGTATAAGTCGATGATTTGCTTCACAACAAGATTGTTTTCGCAAGCCATGTCGACACTATGAGGTTATTTTTAGGAGAGATGATAAGCAATTGGATTTCGTAAATTATCTTCTTAAAGACTGAAAAATCTTGTGTTGTGGCTTTAACTCTCGCAAAGGGTCGTTATTTATTGGCAGTTGCAATTGTGGGGTCCGTTCTTTACTTGAATTATTAATCTAATCGATGATTCTATTCAGATACGTTATATAATTGATGCGTGGTCTATTCATTTATAACGAAATAATTTCAAATCAAGAAGCTTATCATGCATCTCTATAACATAATAATATTCAAATGTTAATACTTACGTTTAGAGTTAGACAGAGTCACAGAAATGTTTAAAATCCATTTCTTTCTCAGTTAAAATATACATGCATCTACACTATATAAAACTTAATCCTGTATTGTGTACCTATTTACATAATCATCAATTTATACATAAGCAATTACGCAATATATAACATATGTATTCCGTTTTCATATTATTTTGCAAAATAAAAATGCCGCACTAACCATTCCAAACGAAAGCCTTTAGCAACATGGCATGACCCACAACTTGACTACCATATTTATCAATGTGATATTATAGATATATAATATATGCATACAACTTTTCCAATTATATCGTTCATTATTATAAGAACACGAACGGTAGGTAACTATACAAGCTTCTTGGATCAGGATCGCGCGCACAATACACACAATGGGAAATGTATAAGTTATGAGTAACGCGTAAGGATAGGGCTTCCCGAACGGTGAACAGTCCTCTGGGTCCTCTAGGAAGGTCTCAAAACTCCCAAAGAACCCTATGGAATAGTGGCAAAATATAAATATATTTGGTCAAGTATATATATATATATATAAATAAATAATTATGTTCATAATTAATGTGAGATGGGTTGGTCCGTCTTTATTCGAAGCCTATACATTTTTTCTACACTTTCCATTTGAACCTCGAAAATATGGTTTTGAACGTTTTCAATGATGTTGGGGCGAGGTATCGCTTGTTCCCGGTTAGAAACTAATAACACTAGCTAGCTAGGTCAACATGGTGAATTTACCCCAATACCGAACATGATAAAAGACATATAGTAATAAATGTAGATTGGTCAAATTAAAACAAAAAAAAAAGAATTAAAAAATAACTTGAAACTTAAGTGCTAATTAAGGTTGAAAATAATAACTTCTTATTTTTGTTAATTGCTAAGCAATAAGTATTAGAATTAGAAAGTAATAAATTTTAAAAAGTATTTAATTGACATATATCACAGTCCGAAAGTGATTTGTGTTTTATTTTATTATATGGATTCTATTTTTTACACTATTTTGGACGATTTATATTGATTTCGACATGTTAAAGCAATTATTGATTTGTCAAAGTCGAGTGTAAAAATTGCATAAATTATGTGCATATGTAATTTTTGGCATATAAATATTAGTTTAATTGTTATGACTTATGCGTATGTATGGAATAAGAACACGAAATATTGAGAATTATACGTTTGTTGTCTTTATATATTTACTTCTCTTTAATAGTATCGTTCATTTATATAGACTAGATAACGTATGCATACTCAATATGGTATAGTTGGTAAAGGGTAATTAATTAAGGCATGTCTCAGAACATTGATAAGTCACCACAAAACTGTATCATACTTAAAATATTGAATTTATAGGACATATGATCTAGTTCGATATCATATTATATAGCGTTGAATCACAAAGACTCGTCAAATAGTAGATTCCGTTCATATTTTTTGGTCAAAATTATTTTCTTACATTTACGATGAGATTAAGTAAGAAAATAGTAATATACTCCTTCACAATTCAACGGCAAAAATGAAAATCTCATTATAACAACACGTTTCACCTTATTAGGACAGAGATACAAATGGCATGAGTTTTACACGTTTCTTTTAAGATTCCGTTCATTTTAAGTTTGTCCAGCATTATTCATCATCCTATTGATTAAATTATTTATTAATTCGTTAAACATATGACTTGTGAGAAAGACTAACCACAATTTCCTACTTGGAACATGCTTCAACACTTAATTGCTTCAAACTAAATATATATGGTTACAATTACAACAAGACAAATCACTTAACTATCAGTTGAAATAAATTGATTATTGTCTATATGATCAGTGTCTCTTGCGTAAAATGAATGGGCAATTTGACGTCCCTCTCAATGTACGTTGACATATATGATCCTAAAAAACAAAATGCGATTTTGTTTTCAGACTTCAAATCAAGCGTGATACAGTAAGCTTTAACTTCCTGTTGAAATGCATGTCAATATGTCATGAATCATGATCCTGATTGTTTTGTTTGCTTTTGTTTTTGTTATGTTTAATTATGGTTATTTAGTACTACTACATATTTGTTTGTCTTTAATTACGTTTGGAGTCTACATTAGTTTGCACTTGGAAGTAAAAACTTTTCTCAGCGCGCGAAATCTTGACTAATTTCGGGTTTTATGGAGAATCAATATTAATATCACAGTATGATTCAAATTTTGGATTCTCCGCTTACATGGTGATTTCTTTAACCACTCAACCACATGCAAAAGTGATATTTACTTTTGTGTTTGGCCATCAAATACAATATTTAAGTTTAAAACAATCAAGAACAAATAAACACATTTATCTAACTCTCTTAAGAGCCTTACTTTATTGTAATCTTTATGATTTATCATAAAAACTCTCTCAAACTATATGATTCTAAAATCATATCATTGTAATAAGGGAAATTGCAATGAATAATACTCTAATCACAAAGAATTAGACATCTAACATAACAAAAATAATAATTAGGTAATTAACTTAAAAAGTCAAATATACCCTTAATCTAATTATAACTAATGTAGTTAACTATTATTGCAATACATATTATCAGCAGTCAATATATATTATAGTGCACTATGATTGTAAACACAATATTATAAGTAGTTAATATAGTGAACTATAACTAATGAAATATGAGAATCGAACAATAAATAACTACTAAATTACACAACTATAATTGTAAAATATATTATAGTGCACTATGGTTGTAAACATAAAATATTATAGTGCATTATGATTGTAAATACAATATTATAAATAGTCAATATGCGGATCATACAATAAATAACTACTAAATTACACTTACACAACACAACTATAATTGTAAAATATATTATAGTGCACTATGGTTGTAAACATAATATATTATAGTACGTTATGATTGTAAACATAATATTATGAGTAGTCAATATAGTGAACTATAACTAATGAACTATGCGAATCAGACAAAAATAAATACTAAATTATACAACTACAATTGTAAAATATATTATAGTGCACTATGGTTTTAACCATAATATATTATAGTGCACTATGGTTTTAACCATAATATATTATAGTGCACTATTATAAGCAGTGTATAAAGCCAACTATATTTCAGCTTCAGTGACATTAAGGGCAATTTTGTCAAACTATAGCAACTTAATGTTACTCACCTAATTTGCTTTCCTACCATGTTACTCACTTAATTTCAGTTTCAAAACATAATATTCACCTAATTAACCCTTGTAATAATTAGTTTGCATTTTAATTGAAAGCCCTTTCTCTATAAAAAAAAACAAATAAACACAAACAATAATTAAATTTCCCTAATATTTGCAAACAGCGAAATCACAATTTTGGGGGAAAATGTTTAATAGTGTAACTGTGTAAGAAACTATTTTTAGGGTAAAAGTTCAAAAAGCCAACTATTTTTAGGGTAATTATCTATCTTTTCAGTTTTTATTCTTTTGTCAACCATTGTTAAACTTAAACTAGGAACAATTTTACCGTAATTCTCTCCGTGTAAGTATAAAATATTAACAAATGAATTTCTGTAGAGTTGGTTTAAATATCAATTAGACAACCATACACATGCTTTGTCTATTTATAGCAAATCTGAAGACCAATAAATACTACAGAAATCCCAAAATTTAAATGCGTGTGCATGTGATAATGTTTTTAAACTTTTAATATGTTGTACATAATAAGTGGTGGTCAGAAACAAAGATTTGCATCCACTAATCAAAGCAATCCACCAACATGTCAATATCACAAAAAGTTGTATCAGTGCCAAGAATGATGCTTTCCGCATATTATTTAACAAATATGATATTTTAATTTGCTTGCATGCCATTTTCTGTAAAGATGAGTGAGAGTTATATTCTCACCCTTGTATTATTATAGCATGAAACCAATTATTTTTGTGGGATTGGTAGTAATTTGGGATATAGCAAATAAAGAGATGGTTGCATTTAATGTCATGTCTTGGTTTTGTAATGTTTATGTTACAAATATGTAGTTGGGACCATGTGATGAAGGGGAAATCTCCTAGCTACAAATATTTCTCAAAAAATAAATCTCCTACAAATAGTAAATGAACACATGGAAATATGGTGATGTTTTCATATAAGCACTAAAGAAAAAGACCATAAGGTTTGATTGAAAACCCAAAAATATATGAAACAAGGTAAATTTACACCGGGGTTAATAATATATATGCGTTTGGGTAATAGGATCAGAATCTGGTTTTACCTATCAAGCTGTTCGAACATTTTAAGAGATGAAACCGAACACTTTTAGGACGGATCTAAAAGATCAAGAAATAAAACAAGTATTTGATGTTATACGATTCACATAAACTTAATTATACAATCTGCTTTATCTAAGCTACACATTTTAGCCCTAAATATTTTAGTCCTAAATATTATTCATTTACATTTCAGTGATAATTTTAGCCCTAAATATTTAAGACCGATCTTCAACCTATTTTGTTTGCAGGGCTTTATCAACAATGGAGTTTTTCCTATAACCCGAAGCCGTTCGGAAATCTTTATAGAGGGACTAGCTCTTAGACATGTTTTTGAGGTTTAACTATTTAGAAAAAAGACGTTTGGAGGTTGTGTATGGAAATGTTTCCACTAATAATTTATAACGTGTTCTTCACTAATTTATTATTGGGAAAATTAAGAAAATAATCTAAAAAACTTTCACAATTAAAAAAATAGATCACGTTTTTTCAAATTAAAAAATAGGTTAATCTGGACATTTTTAACCCTTAAATTAACTAAAAAATTTCTTATAACCATCACCATGATCATTACTCTATTTGGGTATATATTATTTCGTGGGTTTTCTTCGTTCCCACTGCTCCGTCTCTTGCTCGTGACTCATCTTTGATTGAATTTATAACTCCATTTTCATAATATGTATGCATACAACATACAACATTGATCATTGAGATGATTTTTCTTTTTTGGGTTGAAATGTTAAATTAATAATCAACAAAAAGAAATATATAAAGTAGTTTGATAATACCGAACCAAAAAACAGAGAGCCAATAAAGCTTGACAAAAACAGAGCATGAGAATGGAAGTTAACTAATCGCAACATACTGATGGTTCTCAACCATAATTTCCAAAACCCCCATGAGATGAGGGCACAGAGGAGGAGGAGGAGGTTTCCCAATGTTGGCGCAGGTTCGTACGTTCATCGTCTTGAGTTTGAAAGAGAGCATCGATACGGAGGTGGATGAGGTGAACAATGGAATGTGTTATCTGGAGAGCGGTACGGGGAGGCCGGTTATGCCGACGATCATTTCTCTCTCTCTCCAAACACTGTGTATACAGTAGCTTTGGAAAACCAGCTTAAGTAGTAGAGCATCAAGTTTGTCCCGTCTATGGCAGGTCAAAGATCGAATGGTGATGTTCCAATCTGGATCCTAACATTCATTTAGATGATGTCAGGATCTAAATCAGATAAAAACGATTCTTCCGACGTATGTTTCTAAAGAGGTTGCTTATGTTTACGAGACAATGGAATCCAATCTTCTTCGATCCTCAAGAATTTGTAAGACTCATCAAATTTCGACAAGACCCACTAACAACAACGTCTCGATTCACGATGGGTTCAGAGAAAGATTCCAAATTTACATCGGAGTTACACTTACCACTACCTGAATTTTCGGAATCGAGTTTGTCGTCTTCATCGAGACTGTTCATTAGCTCCCATGTGTTGATGACTGAGTCAGGAGACAACGAGTCACGTGACTGTTCTGGTTTAGATGACTTCACATAAATATGAGGTAATGTTTGTTTGTCGGAGGAAGAAGATGCGTCGAGACCAACAGCGAGAAGAGAACTGTAAGTAGTTGATGTAAGAGAGACGAGGTGGTGTGTCTCCTTTATTAACCGGTGAATGATGAATCGGCATCAAAAATGAGAAAGCTCTCGGGACTCGTTGATGAGACAATCTCCGATGATAAATTTTTGTTTAGTTAGAAGGGGTTAAAAATGTCAAGATTTGCCTATTTCATTAATTTAAAAAATGTTGGCCTATTTCTTTAATTTTGAAAGTTTTTTAACTTATTTTCTTAATTTTCCCTTTATTAAATTATACATATACAAATATATTAAATAATGTATGTATGTTTTGGTATCCCACCAAGGGATATATAATAATTCATAGCGAATATCTCAAACTAATGTATTATTTTGATTGAAGATATATTTGTAAAATATAAAATAAATGGAATCTATACAGACCATTCGTAAGATTTCTTAAACCGAAAAATACAAATTTTTATATTCAACACCTCTACATAATGTATATTAATTGATTGAAACTTCGCTTCTTAAAAAAAAAACAAAAAATGGTATGAAACTTCATTGAATCCAGCAGGCATTCCACAAACGAATGTATTAAAATTGGCTAAGTGAAGAAAATAAATCACAACAACAAATATATATATATATATATATCAAATCGAGAAATCATTTAATTTTCAATTATATAAGTATGCATATATAAACAGCAAGATCTGGTCCAAAATAAGTAAGAAAACAGAACCAGCAAGATTCTAAGCATATAGTACATTAAACAAAACATGAGAAGCACTTACAATGTTCTCAGCTTAATAATCAAACGATTCATCTTAGTGCCTCGCACGCAAAATATCAATGCACCGCGTATAACCAAAATTTCGATTAATAATTCCAATTATAAATATATAAACCAACAAGTATATATAATCTATATGCAACTTAAAAACGAATTACTCAAAACATTTGATTATACAAATCTACAATTTCATACTCGTAGAGAGGCCTAATAGGAGGAATTTACCAAAATGTCCTCCTATGGCAGACTCGACGAGCATGAGCAAGCAAAACTCGAGGCAAGTCGGAGGACAAAGAAGAGAATAGCCATTATCGCTATATCTTCCATCGTTCTCGTTTGCATCGTCGTCGGAGCAGTCGTAGGGACCGTAGCTAACGGCAAGAAACCATCGTCCACGGTGAGTGACGGAGATGGAGACATCTCCGTCTCAGTTAAAGCCGTGTGCGATGTTACATTGCACAAAGACAAATGTTTTGAGACCATTGGATCGGCTCCAAACGCAAGCACGTTAACCCCGGAAGAGCTTTTCAACTACGCCATCAAAATCACCATCACGGAGCTCTCAAAAGTCCTCACCGGATTCTCCACCAACGAACACATGGATAACGCCACGTCAGCTGCAATGGGAGCTTGCGTTGAGCTTATCGGTTTAGCGGTTGATCAACTCAATGACACCATGACGTCAATTAAAGACAAAACCACTTCGTTCCCGAAAAGTGTCACTGATCTCAGAACGTGGCTTAGCTCCGTGGAAACGTACCAAGAAACGTGCATGGAAGCGTTGGTCGAAGCGAATAAGACGAGTTTGGCGAGTTTTGGCGAAACACATTTGAAAAACTCGACGGAGATGACTAGCAACGCGTTAGCCATCATAACGTGGCTAGGGAAAATTGCGGACTCGGTCAAGTTGAGGCGTCGTTTGATGGCGAGTGCTGGCGACATGCCGACGATGGATGGTCGGAAACTATTAGAGGGTGGTGATTTGAGGAAGATAGCGAACATCGTGGTGGCGAAAGATGGATCCGGGAGGTATAGGACGATAAGTGAGGCTTTAATGGAAGTGGAGGAGAAGAATGAGAAGCGTACGATTATTTATGTGAAGAAAGGAATTTATTTAGAAAATGTTAGAGTTGAGAAGACGAAATGGAATGTTGTGATGGTTGGAGATGGACAGAGTAAAACTATTGTCTCTGCTGGACTTAACTTCATCGATGGAACTCCAACGTTCCAAACCGCTACATTTGGTAAGTACATGCATATGCATGCATTGATTTTTCTCACAAAAGCAAAGCAAAGTTTACATATGCGTTTACATGCTAAAACACTTAGATTTTGAAGGTTGTAGAAGCTAGATAACTATATTTGGAGTTTTGGAATATTAATTTAAATATTGGATATGTGAACATAATGTGATTTAAGGGCTAATTTCATATGATGCCTTATTTATTTATTTCTTTGAATTTGTATAGCTGTGTTCGGGAAGGGGTTTATGGCTAGGGACATGGCCTTCCGCAACAGTGCTGGTCCAGCCAAGCATCAAGCCGTAGCTCTAATGGCGAGTGCAGACTTAGCCGTGTTCTATAAATGTACCATGGACGCGTTCCAAGACACGCTCTACGCGCATGCACAACGTCAGTTTTATCGCGATTGTGACATTTTTGGAACGGTTGATTTTATATTTGGAAACGCTGCAGTTGTTTTCCAAAACTGCAAAATCTTGCCTCGTCGTCCTATGAAAGGCCAGCAAAATACTATTACTGCTCAGGGCAAGAAAGATCCAAACCAAAACACAGGAATTTCTATCCACAATTGTCATATCTTGCCTTTGGACGACCTAACCGGTATCAAAACGTTCCTAGGACGGCCTTGGAAGGATTTCTCCACAACTGTGATCATGAAGACGTTCATGGACGGGTTCATCGACTCAAAAGGGTGGTTACCGTGGACAGGAGACACTGCACCGGACACGATCTTTTACGCGGAACACTTGAATTTTGGGCCAGGAGCGTCGACTAAGGACCGAGTTAAGTGGAGAGGATTGAGGACGTTTTTAACAAAGAGTGAAGCGAATAAGTTTACGGTGAAACCTTTTATCGATGGTAATAAATGGTTGCCGCCAACCAAAGTTCCGTTCAAATCTGATCTTTGATTCTTTTTATACGAAAATGCTGGCCGGAAAATTTTATGGCTAGTCGATATTAATTAAATTTGTTTTCTAACGAACATACAATCTTACCTTCCAAAATATTTTCATGTATCGCGTGCTTTTCAAAATTTCTGAATTTGTTACGTACATACCAATTACCATCATCCGATGTTATCACAAAATTCAAATTATTTTCTTTTATGAAGTTGTACACACATGTTTTGAGATGATTTTTTTTTAACTGAATGTCAAATTTATATGGACTAAGTTTTTCAACAAATAGAGATGAATTTTTTGGATTGACAAAGCAAGTTCGTTTGCAGAAATATGTATAATGTCTTAGAACTTAGAAGTACATAGAAGTAAGTCGATAAAGAAACTAGCAAAATCCAGAAAATTAAGATATAAGTTTTGGCATACCAATATAAAAGCAATAGCAAAAAAAAGAAACAGAGGCTCCAAAAGGAGATAAACTCAAAAGAGCTTCTTCTTATATGACTTGGTAATTCTGTGTAATTAGCTGTGTCCTCTGCACAAACCTTGGAGTCGCACCACCACCGTCTCTTAGAGGAATCATTCCGGTCACCTGCACCGTTATGAACAACGCATCTCATTTGTAATCCAACATAAACCAGATATAGAGTTTAGATTATTCGAGAGGAACAAGATTTATTATACCTTAAGGCCACTGAATGTACTTGTGGCTGCAAACTGAACCGAGATGGGGAAAAACACCGATGAATCAACTGGTGGTACAACAAACTCCATTGACCCACTGCACAAGATTTTCATGAATTATACATATAATACTCTCAAGTGGGTTTAACTGTAATATGTCATCAAGTTTATTTACCTGCGGTTGGAGTTGTCGATAAGAAGTATTGACCATTCCATAACAGAGTTTCTTGAGTCGTACCTAATAATATTCACAATGACATAGTTGGTTCTGAAGATTGGATAATACAATTATGAAGAGATGACCAGAGCGAACAATTAAAGGCGATTAAGTTACAAACCTCCAGTCGCCATCGCACTGTTTTACGTTTGGTGCATCTCTCAGAGCAGGAAGAGGTACAGAGATGATGACATTAGTAAGATCAAACATGGACGAGGCTTCATACTCGATGCTCACATATGTTTCGTTTCCAGAGACTGCAGGCCAGCAGTTGACTGCACGAGACAAAAGAGTTCACATGAATGGGTCGAACATTTTTACATGTAAACCTGTAAGAAACAGACAAAGCCAATATCCAAAGCCTTACTTGTTAGTGGCACCATTGACTCGTCTGCTCCTTGCATTCTCCACCTTAAAAGACCAACACCATCACCACCTTGACCAGTGGGAAATGGCTGCTCAGGTCTCTTCAGCCCTAGAATACTCTGGCTATTAAAGAGTTCTCGGTTGATGTTAGGATGGGTCTTGAAAAGAATATCAGGGTTTCCACCGGTTTCAATCTGAAGGCAGAGTAAAAGATAGACAAATTCATTAAACAAAAACTACACAAAGTGATGTATTCAAGAAAATTGTAAAATGCCTGGGAGATTCTTGGAAATAGTTAAAAGCAGAAGTTGGAGTACCTGAACTTGGACAAATCCATCTTCTTGGTTAAGAATTTGAAGTGAGAGGGTTCCCTGCATATCAAAGCTACTGATTCCACCATCTCGTCTCAATGCGACATTGAGCTTCTCTTCCACAGTTAATGTGAAAGGATCAGTTGGAGGTGGGGCAGTTGTTCTGGTTTGGCCAACAGTAGGCTTTACATCTTCAATGATGTCTTCACCTTCTGCCTTAAGGGACTCCATTAACTGGTTCTTGCCCGACTTGCCAAGTTTCATGCCAGAACTCTTAGGAGGAGCAGTAACGGAAGACCTTGATCGATCTGTGAGGTTAAGGATGAAAAAGAATTACAAAACAAAGAAACTTTGGTATCGAAAACAAGTATATCAGGAATTAGAAGGAACTGGAACATTTTGATTTAAAAATACTCAGGATTAAAGGAGCTGTTAATGATACACTACTTATAGCATACTAACCTTTAGCCTTGGTATTGATAGGCTCAACATCAGAAATCATGCCAAACCCAGAACCACTTCCAAAACCACCGCCACCACCACTGGATATGCTCAAGTCATTGAAACCACTTTCAAGTCTTCCAGATCCCATTGAACTCATGGACGAAAATCCTCCCTTATCAACTCTATTCTTTTCAATCTGGGAATTGCATAAGAAATATTAGTATGTGTTACAAAAATAGCACAGAAAAGCAGGGTGCACTACTGTCATTTACCTTGCTTTTGTCAATCTCATTAGCCTTACGCTTCATCACATCTTTAGTGTCATTGATCTTACTCTGCATCACCAGTTTATGCAACTTCTCCTCATGACTTTCCATTTCGCAGTACTGCTTCACCTGTGCAACTGTCACACTTTCCCTGTGCCCAAGTGATATGACTTCATCAAAAGCGAATATCAGCTCAAAAGCAGCCCTGCCAATCCCTTCTTCATCTAAAGACATGGAATACTCAGGTACCTAAAAACAGTCAAATAGTCAAACATCAGCAGACTTCAAAGAAGAGAAGGTGTTTAACAGCACTTGGCACACTACACTTCCAAGTTAACTAAGAACCAGTACAATAAGTAGCTGAATAAGTATCTGAATCATAAACATAAGAAGGAAAGAAGCATACAAGTTTGGAGAGCATCCTGAGGGTATCCAAATCTTCTAGAATGTTGCTCTGCTTAGTTGTAACGAGAAGCAGGAACAGACCTTCAATAGGTTGATATACATATCGCACATTCTCTGTCTCAATATAGGTATGCTGCTTTCCCATACCAACAAGCTTAGGAAAAGCTGCAAGTAGACCTTCAATTCTAATACGAGACATATCCACATATTGTCTGGAAACAAGCACTATACACAAAAAAGAACAAAATTAGCTAAACACACATAAATCATGAAAAATGGGAATAGGTGGAACAATGATCTTCGATTATCAGTAATACATAAAAGCATTCACCTTTTCCAGACTTGCTCACAATGGAAGCAGCAAGCACGACCTATAAGACCAGTAAACTCATCAAACACTACACTTAAACAACAAAATTCTAAAGAGAAAAAATATACAAATCATAGAATAGAACTCAATACCATTTTGATTTGCTTTTCAGGTTCCAATAATCCCAGTAGCAACAAGAAACTGCAATGTGAATCTGAAACACAAAGAACCAACATTAGAGTAAATCCTAACAATCAAACGCAAGATCACAAAGACCAAAACGAGATTAGATCTTCGGAATCACAAATCATCGTAAAAGAGAAGAGATCTAGAATCTAATAGCGAAACGAATCAACAAATCCAAACGAAAACACACAAAGATTCCGATGAATCACACACAGATCCAACGGATCTAAGAGCATCAGAATCGAAATCAACACAATCGGATAAAATTCATGAAACACAACGAAACGAGATCGCACAATCTTCTACTCGAAATCTAGAAAATCCGGAATGAAAAACTTCCACAGAAATGCAGCGAGAAAGAAGATTCGTACAATGGTGAGATCCAAATTACATGAGCGAAAACGAAGAGCGAGAGATCAAGAAGGTACCAAGCGAGTGATCAAAAGCCACCAGTTCTTCAGAAGCTCTCCGAGTAAATCGAGTTTGAGATGTGTTTGAGAAGAAGAAGATCAACAAAACGCGGATTATGATTTGGGCCGCATCACTTTCTTATTGGGCCTTTACCCAATCGTCTCGTTAATTTATTTACCGCATGTAGTGGTAGTAACCTTTTATATACTAATCACACTTAAGCACAATTAGAAGTCACTCAACCAATCATATTCTGCTATGTGATATTACAAAACTTAATTCACTTGGCCAATCAGATTTTGCCATGTCATATTTGTTTTAATTTTTGTTTTCTCTTATAACATAAAGCACAAAATCACTTGGCTAATCAGATTTTACCATGTCATATTTGTTTTAATCCCTGGCTAACCGTATGTAGTAACCTTTTATACTAATCACTAAGCACACTTACAAGTCACTCAACCAATTATATTCTTAAAATAATTTGAATTTTGTGATAACATCGGATGATGATAATTGGTGAATAACAAATTAAGAAATTTTGAAAGACACACGATACATGAAATTATGATCCATTGTTGTTATTGCTACAGTTGATCAATGCAGATATGCGGGAATGAGAAACAGAGCAATAACTCTACATGAACATTTGCAGCAATCATCCAAGTGAGTTAAGGAAAGCAATGAAAGTATAACAAAAAATACATCAAAGTCTCACCTTTCTTCTTCTCCTCCTCCTCTCTCTTTTGTTTCTCGCGAGGAACAAATGCACCATCCGCAAATTGTAGTCTCTGCCAAGATTGTTAAAGTTAAGTGGCTGATAAGCAAATTTCACAGCAAATTACAAAAAGTATAAACTATATTCCACAATCTAATTATCCAATTCCTCCACAAACCTAACAGCAACCACAACACTTATAAGGGTCTCTATCAAGTTTGCATCGCATAAATCGTCAAGGAAATACAAACCTGTAAAAAAAAGAGCTTCCGATGTTGAGACTCAGCTTTGATGATGGAGTTGGCATCTCCGGAATGGATCAGGAACTGCAACACATTACATTTGAGAGTTATTACCATGTCTGAATTACATGTAGCCTAAAGTCTAGACGGAATTACCTTTATATATCTTAAGGACATGTCTTTTCTCTCAATGGAACTTGCCATGTTCTTGATAACTTTTTCCACAAGATCCCTAAGGTATTCGATATCCTTTTCTAATGAATTATATGTCTCCAAATCGATTAAGGCTTCCACAGTATGCTTTGACGGTGGTAGGTCTTCTATTAGAATCTTCTTAGCTTTATTAAAATCCATGGGAAGCTGAAAACAACAATTGAAAGATTAAGAAACAAGTGAAAATAAAATTGAAAGATTAAGAAGTTAAAAAAATTTACTTACTAAAAATCTTGAATATTGAGCACAGAGCAGTGACAGCGTTGTGGAGTCCTTTTCAGATGAGATAGCTAGTTCATACACTTTGTATGCCTTTTCCAAGGACCCCTACAGAAGGTAAAAGAAGTTACACAAGTTAAAAAGTTATAGAAGATTCAAATTACAGTTAGTTCACTAGATTACCCGACGTCGTTCCATATTGGCATGCTTCCTTATTGTGAATTTTAAAGAGAAAATGTTGTTTTACAGTAAGAAATTTCAATTTCAATAATGAAGACTAAAAGTATATTTTTTTGAACTAATCAAGCATACACCTATATCTGAAAATTCAAAAAGAGTGAGATTTAGTCTGATTTATCAATTTCGATATAATGATTTAGTGATATGAAAGGTTTTTGGTTAAATCGAAACAATTTTTACAAAGTTAAATTGAATTTTGATGAACTATATATCTTATATAATATTTTAAGGTTCCAATAAGTTAAAGCTTTGATAAGTTGCCATGTGTCATTTGGAATGTTGACATTTGTACATTTCTTAATTAACCATCTTATATTCACTCTAATTTTAACATTAGACCACTAAAGTTTATCAATTATTTATTAGTTTTTTAAAATAAAAGTGTTATATCAAATTAACATTGAGTGTTTTATGCAATAACAACATGTAAAATATTTTATGCAAATAAGCATTACACATTAATACAAATAACATTGTATACGTAGAACCTATATAATTAGATCATATAAGAATCAAACTTGGTTCCAATAAGTTAAAGCTTTGATAAGTTGCCATGTGTCATTTGGAATGTTGACATTTGTACATTTCTTAATTAACCATCTTATATTCACTCTAATTTTAACATTAGACCACTAAAGTTTATCAATCATTTATTAGTTTTTTAAAATAAAAGTGTTATATCAAATTAACATTGAGTGTTTTATGCAATAACAACATGTACAATATTTTATGCAAATAAGCATTACACATTAATACAAATAACGTTGTATACGTAGAACCTATATAATTAGATCATATAAGAATCAAACTTTGTAAACCAAAAATCTGATTAGTCAATTTCATAAGCAATTAACAATATTCACTAACTTTTACAAATATTTTGCTTTATTTTTGCTAAACATATATTAATATTTTGCTTTAATTTTACATATTTTTTTTATTAACTTCAAATCCGTGCAACGCGTAATCAGATTAATTAAATGATTGACATTTAAATTAGGGTGCATAACATTTCCTTTGCCTCTTGTCGCCTTATAGAATCCAATCTCACTCAACTACCTTAATACAACAAATCATTTGTCAAAAGTATACCCATGGCCGAAAGATGGGAAATATTGCTTTTTAGCCTTCCGAGATATTTATACCTAAAAAATCTTTCCTTGAGGAATCTTGCCACAAGAAAATTTGGAAATTGATATAGATGCTATAATTATTTTGTTATGAGTGCTGTATTAAAATGTTCTAGAGCATGGAACTCAATCTCACTCAACTACCTTAATACTACAAATTATTTGCCAAAAGTATACTCATTGCCGAAAGATGGGAAATATGGCTTTCTAGCCTTTCGAGATATTTATACCTAAAAAATCTTCTCTTGAGAAACCTCGCTACAAGAAAATTTGAAAATTGATATAGATGCCATAATTCTTTTGTTAGGAGTGCCGTATTAACATGTTCTAGAGCATGGAACCCTAGACCACCTTCTTTTTTAGGGGTGCATACTTTTCTCATGATATTCAGTGAAGACCGCAATTACATCCACTGGGTATCTATTTCCATAAGTTCACTTGCATTATCATCAGGTCCATGGGAAGCTTTTGTTTCCTCTCCTTGACGAGGCTAGCTCGCAAAGCTTTTTCCCTTTTCAGTATGTTTTGCTCATTTTCATATGCAATCAACTCTTCCCCAGCTAAAGGAAGCCTCTTCGACATGGTGACTTTAACAAATTGGGAGGTGGGGCTGACTGAAGCAAAATCTGCTTTAAAACTAGCCATGGACGCAAGAACAACCTTTGGACCAGGTGGAGCATTATCCAGATCAGTCTTGTTCATTAAGATAGTGACATGCCTCAATAGAAAGGCATTATCACGTGAAGTCTCAAAAGACTTTGAAATGGAGTCACTCATCCATTCAAGGAAACTCTTAACATATTCAATTTTGCTAGATGACACGTATGTTAGAAAGTAAATGGGAAAGCTGAAAGCTCTCTGTGACCAATGGTGTTTAAGTATCAAGTAAATAAAACCAACTTTAGTCTTTAATAAAAAAAAACAAAAAAAAACATCACTTAATAGTTCATATCAAAGAAATAAAAACTTAAGGCTCGATGCATTTGAGATCCTTGATGATGGCGAGTCTCTGGAGAAAGTCGTCAAAGTCATAGTCGCCGCTAAGCATGCTGATGCGTACGTACTTGTTTCCAGAGCCAAATCGGTCTCCTCCTCTCACCAAAACATTCTTTTCCTTCCAGAGACTTTCCAGATCTCTCTCTTCTTTACACCCCAACCACGCAAATGCTGCAACAAACCATTTCAAAAAACACGAAAACGGTTGTATTAACGACTCGACCATTACAAATTCAACGCAAAAATGAATTGTGGTTTAGTACCTGGAGAAGCAGAGACGGTTTTGCCAAAGAAGTTGCAATAGACTTGAGGGTAATTAGGTAGAGTTAATGTGTCACCAGACTCCACTACCTCGCGAAGCCTTTCCCACCGTGAGTTCATTTTCTCGTAACCGTACTTGAAGAAGCTCTCTGATTCATTCCTACAAGTTTTGGTAAGTTCGTTGAGGATAGTTGCGGCTCGAATCTGTGATTCCTTTGCCACACCAATGGAGCTGGTTGTTAGGTATTCAACCATCTTTTTAGCCACCTCTATGTCCTTCACTAGTGCCCACCTTCACCCAAAAAAAACAAACAATTGTCACTGACTATACATACAACGAATTCTCTTTCGTAAGAGGATCATAACCATTACTATCCGAACTATAACAAAAGAAAAGACATGTTAGGTTATTGAAGTTATCGCACTAGGGACGGATAATTCATATACCTAAAATCATTACTGAAACGTCCAATATATTCACACAAAATTGGATTCTTGAAATAATTTTATATAGTTTTGGACATTTAAATGTTAACTATCCAAACGGATAATTGACATGTCCTATATATATCCTCGCCCGCTGAAGTTGGTTACCATGGATAATATCCATTACTGTTATTTGAAGTTGGTTAGTTTTATCTTACCCAATGCGCGAGCCAGCGTGACCGGTGATCTTAGACAAGGTGAAGAGCATAAGGTCGTGGTCTTCACGGCGAGTGATGGGAGTGTAGTGAGGCCAATAATACGCAAAGTCATGTATCACTTTTGCACCCTCCGTACGGTTCACCACCGGTTCTCTCATGGTCCCATCAGAGATAACCACCGGCTCACCACCCTCCGTACGGTTCACCACCGGCTCTCTCATGGTCTCAGCAGGGTTCACCACCGGCTCTCTCATGGTCTCATCAAGGTTCACCACCAGCTCTCTCATTGTCCCATCAGAGATCGGCTCACTACCCTCAATACGGTTCACCACCGGCTCTCTCATGGTCTCATCAGGGTTCACCACCAGCTCTCTCATTGTCCCATCAGGGTTCACCACCAGCTCTCTCATGGTCCCATCAGGGTTCACCACCAGCTCTCTCATGGTCCCATTAGAGATCGGCTCACCACCCTCCGTACGGTTCACCACCGGCTCTCTCATGGTCTCAGCAGGGTACACCACCGGCTCACCACCCTCCGTACAGTTCACCACCAGCTCTCTCATGGTCTCATCAGGGTTCACCACCAGCTCTCTCATGGTCCCATCAGAGATCGGCTCACCACCCTCCGTACGGTTCACCACCGGCTCTCTCATGGTCCCATCAGGGTTCACCACCAGCTCTCTCATTGTCCCATCAGAGATCGGCTCACACCCTCCGTACGGTTCACCACCACCTCACCACCCTCCGTACGGTTCACCACCAGCTCTCTCATAGTCTCATCAGGGTTCAACACCAGCTCTCTCATGGTCCCATAAGAGATCGGCTCCCCACCCTCCGTACGGTTCAACACCGACTCTCTCATGGTCTCAGCAGGGTTCACCACCGGCTCACCACCTTCCGTACGGTTCACCACCGACTCTCTCATGGTCTCATCAGGGTTCACCACCAGCTCTCTCATGGTCCCATCAGAGATCGGCTCATCACCCTCCGTACGGTTCACCACCGGCTCTCTCATGGTCCCATCAGGGTTGTTTGGTGATGTCACCATCTCGATGTACGGTCCCATTTTGTCGAATGTCCTTGCGTCTCCTTCCCATTTGTACAAGCTCGATTGAATATACAATGCCTCTTCCACGTATGTCTGTAACAAAAACATGAACGAAAATAATGAAACATACTTTTAAGCAAGAATGTTTTTGTTTATGTTACTCAAAGAGATTCAACATAGATATTCTAATTTAGTGTACACAATACCTTAAATTTCTTTAACAAAAAAAAAACAATACCTTAAATTCAAATTTACTTATGTTCATGCCCATTTTAAAATTATGTAAATCAAAACTATGTTGATATTTGATTCGTTTTCCTTCGAGTAGAACGTATCACAATATCACCAATTATTTAAAAAAAAATACAATTATGTATAATTTATTAATATCGACTCTTATTTGCAAACCAATTATTGTGGTCAATATGTTAATGAATCTTTTGTGTGTTCTTATTGAATAGATTCATCCATTCTTTTGTTTTGATTTATAGAAATTCCAAATATGCTAGGTGTTTTTGACTATTTTATATAATATTTTAAGGTTCCACTAAGTTAAAGCTTTGATAAGTTGTCATGTGTCATTTGTAATGTTGACATTTGTACATTTCTTAATTAATCATCTTATATTCACTCTAATTTTAACATTAGACCACTAAAGTTTATCAATCATTTATTAGTTTTTTAAAATAAAAGTGTTATATCAAATTAACATTGAGTGTTTTATGCAATAACAACATGTACAATATTTTATGCAAATAAGCATTACACATTAATACAAATAACGTTTTATACGTAGAACCTATATAATTAGATCATATAAGAATCAAACTTTGTAAACTAAAAATGTGAGTAGTCAATTTCATAAGCAATTAACAATATTCACTAACTTTTACAAATATTTTGCTTTATTTTTGCTAAACATATTTTTATATTTTGCTTTAATTTTACATATTTTTTTTTATTAACTTCAAATCCGCGCAACGCGTGGAGGATCATCTAGTACGATTATATTGTAAAGATTGACATATTTTTGTTTTCTACATGTAATTGAGTCATGTTCATGTTGGATTCACCCTTACGTTCATTTTTTCCACTTGTAATTCATTTATAGTCCGGAGAAAATGCAAAAATGAATTGATTACAAATATTTTTCAAATTCATTTCATTTCTCAAGAAAATGTAGAAACGATTTGATTTTAAAGTGGCGATATGGATTTAAAAATATTTTCTCCATGTTCATTTTACATAATTTGATGAAAAGTAAAAATTGAGTGATTATATTCATCTAATTACATAGTCTGATTATTCCCATTATATATAGCCTAGCAAAAGATTATCACTAGGTTATCAACAAAAAATGCCAAACGGTTTAAATTCGTAATTGTGTACTGGTTGGTATACCGACATTCGGTTTAGTCCGGTTAAAGCTTTGTACTTTACTTGGATTGTAGCAATCAATCATCTTCACAAAAGTCAATTTTTCATTTCTAGGGTTTTAATTTGATTCGAGGTCAGCGATTCCGGCGACTGATAAACTCCAGCTCCGGTAAGTTACTCTCTCTCTCTCTCTCTGTCTCTTTCTTTATCTGCGTCGTCTTCTCCGGTTTAACACTTTGACTTAGAAGTATGCTCTAAACTTGATTAGTGAAACTTAATCAGTGCTTAAGTTATTAGTTCTTCGTATGCCCATTAATGTCATGTCGGTAAATCAAGATTAAGTTCAAGGGTTTATGTTGTTGAAGTTAAAAATCTGTTCTTTACTTGATAAAAAGTCGTAGGATTGATTCATATAGTGGAAAGTAGACAACTTTTGCTTGTATAGATGGTAAAGTTTTGTTCTTTAATCTTCTGATTATAGTAGATGATTTTAGTTTTCTCTTTCGTGATTATTTTGGCTTAGGACAAGGATTTGTTTCAATGGCGGCGGCTTTGCAGTTGTCTCGTGAATGGCTCGGTATCCAGCAGTTCCCACCTGCTACTCAATCTAAATTGCTTGAGATCCTTGGGAAGTTTAAAGAAGAGGTTCTGTTCTTGTTACTAACTTTATCCGCTTTCTTGTTTCGTGTATAGAGTTTTAGTTTCTAATGTGGAGAACAAAAAATGGTGTAGGATGTGAGCTCGTTAACAGTACTTGTAATGGGGAAAGGTGGTGTTGGAAAGTCATCTACTGTGAATTCAGTTACGAACGAGAAAGCTGCTGCAGTTAGTACTTTCCAGGTGACTAGTTTAATGCTCTACTCATTTCTGCTCTTGAGGTTTGGCTAAATGTCTTGTATATGTTCTGATGTAAAGTGTGTTGGTTTCCTTCTTTGTAGTCTGAAGGATTGAGGCCGTCTTTCGTCTCTCGCTCAAGGTCGGGATTTACATTGAATATCGTTGACACTCCTGGTCTTATTGAGGGAGGATATGTGAATGATCAAGCCATCAACCTTATAAAAGGGTATGTTAAACTGTTTTCAATTCTAAGAAGTTTTTCTTCTAATTTGGGGCTTATGTGTGGTAATTTGGATTGGTGGGGTTTGAATTTGAACAGATTTCTCCTCAACAAGACTATAGATGTGCTACTATACGTAGACCGTTTGGATGTATACCGGGTTGATGACTTAGATAGGCAAGTTGTCAATGCTATAACTGATGCATTTGGTAAAGAGATATGGAAGAAGTCTGCTCTTGTCCTCAGCCATGCTCAGTTCTCTCCACCAGACGGATTAAATTACGATCTCTTTCTCTCCAGACGATCTGATGCTCTTCTGAAAGTTATCCGTGCAGGCTCTCAACTGAAGAAACACGAAATTCAGGTATTGCGGGTTCCTCTTTTGCAGTACCATTACATCCACGCGTATATCTCTGTAACTACTTTGGTTATACTCAGGTTAAGAGATTCCATTAACCTCTCAAACTTTTGTTGTAGAGTTCCTCTATTCCTGTCATTCTTGTTGAGAACAGTGGAAGATGTCATAAGAACGATAACGATGAAAAGGTCAGTTGATTGGTTTCTTTGTTATCGATTTTCTTGCATCTTTTCGTTGGACCAATATTCGGATTTTCCAAACATGTGACAGATTCTTCCTGATGGAACTGCGTGGATTCCAAACCTGTTCAAAACAATCACAGATATCGCCTTTAATGGCAACAAGTCCATTCACGTGGACAAGAAACTCGTAGAAGGACCAAACCCAAACGAAAGAGGCAAACGACTAATTCCACTAATCGCTGCATTCCAAGTAAGCCGCCTCTGAATCAATCAGTAACATTACATTATTTCAAGCTGAAGTTTCTCAGAAGAACTAAGAATTTTGCTTCTTGCATTTGCAGTACCTGTTAGTGTTGAAGCCATTGGTTCGAGCAATCAAGTCAGATGTTGGTAGAGAGAGTAAACCGGCTTGGGAGATGCGTGACTCCGGTTCCGGTTCAGCAAATCGAAGGTCTTAACTCGGTTTTTGGTCTGGTTTGGTTTGGTTTGGTTTGTTTATCTGAGAGAGATTTTGTAGTTTAAAGTTTGTGTTTCACAGATTTTAAAGCTTTTTGATAATCACGTAATTAAGACCAAGATAATCACATTTTATGGTAATGTAACCGCTACGGTTATTTTAAATTTTAATTTTTTTTATATATTAATAAAAATCGAAGAAAAAATAAATAAAAAAACAGAGAAACGTAGAATTGGGCAAAACAGAGAAGAAGACGACGATTCAGAGTTTTGCAGAGACATTGTTCTTCTTCTTCAATCTCAATTCAAGTTTTGATTTTTCAATCTCTCTGTAGTGAAATTCATCTTTTTGATTTCGAGGTTAAACGCAGATTCAAATGTCGGCATCAACGGTGTCGATCACCGCGAATGCAGCGGCAGCGACTAGACGAACACCGATTCTCTCCGGTGAAAAGAAATCAAATTTCGATTACCCACCAAGCGAATCACTTGCTAACGTTGAGGATCAGATCCGCGGCGAGGCTGTTCTTGATCGATCTAACGGTCAAGACTTAGGTCCGGTAGCGAGAAGGTCTGGTTCAACCGCGACTGGAACAAACACAACCGCTACACAACAACGCCGGACTCGTAAGGTTACAACTCCTAAGCCGGAGAAAGCACCGTGGAAGAGAGTGGTGAGAGTATTTGCTAAACAGCTTGGTGCTTTATTGATCATTGTTGGGTTGATTCAGGTTACAAGGAAAGTGATTCTGAAAGTTTCGTCTCCTACGTCTTCTTTGAGTTCTGCATCTTCTTATGAGACGGAGATGGTGTTTTCGGGTTTAGAGAGAAGAATTGCGGAAGTAGATGGATTTGTTAAGTCTACAACGAGTACTATGCAGGTACAAGTTGAGTTACTTGATAAGAAGATTGAAATAGAAACGAAATCGTTGAAGAGAGAATTCGAAACGAAGACTTCTGTGTTTCAGAGTGAGTTGAAGAAGATTGAGTCTAGGACTGATGTATTAGAGAAGTCAGTAGAGGAAGTTAATGGTAAAACTTATGTGTCTAGAGATGAGTTAGAGAGGATTTATGAGGAATTGAAGAAAGGTAATGTTGATGATTCTTCGTTTAGCGATGTTAGTATCGATGAGTTGAGGGGTTATGCTCGTGATATTGTGGAGAAAGAGATTGAGAAACATGCTGCGGATGGTCTTGGTCGAGTAGATTATGCGTTGGGTTCGGGTGGTGCTTTTGTGATGCAGCATTCAGATCCTTATCTTGTTGGGAAAGGGAGTAGTTGGTTTGCGACAAGTAGTCGACGTGCTCTTACTAATGCGGTTAAGATGTTGTCTCCGAGTTTCGGTGAGCCTGGTCAGTGTTTTGCTTTGAAAGGTAGTAATGGGTTTGTTCAAATCAGGCTGCGAGGACCTATTGTACCAGAGGCTTTCACTTTGGAGCATGTAGATAAGGTAATGTTTTACTTGTACTGCTTAAGTTTTAGATCTTAGTATAAGCTTTCTTGTTGTTTGCTCTAAGACCTTTTGGTGATTGCATTTCCAAAAGATATTAGCTTTAGATATAGGAGTGTATGTGTAAAATGGTTTGATATTGAAAATGCCTGGTAAAATGATGGAAATTTCTTTGTGACGGTAGAGGCCAGGTACAAAATTTATGAAATTGTTTGGTTAGGCCTCGGGGTTTAGTTAAGGTCGATAGATGCTAAAATCTGTACTGTAGTAGCCTTGAGGTTTCATTATACTTATCCAGTTCTATGCGCACCACGTACCTTTACGAGATTCTTTATACATGTTTGTTCTTGCTTTCTTCTTCTTGGAATTCATTACAATGCCACTCTATCAAAGGATCTCAAATCTTTGTCAAGGAGGCAACGTTGCATAAATGGATCTTTTGATGTTTTTGTGTTGTCTTCTGTTTTTATTTGCAATTGCGGGAACTATGCTATTTGTTGTTTGGGATATTATTGCAGTGGTAGTAACATAGGGAAATTATAATTGAATAAGCTCAATACTTACTCTTTTCTTTTCATTGTTTTGGGGTCTAATTTTGGAGAATATATTAACACTGACCTGATGCATTGTGAAAATGAACAGAGTGTTGCATACGACAGATCAAGTGCTCCAAAAGATTGTCATGTATCAGGATGGCTGCAAGGAATTGGACAGGAATTTTCGGAGGAAACAGAGAAGGTGCAACGTCGTCTAACAGAGTTTACTTACGACTTGGAGAGGTCGAACGCACAGACATTCAACATCTTAGACTCATCAAGCTCCGGTTTGGTCGATACTATAAGGCTAGACTTCACTTCCAACCATGGAAGCAACTCCCACACTTGCATCTACAGGTTCAGGGTTCATGGACGCGCACCAGACCCAATTTCTGCTGTGGAAACCCATTCTGATCTATGATCAAGACAATCCACTTGGAATTGGATATAAGTGTAGAGCCCCGATCCGGATTCCTTACCCGCGGTGAGGTTTCCAGACCGGAACACTCGGCCATACTTAGCCATTTTTCCAGTTTTTCCTTTACTTAACATTTCCGCGTGTTCATTCAATAAAGACAAGACTTAAAACATAAATAGCATACTTAGATTAGTTCGTGAGGTTCAATTACAATGTTAAGTTCGCTATAAGCTATTACATCGCAAAGACCTATCTAAACCGATCTAATCCCAAATCCACCATCCTTCCTTTCCAGCCTTAGTCACCGCGGTTCACATCTTTACCTGCATCACAAAGGAGGCATAAGCAAACGAATTTGCTTAGTGAGAGCGGTCGTCCCGTCCCACTTAGCCACAGAATAGATAATCGCAATCAAACAATCAATCACATCAGTCAGCCTATCGGCCCAGTCACTCGTCAAGCCTGATCATTCCAAGTCACTCGAGCAGTCTTCCCGCAACCAGACAAGCCTTGGCGCGCATCGCTGCGCCCAAGCGTGTTGTCTGATCTAGACTCTCGGTGAAAGGAATCGATCATCAAGACCGAGCCAAGCAGAAACAGAATTATCGATAAGCAAACAGTCGGGAATCACCCTAACAGTCATCTAGACTCGATGAATCTATGCATGAAAACGAAACCTAGACTTAGGCACACGGTCACGCAACTCACCTTAGTTACTCGGATGCGATGGTTCGATCCGATCAGTTCTGACACCTCTTGTCGCCGATTGATCGTCGATACTCGATCACAGATTACCCAAACTCGATAACTTTCAAGTTCTCTCGATGATCTCTCGGTAACACTCTCACAATCGCCTTAGGATTCTTTCTAAGTCTTTCTCTCTGTTTTTCCCCGAGTTTTGGCGGTTTTGGGGAAGAAATAACGCATGGAAATGAGTAACCGTCGCGGAAACCGCTTGGTAACCGTTCCCGCTTATTTCCTCCGCGTATTAGCTCAGTAACCGTTCCCGCCAAATACCTTAGAGTGTTTTTCACTCGTTTCCAGCTAAGATCCGACAGTCCATCGCGGAACTGTCCTGTCCCGGATCAGACAGCTTACCGCGGTAACTGCCTTGTCCGAATCCGACCAAAATCCCGAGAAAACCGCCCAGCTCGGTTCCAGCTCATTCTTACTTAGCTTTTCAATGCCTTAGCTAAAATTACCGGAATCCAGCTCAAACACCCCGAGCCAATCAGTTCGCGATGGTCACATTCGCGAACGCGGGTGTTACAAGTCTCCCCCACTTAGCTTAAGGTTCGTCCTCGAACCATGAACCTATTTGCTTTTCCTTATTTCAACCTTAAGTTTATCAAACCACTTAGGGAAACTAGCCTTCATCATTGCTTCGGATTCCCAAGTGATTTCTTCTTCACCTTCGCAATCCCAAACAATTTGAACCATTTTCACCTTCTTCCTTCGATCTGCCTTAACCCTTGTATCCAAAATCCGGACTGGACGTCCTTCAACCGTTAGGTTTTCCCGCAAATCCGAAGGAGGTTCAGTCACCACGTTATCACGATCCCTTATACATTTCCTTAGCAAGGAAACGTGAAACACATTGTGAAAATTCTTCATCGATGGCGGCAAGTCCAACTTGTAAGCCACCGCGCCAACCCTTTCCACAATCCTATAAGGACCCATATACCGTGGACTCAACTTTGCATTCTTCGTTGATCGATCCTTATCCTTATAAGTGACTGTTTTGAGATAAACCATCTCACCAACTTCAAACGCCAACTCTTTCCGACGCTTATCCGCATAACTTTTCTGTCTATCTTGAGCTTCTTTCATCTTGAGTTTCAAAACCCTTATCCTTTCAGTTGTCTCTTCAACAAAGTCACGGCCAAAGATACTCCGCTCCCCCACTTGGGTCCAACATAAAGGAGTTCTACAAGGCCGGCCATACAAGGCTTCATAAGGCGACATTCCGATGCTCGCATGGTAACTATTGTTATAAGAGAACTCGGCCAAGTGCAGATACTGCTGCCACTCGCCACCCCAATCCAAAACACAAGCTCGCAACAAATCCTCAAGTGTTCTGATTGTTCTTTCTGATTGCCCATCTGTTTGTGGATGATAGGCAGTACTCATGTGGACCTTTGTCCCCATCGCTTTCTGTAACGCCTTCGAAAAGGCTGAATCAAACTTGGAGTCACGGTCAGACACAATACTTGCCGGAACTCCATGTAACTTCACGATTTCCTCAACGTAAAGCTTAGCCAAAACTGCCGCATTATCCATCTTGTTGATAGGAAGAAAATGCGCAGACTTAGTCAACCTGTCCACGATCACCCAGATCGCGTCTAACTCATTCACTGACGGTAGTCCGGTTACGAAATCCATCGTAATGTTATCCCATTTCCACTCAGGAATCGGTAAGCTTTGAAGCAAACCACTCGGAACTTGATGTTCCGCCTTGACCATCTGACACCCAGCAATCCACTTAGCAACATCACGCTTCATTCCAACCCAATGATAGTATCGCTTTAAGTCCCGATACATCTTAGTCGATCCAGGGTGAATCGAGAACTTGGACTGATGTGCTTCCTTAAGAATTTCTTCCCGAAGGTCCTTATCATCCGGAACACACACTCGCCCATTCACCACTATCGTGCCATTATTCGAAGTCCTATACTCAGACTGATCATTCCGCAAAGCCTTAATCAGATTCTCATCCAACTGTTGAGCTAACCGAACCCTAGTCAGCAAGTCAGCCTGATCCGCTGCCTCGAGACCCAATGGAACCACTCCATCTCCCAAAGCACATAACCGCAAAGTCCTTAACATAAGAACCAATCCTTCCATATCCTTTTCTGAATCCACCGCAGCCCTCTTTCTGCTTAGTGCATCAGCCACTAAGTTAGCTTTACCGGGATGGTAAGCTATATCCAAATCATAATCAACCACAGTTTCCATCCATCTTCTTTGCCTTTGATTCAGTTGCGGTTGAGTGAAGATATACTTCAAAGTCTGATGATCCGTGAACAATTGGACCTTTGCACCGTAAAGATAAGATCTCCAAATCTTAAGTGCAAAAATCACTGCGCCCATTTCCAGGTCATGGACGGCGTAATTACATTCATGTTTCCTTAACTTCCGTGACGCATAAGCGATCACCTTTCCTTCTTGCATCAGGACACACCCGAGTCCTACTCGCGATGCATCGGTGTAAACCACATAAGGCACGTCTTCCCTTGGCAACACTAACACCGGTGTACTAGTAAGCATCTCCTTAAGCTTTGAGAAACACTTCTCACACTCGGCTGTCCAAACAAATGGAACATTCTTTCCCGTTAACCGAGTCATCGGGTTTGCCATGCTTGCAAAACACTTAACAAATCTGCGATAGTATCCAGCCAAACCGAGAAAACTCCTTATCTCCGTTGCATTCCTAGGCCGCGGCCAATCTGCGATTGCCTTGATCTTTTCCTGATCAACGGACACTCCTTTTTCCGAGATCACATGACCCAAGAATCCAATTTCCCTTTGCCAAAAGCTACACTTGCTAAGTTTAGCAAACAGTTGATGTTCCCTTAGTCTTTCCATCACGGTCCGCAAATGAGCCTTGTGCTCCTCCTGATTTTTCGAGTAAACCAAGATGTCATCTATGAAGATGATCACAAATTCGTCCAAGCAATCTCTGAACACGTTGTTCATCAGTTTCATGAATGCCGCTGGCGCATTCGTCAATCCAAAGGGCATCACCACAAACTCATAGTGCCCATACCTTGTCCGGAAAGCAGTCTTTCGAATATCCGGCTCATCTATCGGGATTTGATGATAACCTGATGCCAAGTCTATCTTGGAGAACCAAGTAGCACCTCGGAGTTGATCCAGCAACTCATCAATCCTTGGAAGAGGGTACTTGTTCTTAACCGTTACCCTGTTCAGTCCGCGGTAGTCGATACACAATCTGAAGCTACCGTCTTTCTTCTTGACAAACAGCACTGGTGCACCCCACGGTGAACTGCTTGGTCGCACAAAACCCTTTTCCATCAAATCACTAAGCTGTTTCTTCAGCTCGGCCATCTCTGCCGGTGCCATCCGGTAAGGAGCCTTAGAGATCGGAGCTGTTCCAGGTTCCAGCTCGATCGTAAACGGATCAGAACGTGTTGGCGGCAATCCCATCAACGCACCAAACACATCTTCAAACTCGGACACCACTGGAATGTCCTTAAGCTCAGCGTCTGGTCCAACTTCCACCGTGTTAATCGCGGCCAGATACGCCTCGCACCCATTCGCCAACATCCGTTCCGCCTGAATTGCCGAGACAATCATGCTTCCCTTAGTCGGCTTAACTCCTTGGAAGACCAACTTCCCATTATCAGTTTCAAAGCACACTCTTCCTCGATGACAATCCAAATGTGCCTTGTACTTTCCAAGCCAGTCCATTCCCATGATCACGTCATAAGACTTGACTTGACAAATCCGCAAGTCAGCTGGCATGTTCACTTTACCAATCATCACCGAGATGTTCTTAACCATTCCAAGTGTGAACATGACTTGGCCCCCAGCTGCTTCGACTAAGCCAAAGTCATCTACGGACTCTCTTACAAATTCTCCATTCCCGATCATTTCCGGCTTCACAAAACAGTGTGAAGCACCGGAGTCAAACAGTACATGGGTTGCCACACCACCCATAATAACGGTCCCTACACATTCATTTCGAATGATACTAAGACCCTAGGCTAGCACACATCAAGCAATTTCACACAGAAATTTAACAAGGTAAGTGATAGGACTTACCAGTGATCGGACGCGATGTACTTGCATCATTGGCCTCATCACCGATGGTGTAAACACGCGGCATGATTGCTTGCCTCTTCGCAGGCTGAACCGCTCCATCACTTGCCCGCTTCCCAGCTTGCGGTGCCAACTTCGGACACTGATTCTTGTAGTGTCCAGTTTCACCACAGTGATAGCACAACCTTTCACCAGCATTACCCGGAATCTTAACCCTTTGATCCTCCTCAGGGCAATCACGGACCTTATGGTTCATGCTACCGCAACGGTGACAAGCTCCAGAAGCAGATCGACATGCACCCCCATGCATTTTTCCGCAAGTCGAACACACACTGCGACTCGCAGATGACTTGCCCGAAGGGGCGTTCTTAACCCACTTCTTGTTGTTCTTTCCAACATTACTAGACTGACCTTGCAGTCCATCACCGAGCAGCTTAGCTTCCTCAAGCATCCCGGCTTCTTGTTGAGCTGCCTTCTCAACCAATTCAGTCACCGAGTTGTAACTCCGAATCTGACACCGCTTCCGAAGGTCAACACGCAATCCTCTCATAAACCGACGGACTTGGGTACTCTCCTCATCCATCTCACGGCCAGCATACCTCTTGAGGCTATTGAACTCGGCCTCATACTCCCTTACAGTCATCGTTCCCTGACGCAAGTCCAGGAACTCGCCTTCCAAACGATCAAAGGCTTCCTGCGGAAAGTACTTGGACCTAAACTCAGCACGGAAACGACCCCAAGTACAAGCATGCATTCCAAGCCGTCCCACAACACTTTGCCACCACATATGCGCGTCCGCTTCCAGGTAGTGAACCGCAATGTCTTTCTTGTAGGCTTCAGGACAACGGATCGATTCAAAGTTCCGTTCAAGTCTCGAAACCCACTCATCTGCCACGATTGGCTTAGTTCCTCCAGCAAAGAACTTAGTACCCAGCTTCTGCATATGCTCCATTACCTTAAGGTAAGATGGAGGCCTCGGTGCATTCAACACTTCCAGATCTTCCACCACCAGATTCTCCACAACAGGCGGTGGTCCAGTCTGAACAGGTGCGGCAGCTGGCAGTCTTGCCAAAACCTGAGCCAGCATACCCAACACTGCCTCTAAACCCACTGGTGCCATACCCGCACCGGGCGCATTCGCAGCAGCAGTAGCTGCAGCCGCGGCAGCATTCGCAGCAGTAGTAGCCGCTGCACCCACAATCTGATCAGTTTCCTGATCCACGGCACCGTCTCTTCCTGCCGCAGTATTCTCAGAGTTCTCGCCACTCTCTCTAGCAGCCCTTCTCGCACTTCTATCTCTCTTAGCCATCTACAATGGACCAGTTCAGGTAAGTTAGCTAACACTAACTCAATGTTTCACACAGAAACACGTTTCACACAGAAACAAACAGACTTACCGCGAGACTTAGGCGTTGGAAGGATGGATTTACCCACTAACCCTTATGCTAAGACTGTCCTAGAACCGAACTACGCTCTGATACCAACTTGTAGAGCCCCGATCCGGATTCCTTACCCGCGGTGAGGTTTCCAGACCGGAACACTCGGCCATACTTAGCCATTTTTCCAGTTTTTCCTTTACTTAACATTTCCGCGTGTTCATTCAATAAAGACAAGACTTAAAACATAAATAGCATACTTAGATTAGATCGTGAGGTTCAATTACAATGTTAAGTTCGCTATAAGCTATTACATCGCAAAGACCTATCTAAACCGATCTAATCCCAAATCCACCATCCTTCCTTTCCAGCCTTAGTCACCGCGGTTCACATCTTTACCTGCATCACAAAGGAGGCATAAGCAAACGAATTTGCTTAGTGAGAGCGGTCGTCCCGTCCCACTTAGCCACAGAATAGATAATCGCAATCAAACAATCAATCTTATCAGTCAGCCTATCGGCCCAGTCACTCGTCAAGCCTGATCATTCCAAGTCACTCGAGCAGTCTTCCCGCAACCAGACAAGCCTTGGCGCGCATCGCTGCGCCCAAGCGTGTTGTCTGATCTAGACTCTCGGTGAAAGGAATCGATCATCAAGACCGAGCCAAGCAGAAACAGAATTATCGATAAGCAAACAGTCGGGAATCACCCTAACAGTCATCTAGACTCGATGAATCTATGCATGAAAACGAAACCTAGACTTAGGCACACGGTCACGCAACTCACCTTAGTTACTCGGATGCGATGGTTCGATCCGATCAGTTCTGACACCTCTTGTCGCCGATTGATCGTCGATACTCGATCACAGATTACCCAAACTCGATAACTTTCAAGTTCTCTCGATGATCTCTCGGTAACACTCTCACAATCGCCTTAGGATTCTTTCTAAGTCTTTCTCTCTGTTTTTCCCCGAGTTTTGGCGGTTTTGGGGAAGAAATAACGCATGGAAATGAGTAACCGTCGCGGAAACCGCTTGGTAACCGTTCCCGCTTATTTCCTCCGCGTATTGGCTCAGTAACCGTTCCCGCCAAATACCTTAGAGTGTTTTTCACTCGTTTCCAGCTAAGATCCGACAGTCCATCGCGGAACTGTCCTGTCCCGGATCAGACAGCTTACCGCGGTAACTGCCTTGTCCGAATCCGACCAAAATCCCGAGAAAACCGCCCAGCTCGGTTCCAGCTCATTCTTACTTAGCTTTTCAATGCCTTAGCTAAAATTACCGGAATCCAGTTCAAACACCCCGAGCCAATCAGTTCGCGATGGTCACATTCGCGAACGCGGGTGTTACAATAAGCCTCTTGTGTTTTTTTGTAACATTTCTTCTTCACATATCTTTTGTTGTCTGTTTATTTTTTGGTATGAAAAAAAAAGCATCAGATTCTATGATAAAGACCAATAGTGAATTGTTTTGTTTTACTTGTCTTCATTGTGTTACCTTTTGGTTTCAGAATTCATAAAATTTGTGAATCGAAAATAATAAACCAGAAGTGATTAGGTTTCAGAATTTGTTAATACATAAAACGCATCTCACATATCTTATAGTCTTGATATGATTATTAACATATCACCTTAGAAGAATCTTACCAACTTGGTTTTGTTAGTGGAGAATATACAGCTAGGCATGTCAATATTCAATTAAATCAAATATAATCTGCCAGAGAAGAATCTAGTAAATTATCGAATCAAATTGTTAGTTTTTAACTTTTTATCTAGAACCGTCGAATAAAAAATACATTTTATTGTAGTAAGACCAAACTTATACCGAATGAAAGTAGAACTTTGCTTAAATTCAGTTTCTTTACATGACTCGATAAAGATCAAACCATTGAAGAGCTCTAGGAGGCTCTCGATAGATTAGATACTAAACACGTAACTATATTTTTGGATAAATTACTAAAAACGTTACTTTCTAATTGAAATAATCAAAGTTTGGTCAAAGTGGTTATAACAAAAGTTTGGTCAAAGGATATTTAGATTCATAATGTAATGTAACCTAGCTCTATACACCACATATTAGAAAGATAGATTTGTATAATAAAACAAAAGCAAAGAAATAGGGGCATATAAGCATCAAGTAAAAGGGGGAACAGTGTTCTTGATTTAAGACTTCTTCAGAATATATTCCTTCAAATATTTTATTTGTTTTCTTATCTTTGCTTACTCAACTGATAAAGATCTCTTCTTTTTTCCTTATGCTATTATATTTTTTAAAAATTCTTTTGTGTTCAGAGACCAAACCTTAAGAAGAAAGTTCTTGAATTCTCTCCCTAAAACCATGAAAACCCTCAAAAGAATTTCCCTTTAATCCTACAAAAAAACATGTCGGATCCACTCTATCTATTTAATAGTATGTCACTTGTGTATATATATATATCTTATCTTAATAGTTTTGTTGTCTTTATCTCATAGTTTGCAGATAATTTTTAAGGCTTTGTTTTAAATTTCTTGCAGAGTCTCAATCTGCTATAGTAGTTGAATCTTTGCTAGCTTCAAGCAATCTTAGATCTTCAATGCCTACACAACAACTCCAATCCTTAAGGTTAGTGTTTTTTTTTGTCCTTTGAATAGATTCTTGACTTGTTCTGTTTTTTGAGTTCTAAATGTTTTGGTTTTGTGACTATGCATATGAAGAGTCTTTGTAGCTACATGGAACGTTGGTGGAAAATCTCCACACTCTGGTCTTGATCTTGACGCTTTGCTTCATGTTCATAGCGAATACGATATATACGTTTTAGGGTAAAATTGTTTTTCTTGATTTTTCTAAGTATTGCCATAGAGATGTATGTGTCTTTAAGGTTATCGTTTTTTTTTCGTTTTCGTAGTTTTCAGGAGATTGTTCCATTGAATGCTGGAAATGTTCTTGTACTTGGAGACAACGAGCCAGCTGCTAAATGGTTAGCTATGATCAATCAGTCCTTAAACAAATCTTCTTCGTCATCATCATCTAGTGGAAGACTTGGCTCAAAAACACCGGCTTTTGGCGCTGGATCGATGTTTTTCGCGAAGCCTTCTTTAAAGAAGATAAGTGAGAATTTTAGAACAGATTGTAGAAGAAAGCTAAAGATATGTAATTGTAGCTCTTTCTCTGAAGAGATTGCTAAAAGGTACGGGAGAGAATCTTGTTTCCGATGTCCAGAATCTCTACTTAACCAAACCAGTTTACTTTCGGATGACGAAGAAGAAGAAGACGAAGACGATGATGATGATGATGAAGATGAAGATGAGGAAGGAGGAGGAAAAGTTGCTTCAATTGTAAGCAACCAAATGACGATGAAGTATGGATTAGTAGCATCAAAGCAAATGGTGGGAATATTCCTCACTGTGTGGATGAGAAAAGAACTTATTCAACATGTTACTCATCTTAGAATCTCTTGCGTCACTCGAGGAATCATGGGTTGCTTAGGAAACAAGGTACAGTACTTTCACAACTCTCACACTTCAAAAACCTAAACAGAGTATAAACATATGTTTCTTATATTCTCTTCTTCATAGGGATGCATAGCTGTGAGTTTGCAGCTCTACAAGACAAGCTTCTGCTTCATTTGTAGTCATTTAGCTTCTGGTGAGAGAGAAGGAGACGAACGTAGGAGAAATTCAGATGTAATTGAGATTCTCAAGAACACAACTTTCCCTAGAATATGCAGAACTTCTTTTACCCGTGTCCCCGATCGAATCTCTAAGCACGAGTAAGATTCTAAGTGCACATATATCATCTTTGTTCAGTTTTACGGGTTTCCAACTCAAAGTCAATTGATAATAAGTGGATTAGGTTACTCTTGATTGATCCGCGGTTTTTCTTCTCACATTTTACTCGCAGTCGGGTCATCTGGCTAGGAGATTTGAACTACAGAATAGCTTTGAGTTACTCAGAAACAAAGACACTCTTAGATAGAAACGCTTGGGACACTCTTCTCAACAAAGATCAGGTTTATATTACTTTCGACCCAAGAAACCAAATTTTAGGTTAATTACTACTCAAGAAAGGCTAAACCGGTTTTTATAATTACAGCTCAAGATTGAAAGAGACGCAGGACGAGTGTTCAAAGGATGGCACGAAGGCAAAATCTTCTTCGCACCAACTTATAAGTACTCTTATAACTCAGATGCTTATGCAGGAGATACAACCAAAGAGAAGAAGAACAAAAGAAGAACTCCTGCCTGGTATAACTTAAACCGGATAAACTCTGTTTTGATTTCAATTGGTTTTGGTTCGGTTAAATCTGAACCGGAGGGTTTTCTCAATTTTTTGTTTAGGTGCGATAGGATTCTTTGGCATGGTGATGGAATCAGGCAGCTCACGTATGTTCGCGGCGAGTCACGGTTCTCTGATCACCGACCGGTCTGCGCCTTGTTTGTCGTAGATGTTGAGGTTTGCGAGGGTAAAACCGGAACAAGAAGACAATAGTTTTTACATCAAATGTTGAAATTGAAAACTTGAAAAACATGATCTTGGTAGATAATTAAGCCACACGTGTTTACATTTACAGTATTATGTCACTAGCGGACCTTTGGCAGGGTCTAGAGTATTTAATTTACGTTGTGTTGTGAAAAAGGTAAACACATTAGAGCGATTTTCTAATGGCCGACCAAAACCAAAAAACTCGGCAAGTCTTACGATTTGTATCATAAGGGCAACAAAACAAACAAATTCAGCTCTTTACTTTGTTTGGAAAATTTGCCAACTAAGAAGTTTTGTATATTATATTGGAGCCTAACTTGTAAGTGTAACAAACAACGTGATCATTTAAGATTTCTAAAACTTATAAACGCGTCTTGGCTTGCCGATGCTTCGCAACACATCACATAGAATAGTTTTGACTTCATTCTTTCTTTTCTTGACAACATATTCATTCTAATTAATCATTACGTATTTTGTTGTCAATTATAGAGATCATTATTAGTTTATATTTTGATAGTTTATAATTCTACTATCACATA
Source organism: Arabis alpina (assembly GCA_900128785.1). Classification (NCBI taxonomy): domain Eukaryota; kingdom Viridiplantae; phylum Streptophyta; class Magnoliopsida; order Brassicales; family Brassicaceae; genus Arabis; species Arabis alpina. The sequence goes on from LT669795.1 coordinate 2,800,189, forward strand.
CTATATTAACTAACTTATAACCTATTCTATATAAGTCTACTTCTTCTTCTTCTTTTTTTATTTTATAAAATTACTATATCTACTTAATCAAATAAAGGAATTTAAAAGTCATTGTGAACTCTTAAGGTATTACAAGATGATGATTTTTTTGTTACAATCATAAATATAGTTCTGTCATGAATAACTCATGAAAGTAGTATTATCAAGAAAAAAAAGAGTAACCCATGAAATGTAATCTAACTTTTACAATAGAACTTTGTAACTTTCTAAGTAGTAGAAAATTGAAATTTATATTCTCTTAATGAAGATTTATTTTTCTATTATGCTTGTCTGCATATGTAATATTAATTCGACTATACGATATTCTAACATTAATATATTGTTGTTTACTATAATAAAAAGCATTCTTTTGTACGAATATATGATCAAGGAAAATAATGTTTTGGAATTAAGTAAGGCACCATTGATATGGCAGCCTTAGTTTGCAAATGTTTATAGATAAGAAATTATATAAGGATTTTTTTTAACAGCCTAAAACTCTATTTTTGAAACTCGCTCTAAAGTTGCTATATGAACGTAGGTTCGACTCTAGCGTCATATAATAAGACACCATTTCTATTTCGAAATTTGAACTATACCATACATTAATATCCATATATTGGTCAATGTACCACTCGACAATCTGTTACACTCCATTGGATCTTACGGTAACTTATTCAAAAAGAGCATCTAACAAAAATCTAAAACCTCTATTATTATTATTTTTGGTAAACATAAAGTCTCTATTATTTGATCAAAATGAAATGATTTATACGTGGACCTATATAATTTTATCAAAATATGTACTCTCTTTTCGAACTAATAATTCATAAACAAGCAACATGCATTAGCTTCTCTCTCTCTAGCCATGCATTATAAACGTATATGTGCATCCCTATATATATCTCGTACCGTTCATATACATTAAATAAGACAAGCTCTTAGTAGATTATTAAGAAGGAAGAAACAAAAAACAAAATGCAAACACAACACTACTCTTCATGTCTCTTGTTCTTGACTCTTCTTTGTCTCTCATGGGCTTTGCTAATCTCATCAACACAGCCTCCGTCACAACCTCCGTCACAACAACCGTCACAACCTCCATCAGAACCTCCAACACAACCTCCGTCAAAGCCTCCCTCGCAGCCACCATCACAACAAGCAAACGTCGCTTGTAAATCTACTCCTTACCCTAAACTTTGCCGCACAATCCTCTCCGCTTTCAAATCCTCACCCTCCGATCCTTACCGTTACGGAAAGTTCACAGTCAAGCAATGCCTCAAGCAAGCGCGTCGCCTCTCCAAAGTCATAAACCGCTTTGCACGGCGCGTGGAGGATGATCCAGGCGCGTCCACACCGGAAGAAGTCAGTGCGGTGACTGATTGCGGCGAGCTAGCTGAGCTTAGCGTTGAATACCTTGAAACCGTTGAGGAAGAGCTTAAAGCCGCGGATATTATGACCGCGGCGCTCGTTGATCGGGTCACTAGTCTTCTAGGTGGCGTTGTCACTAACCAGGAGACGTGCCTCGACGGTCTAGAGGACGCTAAAAGCGCGTTTGCGACCGCGATTGGAACTCCGTTGGGGAATCTCACGCGTCTCTATAGCGTGTCGTTAGGGCTTGTGAGTCACGCGCTTAATCGTAACCTTAAGAGGTACAAAGGATCCAAGGGGAAAATCTTTGGTGGTGGGAACAAAGCTGTTCGTGAACCGCTCGAGACTTTGATTAAGGTAATTCCATTTCGAAATAAACTCTTATTATATATTGTTATTAAACTAGACATAAACTAACAAAAACTAAAGCCTAGTCAGTAGATTACCCCTATCAGGTCGGAATGTTTAAGAATATTAAGAAATTCATAAATACATATATAAAAGTATGTAGAAAAAGTTAAAGGGATGTTCTTCGAAAGTATTATATTGAATTTGTATTAATTAACTAAATGAAAACGTATGTGGAGAAAGTTATAAAATCCACTAGGTTTAAACCAGCTATGGTGGTGGTACAGATATATTTCAAAATATATACAGCAAGTAGTTAACAAAAGCATTTTTCAAAAAAAAAAAGTAGTTAACAAATCATGTTCTATATGTTTAAACATAAAATATAGGTCATAAATGTATATACAAGTTGATTAAGATTTATTAATTTTGTTCTATGTTGAATATTTAAAATGTTACTGTATAATTTGATATATGTAACTAAGTTATCTTCTGAACCAAAACTGCCTAAATTTTCGTTTCATCTTAGCTTAAATCTTCACATTCGGTTAAAATGGTTTTGAACATTTGATTGTACGTATATAAGACATTGGACACTCAATAATGGCACATGGCCAGATGGCCAAGTCACATGTTAGAAATAAGAAGTCCACGAACCTGTGTGAATATATCGAAAAGCGTTTGAGTTGAGTTTTGACTTAAAACTTTTAAACTATAAACTATATAAAAACAAAAGTAAACAACGAAATATACGCAAATAAGATCACATGGGTCCACATGAAATTTCCGGACCAATTAATTCTCTCACATGGATTCCCTTACGTACGTACATCACTATTGAAGAATATGAAATGATTTTCTATAACCATAAGAATCCAAAACTAAATTATATATATTTTGTAGGTTTTACGCAAAACATGCGACAAGAGCAAGGATTGTCGGAAAGCTGACAGGAATTTAGCTGAGCTAGGTGAAACGAGTGGTGGCTCGATCCTCGTGAGGCAAGCAGTGACCGTTGGTCCATACGACTCGGACAACTTCGCCACCATAACTGAGGCTGTCGCTGCTGCACCTAACCACACATTACCGGAAGGAGGCTACTTTGTAATCTATGCAAGGGAAGGTCTTTACGAAGAATATATTGTCATTCCAAATAAAAAAAGGAATATAATGCTTATTGGAGATGGAATCAATAAAACAGTAATTTCTGGTAACCACAGTTTTATTGATGGTTGGACTACTTATAATTCTTCGACCTTCGGTAAGTATATTTTCGTATTTTAAAAAAAATATTTTCTTTACATTTGGAATGGTTTGACTCCTAAATGTTTTTCTTATAATCCATACAATAATTAATTATGACTTCAATGGCGTTTGTAGCGGTGGTCGGAGACCGATTTGTTGCGGTTGATGTGACATTCCGAAACACAGCTGGTCCGGAGAAGCACCAAGCCGTGGCCGTGAGAAACAATGCAGATGGATCAACGTTTTATCGGTGTAGTTTCGAAGGCTATCAAGATACTCTCTATGTCCATTCTTTGAGACAATTTTATCGTGAATGCGATATATACGGTAATATAAATTATTCATCAACTCTAAACTAAAATAAGAAGTCAATATATACCAAGTATATATATGATTTAACATTCTTATATGTCTTTATTACTATTTTCTTATAGGTACCATAGATTTTATATTCGGAAATGCAGCCGCGGTATTTCAAAAATGTAATATATATGCTCGAAAACCGATGGCAAATCAAAAGAATGCAGTGACAGCTCATGGAAGAACCGATCCAAACCAAAAAACCGGAATCTCCATCATTAATTGTACTATTGGAGCTGCCCCGGACCTTGCGGCTGACCCCAACCCGGCCATGACATTTCTTGGACGGCCATGGAAGCCATACTCGAGGACGGTATACATACAATCATATATTAGTGATGTTGTCCAACCGGTCGGGTGGCTAGAATGGAATGGTACAACTGGGTTAGACACGATCTCCTATGGTGAATATGATAATTTTGGACCGGGGGCTAATACAAGCAAGAGGGTCCAGTGGTCAGGGTATAGCCTATTGAACTTGGCACAAGCCATGAACTTCACCGTATATAATTTCACTTTGGGAGACACTTGGTTGCCTCAGACCGATATCCCCTTTTACGGCGGTTTGCTTCACACCGAATGAAATTTTCCTATCATATTATATAGTTATTGATCTTGCCTCATTTAAATGCAAATAAATTTTTATTCATTTTTGTTATTCGAAATCTTAGTTTGGTATTAGTTTACTTGCTATAATAAAATGTTGGACGGTTCATGTATTATATATAGATATTAAATATCCAAAAATACTATTGGCAACAAAATAAGGACAAATTTCATAAGAAAATACACGGGAGATTTGGGGGTCTCCATAAATTTCGGCTCCTAAACCATTCGGTTTTCATTATTTTTCATTTGATGTTACAAAGGCAATCGATAAAATATTTTACTTTAGAAGAGAAGATGATCATATTTTGGAGGTTTTGGACCGTTCAAATTATGATTGATATTTGGGTTTCCCTTCTACTTACTTTTGCGATTACATTTTGGTCGGCCTGGTCGACCATCACAACTAATAGTGTAGGATGATGCAAATATCAGTGAATCCTATATTTTACTGTATTAAAGTTTTCTGTGCACTAATTTTTTTTAGTGTATATACGTACGGATGTCGAAAAGGACGTGTATAACTGTATATACTACACCATCATCTGTTGACAGGCTCAAACCTTAGTTGGCCGGTGCAAAAGTTTGTTTTTCTCAAAAAAATATCTTACGTTTTTAGACTAAAACAGCTTCTTAAGAAAAAATTCAGAAAAAGCAAAAAACAATGATAAAGAATTTTGTTTAAAAAGTGTGGGTATGAGTGCATTTGCACCGTCCGCACCGTGTATAAGCCGGGCATGTGACCATCACGAGTATATATACTCTTTTAAAGTTATATAATTTTAACATATATGCATGCTTGGCTCAAATATTATTTAGAATTTGTGATTAGTTTAATTTTCTTTGTCAGACCTTATTTGTACTATTGTAAATTTGAAAACTTGGGGCCTTATTCCACCTATATTTTTTAGAATAAACCAAGATCCTAATTATCTCAAAAATTTGATGAAGAAATGGATCTAGTGCAAATGCATTGTGTACATGCTTTAAGCCGGGCCTGAATGTAAGTACAAAGTATCTTGTCTAACAAATAACTTGATAATGTTTATGGACTTGAGGTCTTCCCCATGTCAGTTTTAGCCTCTGACCATTGATGACTAGCCTGTTTGAGAGCTCTTGTATTGCCTTCTCTGCTCCTTGTCGGGTTGTGTATGTGACAAACCCATATGGATTCGATTTCTCCATAACCGTAGAATTGGTTTCGTATGTCCTGCTCGAGGATTCTCGAGTTAAGTCCACCTACGTAAAGCGTTTTGATGCTTTCTTCCCCTGGCGGTTCCAAACTGCCCATTTCACTAGCTTTTCCAAACAACTTCAACGCAACTGGATCATTAACTCTGTGAATGTGTAACAAAAAAGAAGATGAGTAACATTTTAAATCCGACTATTTGATATATGCATAAATGCACAAGTACAAACTCCATAGTAACATAGCATAAACATATGAAATTTCATAAGCTCCCTGAAGGGAGCTATTGAAACAAACAATATTGGACAAGGCAACTGAACGTCAACAAATACTCAAGCAATATATATATAGAAGAAAATGGCTTACCCCTTATAACGATCTTGTATGTTTTGGGGGGGATAGCTCTCCTGTTTTGGGCATCTCATGTCGGTATGGACATTCTTCACCTCTTGTACACTGACCAATGACGTATTTACTACAAATATGTGGTCGGTTCTTTTCATAGTATGGTGCTGTTCTTTGAAGCTTTAGAATAGTATCATTAGGTCGCATCTTCCCAAATGAAGATTCATAATCCAGTCCATCTCTAGACTACATAAGGGAAAAAAAAAAAAAAAATCAAAATCACTTTGATAAATTAGACTAGTCTTCATCAATCTTTCACATAGCTTAAGCAAACTCTTAAACCAAACCAATGTTGAAATATAACCGTTTAGTTAAAAAGGACAAAGAAGAATAGCCATCTATACCTTTCGGTCATGTTCCTCAGCAAAGTAGTCTCTGTTGACATCGCTTTTTGGGATAGAGTCATGAGTAGTAATGTTGAGTGCTGTGTCTCTAACTTGAACTGGAAGACCAAACTCAAGATCTAGAAGACATACTTGGCATACATTTTTCAGCTTGGAGCAAGTCTGACAGATTTCAGTTTTCTTGAATCTCGCATTCCGGCCAGGTCGCCACCTAAAAACCGTGAAAGGTCGTACACATATCTTGCATTCCTTCTCGAGTCTACATAGAAACATATAATAACACTTCAATCAGGACATAATGCATATCCTAGACAACAACAACAAAAATGCTTCTTTAGTCCAAAATCCGGATTATAAGAAAAAACTCAAAATATGCTTCTAAACCCTAATTGAAACATCCGGCTTAGTGTTCCATAACAAACGAATTAAATAACTACCTAATCATATGGTTCCAACGAATTCGATAACTACTTAAGCTGTAAAACCTTTGAGAATCAGCACCAAAGTTATAGTTCGAACTTCGAACTGATCAGGACCAAAGTTCCGACGAATTTGATAATTACTTAAACCCTAACCCTAGATTACACCAATATACAGAACAATTCAGAGAGTATTTGAGAGAGATGGGAGCGAGGAATCACCATTCGCATGTACGGATTGTCACCAAAGCAAGATTGGCAGACGATTGGGAAATCGGAGCTTTCACATCCATTGGCTTCATGAATGTGAGCCAATATTCTCTTCTTTGATTTCGATATTACTCTTCTCGGACATGAATGCCCTAGCTAGTACTTTATACACATTATTCTTGGCATTAGATGCAACATTGGCCTAAGATATTTGAAATCCATGATCCCATAATGTTCCTTTTCAATGTTCCTACGAATAACTTATTGGTATTATTCTTGCATATCAAGTTATCCAATGAGGCAAAAAGGTGATTTTGATCAACTAATTTGGTTTATCATTCACGAACATATGTTTATTGACCATTAAAGATGTAGGACATAAATTTTGTTAAAATATGTTTCTCTTCACATTGTTGAAATATTCTTGTAAGAATCAGATACTAGCATCTTGATATTTGCATATTCTTTAAAGAAATCGAAAGAAGAGACCGAGTGCGGCGCAAGAACAACCATCAGATCATCCACCTCCTCTTCAGACATCTCCATCAAGCTTTCATGTGGCACAATCTACCAAAAAAACAAATTACTTTTACTAACATTTTTCAAGATTCAAAAGAAGAATGACTCATGTGTGATTGTGTTATACCATCTCTGGATTTGAGAATGAATTCTCATCCATCACATTGGTAGATGTAAGTACTTTCTTCTTGTATCCATAAACTCTTTTGATCCTGGAGTCTAATCCGGTTATCGACACCTTCAGATTCACCGGTTCGTCTCCAAAATTTACAGCCTACAAATATATATGCATCATCCCAAAACATAAGTCTTACAGGAACCTTTATATGTATGTGTGAGTTTGCAAAAAACACAAACCTTAATCTGTATGTAATCTGAGCCATTGGTTTGGAAAGAGATGGCAGATGCTTCAACATAAGAAGACTTTCCAATGAGTGTAGAAGTGAGAAGAGTTGCTCCACTTGACTCTGTGAAGAACTGTTGGACCCAATAGCTAGGAGTTCCATACAAATGAGAGGAATTGAAAACTATTGCATCTGGAATCCACCTGAAAAATAACAAAGCAACTTTCTGATTGAACCAAACAAAATATTCGTAAAATGACAATGTAACTAAAATGAGATAGAGATATACCTTCTGTCGTTTGTGTTGACGAAGAGAGGTGCATAACTTACCATTCCTACAATGTCACTTCAACAACAAAACAAGATCGTAACTTTCTTGAGGTGTTGCTATGTAGTTGTCCAAACCCGAGAAAACCGAAAAGTGTTCTAAAGAAAAACCTGTTCTTTTCTAAACCAAGGAGGAACCCTGCTTCACCAAGAGCGGCAAGAAGGTTTCCATTATAAGCATCTGTTTCGTTTACAGCATATTCACTAACAAAAGCCTGCAAGTGGTCCAAAATTATCATTAGAAGAATATTAAAGGTAAAGAAGCGGTTTTGTTATGTCGAAAAATGTAAAAAGTCTTTTGTATTATCTATTACCGTACCTTTGGACCATCGCGCGATGTATTGTCAAATTTATGGGACATAGTAAACAAGTCCTTGGCAAGAGTGTAAATCTAGAAGAAGAAAAAAAGAAGATAACAATAAGACTCATAAAAAAAAGTTTTGATCATGTTTAAATACAAGTTTTTGTATGTTTTACGTGAAAATCGTAGTAATCAGCAGGGTGATCGAGCGGTTGAGATGATCCATCGCAGTTAGAGATAATTTTGATGTCTGGATAAGCATTTTTGATAGCATCATAGAACTTGAGATAGTTTCCTGGAAAAAAAAAGTTGTGTATCATTTGATTTAGTATAACAATCAAAGCTCTTTTTCTTCTTTTTTAAATGGTTTATCACAGAGCGAAATGCAAAAACCTCTGTAGTAGTGCTGGTGCGGGCCACAATCCTCATTTCCGACCGCAACATATTTCATTTCAAAAGGCTCTGGATGTCCCATAGCAGCTCGAACTGATCCCCATCTAGAATTCGAATCACCACGTGCAAATTCGATACCATCGAGCACTTCCTGAAACCGAAAAAGCACATTTTAGTTTTGCATCTGCCTCACTAATGAATCACTCTCACTCTCTAATTTTTAAGAGAGTTTTCATGAGAATACGTGAACAAATGGCATGACACTTGATGTTTCAACTTCATCATTGTGACTGATTCCTACAACAGTTACACAAAGGTAAACAGTACTTGTAATGAAAAAAAAAAAGTCTTTGAGATATTATGCTTAAGAATTACCATTGTTAAACACCCATATTGGAGCTGCACCAATATCTTCAGCCAACTGCAAAAATATATGTCCTTAAATATGGTTACATTTCAAATGATACCGGAAAAAGAAAGACATGTGGACTCACTTGAAAAAACTCAAAGTGACCAAGGCCATCATCAGTCCAGTAATTCCAAATATCACCAAAATGGCCAGGTCTCTCTTCCCAAGCTCCAACAGTTTCTTTCCAGCGGACTGCGTTTTTTAACCATCCACCTTCAACAAAACAACCACCTAATTTCCAGAAAGATTGATATGTCATTTAGCTTGCAAGATGATATGATGTGAAATAGTATTTTTTGCTCTATAGAAATTACCCGGGAAACGGATGAAACGGGGTTTTAGATCAACCATCATTTTGAAAAGATCATTTCTGAAACCATGTCCCTGTGACCAACCAAGAAAACCAAAAAGATCAATTTCTCTGTTTTGATTATGCAGACTCTATGGATCATTTCTCAAAAGAAGGAAGTGAACCTTGTAAGTATCCATAGGCATGGCTGAGACTTGATCAAACCAAATTGAACCTTTCTTGATACTTGTTAATTGAAGTCTTGCACTATCATCTGTTCCATTTGCCTCCAGATGCACTTCCTTTCTAGTCCAGTTTGAAACATCAGAAGCCAAAGCTCTGCAACAAGTAAACCATTGAACAAACAGTTTTGAAACAAAAATCACTGAAAGAATGTGAAAGTGTTTAGCTCTAACATAATATTTTCTGAAGCAAGAGTTGATGATCCATTCGAAGTTGTCAACGACACGGACACATCGATGTCCCCTATCGAACGCACATAGAGCACTACTTTGTATTTCTTCCCTTGCTCAATGTTCTAATGGAAAAAGATGAATAAAAGTCATGAGAGGAGATATCAAACAGAGAAATGTAAATCGCAGTTGAGACTATAAGAATGTACGTACCATGCCCCAATAACCCGGATTATAAACCCCGACTCCTTTCGATGGACAACTATTGCTGTCACAAAGCACATCCATTCGAAGTGCAATTTTGTTACGGTCAAAACATGAAGAACGGTCTGTAACTACATAAATGGATGATTCATCTCCAATAATGGACCAAGGCATGATATTGGAAGGAATGTTTTGTCCACCAGCTTCAAATCCTGTAACCAAAGTATTTAATTTAACTAAGAGCTTTGTTATTATCAACATTCTATTTTTATGAAAACTTAAAACAAGAAACAAAACCTCTGTTGCTAACAAGTTCAGACCATAGTCCACCTGCTCCAGCATGATTGATTTCCTGTCCATAATTGCATCAGATTCAACATTAGGCCAAGTAAAATTACAAGAGAATAAGGGTAAGTCCAAGATTCATGTGAATATAAGAATTTTGGTGAATATTGTGCAATACCTCAAAGAAGATTCCGAAGAGGGTTTCAGGAATGGGTCGTCCTGTGGAGTTAGAAGCATCTACTTGCAGTGTCACATTCGCGTCTTCTCGAGAATCAAGAACACAAAGGGTTTGGTAGACAGAACAAGAGGCAAGGAGAAATGAAAGTATGCAAACACTTATGAGAAACTTCCAAGAAGACTCCATGTTCATCATCACCATATCAGAGATCAATGCAAAGACCTTACAGAAACAATTTAGGTAATTTAATTAATTAAACCTTCAAGATAAGGTGTACGTGAAGAAATGGTGATGACATGAGACAAAAAGCAAGATCAAAACCATGAGAGAATATAAATTTTATATAATATACTTATTTATTTTGTTCAACAACTTATATAACATATAATCATCATTATCTTGTCCTCATCATTTGTATAGTGAACGATGAATCACAGAAAACTTAGGATCAAACATGAGATTACAACAAAACTGAGAGACAATAATCAAAACTTGAGAGTAAAGCATTGTGTACTAAAACAACAGTTGATCCACTTTCAAGATTTCAGACGTTAATTATCCCAAAGGTCCAAAGAAATATGTGTTAAAACCCCGACAACAACAAAGCTGATGAGTAACGGTTACAAAGCAAAAAGGAATCTGTTTCAAAATTAAGAGAAGAACACAAAAGAACCATTATGCAAGAAATAAAGAACAATTATGCAAGAAACAAAGATTAAACATGAAATCAACTAAAAAAGGTACCGTTGATTCTCGAAGAACACAAATTGTTTAGTGTAGAGAGAAGTAAAACGAGGATTATAAGTAATAATAATACAATAATACAATGTTTTGGAGATTTGCTTGATAGGCAAAATTGGCAAAAGACTTTTGCTTGCACGTCTCTGTAATTTCCTTATTTTCATCCATTAATGGAACTAAAGTTTGGTAGAAATGATGACTAGTTAAATTAATAGTTTCGTGCATTTTGTGTTTTTTTTCTCATTTTTGGATAATTTCTATTCAGAATTTGTTTCATTTTCCGGTTTTTCTTACCCTTAAAAAAGGCAAAAGGCATAGGATACTTGCTCAATAGATATCACTGGATACTTGCTCAATAAATATGTGTTACAATTCACCAAAAAAATAAATATGTGTTACATAAAATAAGAGCATCAAGATCGTTATAATTTTTTCCAAATGAGGACTAAAACTATTTCTTTAGACAGGACACAACATTGTCACTAATTAACATAAATCTTTAGGTTGGATATATTCTTCAATATCTGATTTTTTTTTCTTACTTTACATTATAAACTTTGGATGATCAAACTATTTAAACGTTCCGAGAGAAGCCACAACATCAATTGTATGTTTACGAGGAGTTCCCATTAGGGCTGGGCATTCGGATATCCGATCGGATTCGGATCGGGTATTTCGGTTTTTCGGTTTTTCGGGTACTTCGGTAATGGGGTTTAGTACCCTATCGGGTATTTTATAAATCCGGGTCGGGTTCGGATAAAATGACTTCGGGTTCGGTTCGGGTTCGGTTATATCCGATGTGCAATCTATTTAAAAATATACTTCAAATATGAATTTGAATAGAACTCAAATTGATCAAAAACTTCAAAACAAAAATTCAAATGAACATAGATATCGGAAAAAAAATTCGGTTTTATTACTGTTTACATGAATTATCCAAAAATACCCAAGAAAATATCAAAAACAAAATTTTAAAAATTCAAATAGTGTTGATAATTTAGTTATTTTTATTCGAATATAATCCATACTATTCAAATGAACCAAAAGTTATAGAAATTATCTAAAATACATGAACATATCTAACCTTACATCCAATTATATTTGGTTTAATTTATATTTGTGTTAGTTCGGATACCCGTTCGGTTATCGGTTCGGTCCGGGTTCGGATTCGGGTTTTCGGGTTTAGAAACATAGAACCCGATCGGGTATTTTATAAATTCGGGTCGGGTTCGGATCGGGTAATTTGAGTCGGGTTCGGTTCGGTAATTCGGTTACGGGTAATTTGCCCACCCCTAGTTCCCATGTTCAAAACATTTAAACGTTGTTCAAACACGGATTGAGTCAATCCCTCTCTAAGTGTAGTGTAAGGAGAATTGCTCTTCCTATGTTGTCAAGAAATTAAGCAAAGATATTTACTAGCATTTTTCTGAGCTACGGACTTATAACATATCTACTAGTGTCTTTTTGTATATCGGTCTACTTTTGATGTGTAAGATTTGATTCATTTCCAACCTTTTTTTTTTATTTCGAGTTTTGGAATTGTGTAACCTATATATAAAGTCCCCACATAAGGCCGGCGTCAAATTGTGGATACTTTACTAATCTTGAAATCTCATGACATTGTTCAAAACTCTAACTCTCTAGTACGTATCCACTATTAAGCAGTCTTAGTCGGTAGCAAAACTTATACATAACTTGCAATGCATAGTCACAAATTAATCTCTAGGAATTCAAGAAGAGGGTCTAGGATTGCAAGAGCCTACTAGAATTAATACGTCCGGGAAAGTAGCCAACAACTGCTCGATAAGGTTTGGTTTGATTACCATCACAAGGATCATTGACTTCAAATGAGATGTAGAAAGTGGCTGCAGCAGCCAGATGATAGTTTGCCCTCAAAACTTTGCACAATTCCAAATTTGTACCCTGTACCACCAAAACAAACCAATCAAATTTCGCAATAGAAGAGTCATATATAATGCATGTGAAAGAAAAAGAGAAAGTGTTTTCCTAATTACCTTTTCTTTGTTGTACTTGGTGAGAGCCGCATTGCACAACATGGCCATCAAATCTCTATTGTTAGTTTGATCAGGGTTGTCTTCTTCAACCCATTCATCGTCTTCAAGATCCAATTGTTTCCAATCGAAACAAAACGTAAATTTCGAGAAGTCCATCACAAAACCCTGCCAAATATCGCACAATCAGTTTCGAAAACCAATCTTTTTTTTCGAGAAATCAAAAAATCGAAACCCTAACCTGGCTCTTATCGTATTCATCAATCATCATAGAAGCGTTGAATTTCCTAAATGCTACTTACGAACGTTCTATACTGAATAATAAAATTACTAAAAGAGAAACTCTATAATTCAAGAGAAAAAAATGTACATGTCAAATTTTATCTTTACTTATGTATTTATTATTATTTTATCTAAAATGGTTTACTACAATTAGTATCTACACATTGCTTTAAGGAGACTTTTCTTTTCTTTTTATATACTAAAATAAAAATAAAAATTTGTATCTTTTGAAACCATAGTATATATATATATGCTTTTAACGAATAACAAAAAGTATCTTATTTTAAAAGTAACGTTATCATTTTTTTATTTTGAAGTCATGAACTGTTTCAATGAACAAAAAAATTTCTTTGCATTCTGAAATATTTCTTTTTTTCAATAATATGTATTATATATTATGGATATTTAAATCCATATTAGAACGACACAAAAAAAGAGGCTCGCACCAACTATTACGTTGCATGTTTTGGTCAATATTAAATTTTGGATGATCAAAACGTTAAATCTCTGAATTTAAAAAAAAACTTTAAATCTCTGAATTACATATATACGTACACAGTACACACCACTCATCAATTTTATATATATGTTAAAAAAGTATGCTTGTAGTTGCAAACGATAAGGATATTTTGATAGCTTTGAACTTATTGCTAACTCTTCGTGATATTTTGCTCAAACACAAAACAAAAAAACTTGGACACACTACAGGATTTTGGGTAAATAAGAGCCAGAAAAAGAATATTCCTACACTTATCAAACAAAAATATCTCAATACAATCTCGTAAATCTATGAGATAGAACAATCAATTATTGAATAGTTTCAAGCTTGTATCCAACCACTACCATAATAACCAACACAAAATCGCAAAAATATTTTATCATCAAAGAAGAGCAAGAAGTCCCTTCTCTTCGATTATATCATTCTTTTCGTTGTAGTACGAGATAGCCATCTTGGACTCTGTGTTGAGCAAATCTCGGTTGATATGTGTCAGGGATTTCGAGAAGTCGACATCAAAATCTTGAAGATAAAATTGCCACCATAAATATAATAAACTGATTAACCAATAGCTTATGAATTATGAACGCTAAACAGCTTAGCTTTGGTTCTTCACGTGTTATTTTGAAATTCTATAATTATTGTAAATGATAACACTATATAAACTATCACAATATTGAATAACATGAAAATTAATAAATCAAATAAACTGAATAATACTAGGATTTTAAAAGAATTAATGCATAATTGAATATGAGTAAAATTCTATAAGTATATACTACTATAATTCTTCCAAATTCAAATAAATTGTCGTTGAATAGCCCTCCAAGTATCCCTAATACCTTCTGTGGCTAATAATACAGCTTATAGTTCTCGTTTAATCAAGCTGTGGAAGTAGTGATTAGTTTCTCTTTGAAATTGACAATTTAGTTAACAATTTAATGAACGAGTCTAATTTACCATGGTCCATATCGTGTCAAAATTTACGATCAAGCGCCAAAAGTACTGTAAGAAGGCCAGGTCATATCGAAAGTCAGAATGTCAGAGCAAAATCAACTAAAAGCTACGTAGTATAAACTTCATTAAATGATCAGTCATCATAGCTTCTTTTTGTTCGATGACACTAATCTTTTGACTTAAAAAAAAAGAGAGGAAAAGTCATGATTTAATTGATTGATTGAACCTAACCGGTTCATTTAACTTTGGTTTAATTGGCTGTCCTCAATTGAAATCAAACCCGAAATCTTTACGAGTTTACGTCCATAAACCACTGTCAATCACTACTCTCCACTCTCCACTCTCCACCACACACGGATTATCTTCAAAATATGTTTATACTTTTGAGTTGATTTTAATTTAGGAATGTGTATGTATGTCTCTATAGATTAAAATTGTTATTATCTTAGCTCTTCTGATAAAGATTGGTTTAAAAGATTGTACGGCTGAACATGATTTAAATACATATGGTCTTTCGAGGTTACTTTGCAATTTGATTGCATGGTAAAGGGTGCATGCATACCTAACACATGATCGTCACTCATAAATTATTCAAACAATACTAATATAAGCACATGCACTTCCTAACATATCCGTTTTCTAAAGAAATTATAAAAACCTCCTGTTTTACGTTTCTAAATATTTGGCTTTTGTATACTTATTTATTATGCATAACTCAAAAGAGGCTTCAGTTGATATATTTTGTATAAAATATATCTACGCAATGATTTTTGAGTTTTTGTCATATGCTTATTGTTTATTTACGTAGTTATAATAAGCATGTACATACTTGGAAAATTACATCAAAAATATTTACATAGAAAGTGATCAGTAGTAATGAATGTGACTTCGTTATATTACTTAAAATTTCTTTCATCTAGCTACGACTTCTCCTTTTTTATTCACAGAAATGATTTAAAGCTCACATGACCGTGGTTTAGTGGTAGATGAGACTTGAAAATGTCGTACAACTCTCCCCAGGGTTCGAGTCTCCTTAAAAACAAAATCATGTCTATGTGGGAAATATGGGCTTGGGCCAAAAACCCAGACAGTTTACCTGGTAGTCCGGTAACAGGCGACCCGGCTACCCCCAAGCATTAGTCGGAATATGCAGTGTGGTGGCTCTTCGAAGAGAAGTCTACTCTGTAGCACTCCGGTGCGGTGCGTTCTTACCGAGGCTGTCCGGATCAGCCGATAAAGTTTATAAGAAAAAAAAACTTCTTATATTAAAATGTAAGAAGACAATTTATACTACTCACTTACTTAACTTTAGGGAAAATAAAAAAATTGGACGAAAACAAAAATTGTTTTTGATTGAATTCCATTCCGTATTTTAATTCGTCGTCAACTATTATATTTACTTACTAGTATTAGTAACTACTAACTAGTAAGTGTTGTCTTTACAAGGTTCGGAATTAAATACAGAAAAGAAAACCAGTTTGATACTAATAAACCGAATTACAAGATTTTCTTTTAACTTTGATTTTGTATGTTTTTTTCATCTTTGTTGTGTGCAAAGGAAATTAGTGTTGCGTAACGCAAGTAGTCATTAATCATCACAAACACTAATCACTAAACAAAACTAAAAAGTTAATGAATGACTATATTTGTGAGTTATGGACCTACATGTACGTACGTACGGACATTTTGCTTGGGGAATCGCCACATTTTCCTCTAAAATTTGAATTTATTAAATATTTTGTAAAAAAATATCACATAGAGGAAATTCAGAACAAGAAAAGAGAGAAAGAGTGAGAGCAAGAACAAAATGTGCTTTTGAGAGAGAGAGAGAGCAAGAGTAGTGAGTAAAGAATAGAGAACATCAACGTGAGTACGTACGTAAGCAAAGATTTCTTCCATTTCTCAAGCCTTGAACATATATTCATCGTTGCACTAGCTTAGGATTTGAAGTCTTGAACGGTTTCTTAGGGTTTACTTTTGGGGATAACTAGTATTTTGCTTGTATACACAAATTAAAAGAGTAAGCAAGGTTTCTTACAAAATTTCAGTCTGGATAAACATTGTATTCTTCATTCACTAGCTTAGGATTTGGTTTCTTGAATTGGTTTTTAGGGTTTTGTACGAGCTTAGCATTTGATTTCTTTGAACTGTTTTTAGAGTTTCCTTTTGAGGATTAGCTTATATTTTGTTGCGTACACAATAAAGAGTGAAATAATCGATTTCTTGGTGTCTTCTATGTGCAGATTAAAAATGGACAAAAAAGGGAAAAATGTCCATGGGTCTGAAAGTATAGTTTCTGATGAGGATTTACTTGGTGCTAGTCAGAAGGATGATGCTTTCATGGATGTTGATGTTGGTGTTGGTGCTGGTGGGAAGGGGAAAAACAAGAAATGCTCTGCATCATCGTCCAAGAAGTCAAAGGAAGTTCCAATTTCTACTAAGGTTATATGAATTTGATATTTCTGTTTAGCTATCATTTATACTAATAATCTATATTAATTCTAACTAGTTTATGGAAATTGTATAATCAGAAATTTACTAAAAGTGATGATCAATGGGCAAAGGTAAATTCGATTTTAATTACTTTTGTATTTATGATCCACACTCATGTCAATAGCTACATTGTATAATAATATAGTTTCATTTGGTTACGTAGGATCTTCCCTCTGCATTTGAACGTAATGATAAGGAATGGTACACATATCTAAGCGATGCCATTAAACAAGGAACATTCCGTAAGTATTATAATGAATCCACAAAAATGAAAGAATATTACTATTTAGGAACTAAACCAAGTTTTAAGTCTCTTTGAAATTGATTAATGTTTACTTGTCACAGATGTTTGTTGGGCGGTGGCGATCGCAAGGTGCATTCAAGCACTATTTGCCTTACGTGGTATTAGAGTTGAACTCTCTCCTCAACACTTGATTAACAACATCAAGGGCAAGAGTAACGTAACAGGTCATATTATTAAATATGAAGAGCTTGAGCACTTTCTGATAAATGAAGGTCTTGTTTTAGAGGAAGTGTGCAAGTTTTCCGGAAAAATTGGTGAGACTTGTCCTAAAGAATGCACACGACAAACTTCTGTAAGTTTATAATAATCTTTCTTACATGTTATTTGTTTCCCCAATTATGTCTTAATGGTTTGGTTTAATTTACTTTGCAGGGACACTCTTTCTACAAAATCAGAGAGTTCAAAATGGTAACGCAAAATAATGTGAAAGAGCAAGAAGTGCTTGAACTCGTAAATAAACATCCGGTCGTCGCTATCATTGATGCTTACCAAAGTTTTTTTCAATATAAATCGGTATGTCTAAAACTAGCCCTATAACAAATATAGCTGATCATATTTGAATACATTTAAGACTGATAATCTACTATCTATGTGCGATAATATTGGTAGGGAATTTACAAGGGTCGAATGATGCGCAAAGATGAGCGTCTTGGTTTACATGCTGTTTTAGTGATCGGTTTCGGAACAACCCCAGAAGGTGTGCATTATTGGATTGTTCAAAACTCCTGGGGTCCAGGATGGGGAGATAATGGTAATGGAATGATTATCAGGGAGTGTAGCAGGAAGGATGGGGAATCCTCCATGTTTATCAGTATTATCCATATGAAGGTACGTAAGGTATTTTACTTAAAATTGTGTAACTGAAATTGCTATTTTACTTGTGTAGTATATATCTAATTGTGGACTTTCTGGAAGCTTTGACAATTCAGTCTACAAGTTCGTGGTACTATGATGAGACTGAGATAGTTGATAGATTATTAGAATTACATAACATACATATAACTGATTGGATCCAATTGTTTCTTTTTGTTTGCACATCTTTTATCCAATTAACTTGAATAGCCTTGTCTTGTGATTTGCAGATTTGAATGAGGCCTCCTCAACTTTTGATCGGTCCAGAGCAGATGGAGGAGCTTG
The DNA here is from genome assembly GCA_900128785.1 of Arabis alpina. Lineage (NCBI taxonomy): Eukaryota > Viridiplantae > Streptophyta > Magnoliopsida > Brassicales > Brassicaceae > Arabis > Arabis alpina. Next base: position 2,818,809 of record LT669795.1, read on the forward strand.
CTAGCTGATTCTACCTTTGACATTTTGTTATCCTCCCTACTCTGAGTTTCTTTGTTGTTCTTTCTCAGAGTTTGGTTTCTAGAATTTGAGGCTGAGAATTTATTTTGAAAACTCTCACATTTTAAGTAGTTGATGGTGCTCTTATGACCCTTTAAGTGTGTACTGCTATTTTAGTGACTATATTGAAGTAAGAAAATAGAGTGTATTGGCTCAAGGGTATGGTGCATACAAACTGAATAAGATGGAACTGGGTTAACAAAACAGGAAGCCGTTCCTCCTAAAGCCAGAAGACCTTGCTCGGGTACATTTAGAACCAAAGCGACATATGTACAATGGTGATCTATAGCATGAATGAACACCATTTATCTATCTGCCTTAACAAGGATATCGTAGTTGCTTAAAAAAATGTTGCAAATCAGAAACAACTAAGCTAACCATGCCCATACAACTAGAACTAGCTTAAGAAAATGTTACAAATAAAAAACAACTAAGCTAGCCATGCCCATACAACTAGAAGTCTAGAACTAGTCCAGAATTTAAGAACCTAACCATGACCGGGGAAAGGAGGAGCAGACAAAAAACATATAACAACCACATCTTCCACATAACATAAGTATCTCATACAAATAGAAGTGATTTAGTCGCAATAACACACCAGAGAAACAAACAAGTACAATTTGGCATTAGAGCCATAATGATCCAACTTAAAGTCTACATAGAGAATACAAGTTCAAGGAACAAGTTTAACACTTTTGCTTCCCATTCATAGATAGATAGATAGATAGATAGATAGATAGATAGATAGAACACTTTAGCTTCTCATTCATAGATAGGTAGATGCATAACCTCGCATGTCCTGTCCAAAACTGCAGAAACCATAACAAAGTATGCTTTAATATTCAAAGCGAAACATAATGAGGAGGCAACGTAAAATCTCATCTTAATTAGTACCTCCTTAGAATTCATCAGGGTCGAGGATTGCAAGAAATTACTTCAATATCTCCGGGCAAGTAGCGAACTACTGCTTGATACGGTTTTGTCAGATTACCATCATTGGCTTCGAATGTAATGTAGAGTGTGATTGCAGCAGATGGATGGTAATTTGCTCTCAAAGCCTTGACAAATTCCAAGCTTACACCCTAACCAACACCATAAAGAGATTCAACAACAACCAAACAAGAGCTAAAAACATAAAAAAGTCTTGTAATTTACTAACCGTGTTCTCCTTATAGTAAGAGATAGCCATGTTACACAGCTTGCTGAGCCAAACTCTGTTGGTCTCATCATCTGTATCAGGTTCAACAAAGTTATCGTCTTCAAGATCGACAGATCCAGCACCGAATGTGTCACGGAGCTTCGAGAAGTCGACATCAAAACCCTGAAGAAAAAACAATCAAACATCTAAAACCCATAACCATAAAAATCAAAACTTTAGGATAAAACAAAGAGATTTTTCACAAACCCCGCTTTTCATCCACTCTTCATCAAACCGTCGAAGATCACCATCTGGATCGAAATTGAATTTGCATGGTTCTTCTAATTTGAGACGTTTAGGGGAAGGAGGCTCGGATCTCACACTCTGAATCGCTGAAATCATTGTTGCAACGGAACCAATCGAGTCGTGGAATGAAAACTGAACCCTATAATTTTCTCTCGATGCAATTGGGAAAGGGAAAGTTCCTTTTTTTTTTAGTGTCGGAAAAAGTTAACACTATGGATTTTTTCTGCTTTTTTTTAATTGGTTCATGTTCGTGTTTCCCAAGTATCTTAATTTCTTAATGCATTTAAATCTTTGGTCATACTATTATAATAAGATCAGATTATCTCGGAGGAGAAGATAGAGACTCTGAAGACTCGGCTTGAGGAAGCCCAGAGCAATGATGCGACAACAAGTGAGGAGCTTGAGACAATACATGAACAATTATGTACGGCGCTACGAGATGAGGAAATTTACTGGCATCAAAAGAGTAGGGTAACCTGACATCAAGAAAGTGATCAGAATACAAAATTTTTCCAGGCTACTACGAAGCAACGGAGGGCTCGTAATAGGATCACTGGTATTGTGACGGAGGCTGGGGAGTGGACAGAATAGGAGGAGGAGATCGAACACACAGCGACGACCTATTTTTGCAGATATGTTTACCTCCTCTCCAATTTCAGATCTAGAAGCGTCACTGACACACATCAAACAAAGTGTTTCTGTGGAGATGAATGAGATCCTCACTCGGGAAGTCACAGACTCAGAAGTCAAAGCAGCGGTATTCTCAATCCACCCGGAGAAAGCTCTGGGACCGGATGGGATGACGGCTTTGTTTTATCAGAAATTCTGGAACATTATTGGTCCGCAAGTGATAATAATGGTTCGAAATTTTATGCGCACTGGTACTCTGGATCCAGTTAGCAATGAGGTCAATATTTGTCTGATTCCAAAGTCAGAACGACCACGCCTAATGAAGGAATTTCGGCCGATTAGTCTGTGTAATGTGAGCTACAAGATTATCTCGAAGGTCCCGTGCCAGAGAATTCAGAGATTTCTCCCAACCCTGGTGTCCGATACCCAATCCGCCTTTGTGGGAGGGTGATAGATAACAGACAATATTTTGCTTGCACATGAGGTCTTTCACGCTTTGGTGACAAATCCGGCGGCAAAACGGGAAGGCATGGCCATTAAAACGGATATGAGTAAAGCATATGACCGGGTGGAATGGGGCTTCCTGGAGGCGCTAATGCGGAAAATGGGTTTCTCCGAGACGTGGAATAAATGGATTATGACTTGTGTAAACTCAGTGTCCTATAGTATACTACTAAATGGGGAACCGAAAGCATCCATATCTCCCACCCGAGGTCTGCGGCAGGGGGATCCACTCTCGCCATTTTTGTTTATTCTATGTACGGAGGTGTTGATTGTTAATCTACGCGCCGCCAAAATGCTTGGGAATTTCAGTGGTATTTGAATTGCCCCAACCTCTCCTCCGCTTTCCTACTTACTATTTGCGGATGATAGCCTTTTCTTCTGTAAGACATATGCGGAACAATGTGATATTATACTCAAAGTGTTAGAAGTTTATGGAAATGCGTCAGGACAACGCATCAACTTCGACAAATCAGCGGTCACGTTTGGAAAAGATGTGACCGCGGAGTGTCGGGCGGACCTGCAGACAAGACTTCAGATCCCGTCTGAGGGAGGATCAGGGATGTATTTAGGAATCCCTGAACAGCTACACGGGTCAAAAGCGGAAGTTTTTGCCTACGTGCAGGAACGTCTGAACCAACGCATAAACGGATGGTCCGCCAAATTTTTGTCCAAAGGAGGGAAAGAGATTATGATTAAATTGGTGGCACAAGCTCTCCCAACATATGTGATGTCTACCTTTCTACTCCCAAAAAGTATACTCAGGAAGCTAGCAAGTGCGATCGCTAGGTTCTAGTGGAAAACAAAGGATAGTGCCACTGTAATGCATTGGGTAGCATGGAAAAAGATGTGTCTCCCAAAGAATGTAGGGGGTATCGGTTTTAAGTCTTATGAAGAGTTCAATCAAGCCTTGTTGGCGAAGCAGCTCTGGCGACTACACCGATAACTAAATTCCTTGGTGGCAAGAGTCCTGAAGGGCAAATATTTTCGGTTCTCACACCCGTTTGAAGCTAGAAAACACCATCGGCCGTCCTATGGGTTGCGTAGTTTAGTGAGTGCCCAACCACTGGTGGAAAAGGGGATGAGACGCACCATAGGCTCCGGTGCGCAATCCTGGTTCTGGACAGATAAGTAGATTCCCGATAAACATCCAAGGCAAGTCAGAAGTCTGCTCCATAATCCTAATAGATATGAACGGGTTTCGGACTTCATAGACCAAGGGTCATGTAACTAGAAGATGGACAGACTTAGAGCGTCTGTCCACCCACAAGATATTAAACTCATCCTTTCTATTCGGCCATCTTTGAGAGGAACACATGATGGGTTTTGCTGGCACTTTACAAATTCTGGAATGTATACAGTGCGCTCTGGGTATGAGTTGGCTCGGCAGCAGTTGGATGCAGAATTGGTGTATGCTCAACAACTTCCGTCGTTAAACCCACTGAAGGAGAAAGTTTGGAAACAGCCAACAACAAATAAAATCTGCCATTTCTTGTGGCAAGCCCTCTCGGGGGCTGTGGTAGTGAATGAGAGGCTGGCCCACCGCCATATACAACGAGACAGCTAGTGCCCTAGATGCGGTGACAGTGAGGAAACGATTAATCATGTCATTTTCACATGTCCGCCGGCTCGTCAAGTTTGGGCTTTGTCCAATATCCCAAATCCCCCAGCGGTGTTCCCTATGGATAACCTATGGGGTAACATGGATTACATGTTCTCCCGAATCCCGCATCGGGTAGATTTAGGGGAATTTGTTCGCTGTTTCCCATGGATAATTTGGTATCTTTGGAAGGCCCGGAATGACAAAGTGTTCAATAATATCGATCGTTCACCAGTGGCCAATTAGCCAGCAAAGAGGCTCTGGAATGGTTCTTAGCTAATGAGCAAAACGCGATGACTCACCAGACCGTAACAAGAAGTGGATTGGAGGACGAAACCCAGGAGGTATTCCGGTGCTTTATAGATGGATTCTAGAAAGATGAGGACACCACGTCTGGGGTAGGTTGGATTCTCCAACTTCAGGACGGGACCTCGGACCTAATGGGAACAAAGGGTATGCGGAAGGTTATATCACCACTTCATGCGGAGTTGTATAGCCTTATTTGGGCCCTGTCAAGTCTTCGTAAGTATGAACGATACTGCTCGGCGTTTCACACGGACTCACAAGAGTTGGTAAGCATGATTGACTATCCGGATAGCTGGCCCCGATTCCGCACAGAACTGGAAGAATTTAAGGAGTTACGTTTTTCTTTTCCGCACTTTACTCTTAAGTTTTGTCCTCGGGAAAAGAATGAAAAAGCAGACCTCCTCGCAAGGAATGCTCGTCTCCGTAAATCGGTGTTTACTTATATTAGCGCGTCTGCTTCTTATTGGTTCCATGATACTTCTGTACTTTTGTAATCAATAGGTCTTTGTGCGTCTGTAACAAAAAAAAAAAAGAAAAAAAAGATGGAGATGTATTAGACCATTTTTCACTCTATAATAGAGTAATTCCAAAATGGAATTGGATTTTTCTCCAATGTATTACTCCATTTTCTACTCCAAAAACATATGTTAATTGCAAATAATATACTTTTGTCTATAAAATTTATGAATTGACCCCATTAATTTTTTATTTTGAAAATCAAAATAGTACTATTATATTTTGCTATATTAGCTTACATATACATACATATGAACTTAATAATTAAGCAATTTTAAAGATTTCTGTTCGTAATAACATAAATGATTCATATCCAAGATTTTACTCCATTTTAGAGTTTGGGGTGAAAAATGGAATAGGGTTGGAGATGCTCTGAGCATACAGAGATATGGTTGAGTGCGGTATGGTTATTTCGAATTTCTGGATTTTTATATCGAAGCTTAGAGATACCGTTTGGATTAGTGTAGTTTTCGCATCAGGATCGGATGAGATTCATTCAAGTTCAGTGTGGATCTTGTGTTGTACATGAGATCGATAATTTAGTCAAAATAGTATTAGATTCATATTGGATTTGGTTTAATCTGAATCCAAACAAAATGTGTAATGTAATAAAAAGAAGATTACAAATAAAAATGAGACAAAAAAAAAACTTGAATTCATACATGAAAGCGGTTTAAATGTAAAAAAAAAATTAGAGAACATAAGTCTAAATAACCATAAAAGAATAACTAAAATTGAAATGTCTTAAGACATAAGCATTATTCTTAAATCGTAAATCTCGATCTCATATCTCTATTTTCGTAACAAAGGAAAGGATGATATAAAGTTTATATCTACTACTTATATTTATACATATACCGGTTTAATCAGATTTCACTTCGGTTTTTGGATAATACTGAATCCGTACGAACTCCAAAATAAATCAAATTAGAAATCAGTCAGTATTTTGGCAATAACCAATACCGACTACTTCGGATTGGTTCTGAATTCAGATTTTGGATTTGGATATTATGTCAACCCCTACTCCCCACCCACGAGGCTAATAAAGCTCATTGATCAAATTATGAAATGAAAAATCTGATTTTGAGAGGATAAACCATTTGAAGAGAATATAGTGTTTTGGTTTAGCACTAAAACAAATTAGAAACTCTAGACTAGTTTCACATTTAAAAGCTTTATAAATACAGCATTTACTGTAAAACAGTTTTTACTTTGAATATAATTTCATATTTATTTAAAACAAAAACAAAAAAACTTCAACACCTTCGCTTAATTGATATACCTAACTTTTTGCATGAATCGTTTAATTCAATAGATAATGTATTTTGTGAGGGATCGTGACCAAAAAAAAAAAAAATGTATTTTGTGAGGGAAAACATTAGCTATTTTTAATATTTATTTTGTAAAATTTATAACATTTTGGTTTCCTTATTGCATGTTGGTTAGTATAAAATGTAGGTTCCATATGTTCCATACCTTTACAGCATGAATTGATCCGATTTCATGCCTTGTGATAATGCAAAATTTCAACAACAAAAAAAAAGATATAGCATGAATGAATATCATATACTCTCTCGGTTCAAAAAAGATAGATGTTTAAGGTTATGTACACTTATTAAGAAAACGTATTGATTTCTACGATTTTAAGCAATAGTATTTTAGTATTTTTTTTGGAATCAGTAAAAACTCTATATTTCTAAAAAATATTATTTACTTATATGCCTTCTTCCTCGATTATTTAACTGTCCAAGTTTTTTAATGGACATGTCAAAAGGATTATGGGTATAGAAGTCATCAGAGTCAGATTAAGATTCCTAAAGTTATCACTTAAGAGAGGAAAATATCTCAATTTGTAAATCTACGAGATAGAGCAACATCAACCTTAAACTGTTCCAAGCTTGTATCCTTACAACCACCATTATAACCAAATACAATATAAATTTGCTAAACGATTCATCAGCAAACATGCAAGACCAACAAGTTTAACACTTATGCTTCCCATTCATTGATAGATAGATGCATAACCTTGCCGGTCGAAAACTGCGGAAACCATAACAAACTATGCTTTAATAAACATAATGAGGAGACCAATGTAAAATCTCATCTTAATAAGTACCTCTCTAGAATTCATCAGGGTCGAGGCTTGCAAGAAATTACTATAATATTTACAGGCAAGTAGCGAACAACTGCTTGATACGGTTTTGTCAGATTACCATCATTGGCTTCGAATGTTATGTAAAGTGTGATACCAGCAGATGGATGGTAATTTGCTCTCAAAGCCTTGACAAACTCCAAGCTTACACCCTAACCAACATCATAAAGAGATTCAACAACAACAACCAAACAAGAGCTAAAAACATAAAAAAAGTCTTGTCTAATTTACTAACCGTCTTCTCCTTGTAGTAAGAGAGAGCCATGTTACAGAGCTTGTTGAGCCAATCTCTGTTGGTCTCATCATCGGTATCAGGTTCAACAAAGTTATCGTCTTCGAGATCAATAAATCCGGCACCGAATGTGTCACGGAGTTTTGAGAAGTCGACATCAAAACCCTGAAGAAGAAAAAAACATCAAACATCAAAAACCCATAAACATAAAAATCAAAACTTTTACAGAGAAAGTCACAAACCCCGCTCTTGAGCCACTCTTCATCAAATCGTCGAACATCATCTGGATCACGTTTAAATCTCGACGGCTTCTCTAATTTGAGACGTTTAGGGGAAGGAGCCTCGGATCTCACACTCTGACTCGCTGAAACCATAGCTGAAACTGGACCAATCGACTCGTCCAATGAAAAACTGAACCCTATATTTCTCTCTCGAAGGGAAAGAGGTAAAGGTAAAGTTCCTTTTTTTTATGTCGGAAAAAGTTAGGAATTTTGGTAAATTGACCTAAATTGGAATGTCTTTTGTCCTACTAACCTAACACATTTTTGCGTAAAAAAATTCTCTAAATTACCCTTTAATAAACTTTGAAAATTCAAAATAAATAGGTTTTATAATGTTTTAAAATAAGGAGAAAACAAAAATGTTATGTAGAAGGTATATAGTTTCATGTTAATACATTTTTTATTCAAAAAAGTGTCAGAAAAATATTTTTTTTTCCGTCTACCAAGGTCAAATTTGCGGGTAGGTTGCACTTTCTACCAAACAATACAAATCTGCGACGGCTAGAAACCTCCGTTCTGCTAATTGTTCTATTTCTACGCAATGTAGAAAACAAGTTCCACGATTTGGCTTGTTGCTGCCAAATGCAGAAACTAGTTTCTGCCATTCGTCTTGTCTTCTACGCCATGTAGCAGATGCATTCTACCGCATTTATCTACATCTTACCTATATTCTACCGTTGGTAGAAGGTAGTTTCTACCAAAGTTAGTTTTATTTCCTTAAATTTATGATCTTATAAATCGTGATTATTTACTTTTCTTAACTAATATATTTAAAAAATATTTCATAAATCTAATATTCTTCTTCATATTCTTCTCTGATCTTGATATATTAAAAAAAAATATTAATCCTAATTTTTGAGTTTTTGAAAATCAGAAAATAAAGAAATTATTTATTTTATTTTTTTCTAATGGCTAAATTGAATTTCAAAAATTGCTTGGTTAAAGGGACAAAAACACATTCATATTAGGTTAGTGGGACAAAACACCTTTCAATTTGGGTCAATTTAGCAAAAATCCCTTTTTTATTTGGTTCATGTTTTATTTTAGAGACAACTAGCTAATAATCAATAGTAGAAGCAAAAATTAGGGAAAACATTAGTCATTTTGTAACATTTTGGTTTTCTAACGATATGGTAAACATTTAACCAAAAGTGTGATGGTATATGTTGGTTCCATATGTTCCATTATATTAGATTTTTAAATTAAAAACACCGGTTAATATTTAATAAAGAATAAATCAACTGATAAAATGTATACCATTAAAGATAAAATGATATACGGAATAATATTGTGTTATGATCACAAACAATCACATTAAATAAAAAAAATTGTGGAAACATGAAAAATTCAAATCAAATTAATCAATCATCTAAAATGATATAAGAGAGAGAGTATAAAGTTATGTGAATCTAATATGTGTAGACAATAGTTTTTTTTTCCCTCTCATAGTAGACAAGATTTTCGATAATTTTTTTATTGAAAATATTAATTTAGGATCAAACAATAATGGATCTAAAGAAGAGGAAGTTCCTGAAGATAAAATTTTAATTAGATGTCTTCTTTATATGAACATTGTCTAAGATTCTTAACTTTATTTTGGCTGTTGTTGGTTTTTCTAACTTTCAAAGTTGGTTCTTGATCTTTGGTCTATGTAAGTCTCTCACATCTCACCTCAAGTTCTATATGTATAACTAAAAACCATGGTTCTTTTCTAGCCATTTTCTTAGATTCTATAAATAGCTATAATGAAAAAGGAACTATTTTATATTTTCACATTCATAAAATGATTTGAAGTATATATAACGATGTTTGACATTTTAACATCCCAAACAATAAAACCACCCCAAAAACTAGTAAAAGAAAGATGTGTTTGTCTTTATTACACAAGTGAAAATCAGTCAATCCAATTAAACCTAATTACTAATAATGTATTTTACATTGTATGTAGGATATCTTGGTAGACTATACAAAGTATATAAAAAGCTAAAGCAAGATATTCATAATGTTTGAATTTTCATACATCAAGGACTTTTGAGTAAGTATATATCAAAACATGTTTAAAATAAAAACTAATGGAAAAATGATCAATGAACAATAGAAATTAATAATGTATTATATCTGTTTATTTTGGATGATCAATGAACGCGTTTTTTTTATAATTTTAATGAAGTTTGCTTGCACGATTATGAGTTTCTGCTTTCGGATAATTCCCTTTTTTTTGTTTATCCTTAAAAAACAAAATGATATGATTCTCTCTCTATATATATATGCGCAAGTAAATGAGTATATCACAATCGAAGCTTCTCTTCTTTTTTTTTAAACACATACACATATGCCAGAAACAGAACGGAATATCCTTCCTGAGGCGACGCCTTTCCAGTGGGCTCACAAAGTTATCTTACTCGTGTGCGTCCTGGCAGTTGTTATATTGCTGGTGTTTTTGATTAGTGCGGTGGTTGCACGTTTTTGTTGCCGAGGAAGAAGGCCAAAGTTCCATCTTTACATGGAGATGGGAGCTGATGGAGGTGGGAGTGATCATAATATTTAAGAAGGTTTCATATCAATACGTCCTCATCTTCTGATTAAACCACGATCTATTATCAAACACAGCCAAAATTAAATGTATTCTCATTAATTATACAGAATGTACAAGTATTCGTATATATACAAGTGTGGTCAACTATCAACAAGTATTAGTCAACTATAGTTTGTTAGTTGTTACTAACAAACTCTATGTACACTATCACTATCTAATACACCCCCCTCAAGCCTGAACCAGAGCTTCAATGCGGAGAGAAAAGGCTTGATATAGATAGGCGACGAAGAAGAGAGTAAAATGGTCCGGAGTGAAGCGGTTTAGTCAAAATGTCAGCATGTTGATTGGCACTAGAAACATGCATTAAGTTGATAAAACCTTTCTTCACTTGGTCACGAACGGTGTGGCAATCAATCTCCACATGTTTGGTCCGCTCGTGAAAAACCGGATTGGTTGCTATGTTCATAGCTGATTTGTTATCACAAAATAGCTTGGCCGAAGTAGTAACTTGAACCTTCAAATCAACAAGTAACTGATGAAGCCAAAGTAACTCACACGTCGCATGTGCCATACTCCTATACTCAGCCTCAGTGCTACTGCGACTAACAATGTCTTGCTTCTTAGACTTCCAAGTGACAAGAGAGTGACCAAGATAAACACAATAGCCAGTGATAGAACGACGAGTATCCGGACATGTACCCCAATCCGCATCAGCAAAGGCATTGAGACACAAATCAGAAGAGGCAGAGTAGAATAGTCCTTGACCAGGATTATTCTTTATGTACTTGAGCACTCTATAAGCAGCTTGGAGGTGGATATCAGTAGGACCAGACATGAATTGGCTAAGAGAGTGAACCGCATAGGTGATGTCTGGCCTGGTGATAGTAAGGTATAGAAGCCTCCCAACTAGAGCTCTATAAGAAGTAGCATCAGCCAAAGGAGTACCTGTCTCTTTGCTAAGCTTCATGACAGGATCCATGGGAACCGGACTCGGTTTACAAGCAAGCATTCCTGTATCAGCAAGAAGATTCAGAGCATACTTCCTCTGACACACTGAAATGCCAGTTGAATTGCGAGCAATTTCAAGTCCAAGGAAAAATCTAAGCTCTCCAAGATCTTTGATCTTAAATTGGTTATGAAGAACACTCTTGAGCGCACTAACATCATCAGAAGAGTTACTAGCAATCATGATGTCATCAACATACACCAAGACAGCAGTAAAATGATCATCATGGTGTCTGACAAAGAGAGTATTATCAGCTTGAGACTGAACATACCCAGCAGAGAGAAGGACCTGAGAAAAACAATGATACCATTGCCGAGAAGCCTGCTTTAAGCCATATATGGACTTATGTAGACGACAAACGGGATTAGGAGGCAATGAACCAGAGGACGGAGTGTAACCTAAGGGAAGACTCATGTAAATCTCCTCATCAAGATCACTATGTAGAAAGGCGTTAGAGACATCCATTTGAGAGATACTCCAACCCTTAATAGCAGCCAGACTAAGTAGCAATTTAACACTAGCCAATTTAGCCACAGGAGAAAAAGTATCCGTATAATCAACACCCTCCTGTTGAGTAAATCCTTTAGCCACGAGACGAGCTTTGTACCTCTCTAATGTTCCATCTGCTTTATACTTCAGGGTATAGACCCATTTACAACCAACAACATTTTTACCAGGAGGAAGAGAAACAACTGACCATGTTTTATTGAGCTCCATAGCCTGAAGCTCCTCATTCATGGCCCCAATCCAGTGAGATGATAACATAGCTTGCTTAAATGTGGTTGGTTCTGCCTCAAGAGAATAAGCAAGAGCAAAAGACTGATATAAAGGTTGAAGGTGAGAATAGGTGAGAACAGAAGAAAGAGGATATAAGGAAGTAGAATTTTCTGGTGGTGGAGAAATTTGAGTAAGGGAACAATGGTAATCAGACAAATAACCTGGAGTTTTAGCATTCCGTTGTGGTCTAGCATTGAGAAGTCGTCCTTGACCTGTGCCTATTGAAACAGTTCCAGAACGAACCGATGGGGCACTAGGACGAACTGATGCAGATGCAGAAGGAATGCGCGCACTAGGATTATCTAATGCAGGTGCAGATGGTATAAAAACACTAGGAGAAGCTGAGACAGATGCAGAGGGAATACTAACACTAGGATGATCTAATGCAGATGTATGTGGAATACTATTCTGAGGACTGACTGATACAGAGGAGTCATCAAGAGGACAAACATGGATAGATTGAGAATTAGGACTCGGACTCACAGAAGAAGATAAAGGAGTACCAGAGACATTAGATGGATCATCATGTGAAGGACTAACCAACGGATCTAAAACTGCAGGAATAGGTAAAGGTAAAACATTTCTAGTAAACAAATCCACATTATGATGAGTATGAGATGTTTTAAAAGGAAAAAATGTCTCATAAAAAACAACATTCCGAGAAACACTAATGACATTAGAGTCAAGATGAAGAACTTTATAACCTTTGATGCCAGGAGAATAGCCAAGAAATACACATGATTGAGCTCTAGGTGTAAACTTAGTCCTATCTTTCTGCAAGGTGGATGCATAACATAAACAACCAAAAGACTTCAAAAAAGAATAGTCAGGAGCTTTATTCATCAACATTTCATATGGAGATTTATTATCAAGTAAGACAGAAGGTGTTCTATTTATCAAAAACACAGAAGTAAGGACACAATCACTCCAGTATATCAACGGAATATTAGATTGAAACATAAGAGCACGAGCTACATTCAATATATGCTGGTGTTTGCGTTCAACAACAGAGTTTTGTTGTGGAGTATATGTGCAAGAAAAATAATGAAGTATGCCATGATCTTTAACAAACTTAGAGAAATGTAATTCAGGAGCGTTGTCACTACGAATAGCTTTGATTGTAGTATTATATTGAGTACGAATAAACCGAAAGAAAGCAGGAAACACTTGAGAAACATCACTTTTATTCTTTAACATGTAAATCCAGGTTACACGGGTACAATCATCAACTAAAGTGAGAAAATATTTGTAACCTTCTATAGACTCAACAGAAAAGGGACCCCATGTATCTAAATGAATCAAATCAAATGGTGAAGACTTCACATTATTATGGGAAATGTATGGTAACCTTTTCTGCTTAGCTAGAGGACATACAGGACAATGATCAGACTCAGATATACTAGACTTAGGAATATGTAAAATACCAGATAATTGCTGTAACTTGGCAGAAGATGGATGTCCGAGGCGTTGATGCCAAATAGTACCATCAACTTTCAAGGATCCACAGAAGTTGGCAGATGCAGAGACACTATCAGTATCCAAAATGTAAAGATTGTGCATGAGAATGCCTCTACCAATCATCGACCCCTGAATATGCTCCTGAATGAAACAAGAATTTGAGTAAAAATGAGCTGAACATTGTTCTTTCTGAAGTAAGCTACTAACACTAATCAAATTGAAATGAAAAGATGGCACATGTAAGACATCATGCAGGACTAGAGTATCAGAAAGATGAATAGTTCCTATATGAGTAATAGGTGATCTAGCCCCATCAGGTAATGAAACTGTAACATTAGAAACAGGTAAAGTATGACTAAACAATGCTAAATCAGAACAGACATGAGTTGTCGCTCCACTGTCAATTATCCAAGCCCCAGAAGGAATAGATTTTTGTATAGTGGAGAGAGATTGATGTTGAAAAGTAAGAATATGATTTTGAAAACGAAGACTAGAAGATGGAAAAGGAATTGAGACAGTACCAGCCGATGATTGGGCAGCCATGTAACCATTCTCTGAAATGGAACCAGGTTGGAAAGGAGCCGTAGGCTCTGAAGCCCTTGCATGAATCTGAAGTTGTTGAAGAATAGAATTCATCTGATCCTGGTTCATCTGACTAAGGTCAATAGTCATTCCAGTAGTGACTGGATTTGTGGTATACATAGAACCACCAGTGGTCACATTAGCTACTGTATTGAACTTAGCAGACTGATTAGGCTGGAACTGATTCTGAGCCTGATTCTGTGGGAAGGTGGGGCGAAAGTTATTCTGTCCTCGAGGAACAAAATTAGACTGTGAAGGCCCTCTATTCTGACCATGTCCAGAAGACTGTGAAAGCTTATGTCCTGGAGGATATCCATGGATCTTGAAGCATTTTTGTACTATATGACCAAGTTGGCCACAATAGGTACAAAGAGGTCTCTGTTTTGGCCTGAAATTGTTATGATGAGAAGCAGCAAGAATGGAGTTATCTGAGAGAGAAGACTCAGAGGGTCCAGAGTTCTGGAAAACTACTTGATCAAGCTTAGTAAGAGGCTTAATCGATTTCTGTCGTTCATCTTGAGCCACCATATTGAACACATCTTCAATTGTAGGAATAGGTTTCAACATCAGAATGTGTCTCCTTGTTGGCTCATAAGCTTCATTGAGTCCCATAAGGAACTTAGTAACTCGACTCCGTTCCTGCAACTTTTCCCACAATCCTGCAGCATTACACTCGCATTTGCCACAAGTACAAACAGGCAACTCCACAAAATTCTTATATTCTTCCCACAAGGTAACTAACTCAGTATAATATGTAGTCACATCCAAAGAACCTTGTTGAATACTACTTAAACGTTGTTCTATTTCATAGACCCTAGGTGCATCGTCTTGCTTAAACCTAGCCATAAGATTGTTCCAAATTCCTTCAGCCGTGGATACAAAAAGTAAACTCTGACCTATTTTCTTCGAAACCGAGTTCATTAACCACGTCGCAACCATGTCGTTACATCGAGACCATGATCCAGCATCACGGTGACCATTAGGAGGTTTAGAAACTGTACCGTCAACAAAACCAAGCTTATTGCGGACATTGAGAGCCATCCTTATGGAACGACGCCATGAGTGAAACTCTGCACCTGAGGTAAGACGATCGGAGACCAGAATCAAGCCGGCATGATCGGAATTGTGAAGAAAATAGGGATTCTCGTACTGATCGATGCATTGGCGAGAAGAATCGGAGACATTTGGAATAGAATTCACCGGTGAAATAGTCGCCATGACACAAATCAGAGAAATCGGGCAAGAAGAAGCTCGTAAGCAAGAGGAATGTGCCGTATACAAGAGTAAAAGAAGATCGGCACAAACGGAGGTCAAACAAAAGAGAGAAATAAGATCGGAATCGTAGAAACGAAAAAGAAAAACTCAAACACCAACGAAATCAGAGTCGTGATGAAATCGAGAAGAAGACGACGATACGCAACACTCATCGGAATCAATCGGAGACGATGAAGATTGATCGGAAAGATGAAGAAGCTCCGTGACGGCGTCGAGAAAAAAAAAAAAAATTAGCGGAAGAGAGAGAGAATCGTGTTTGGCTAAGATACCATATCAAACACAGCCAAAATTAAATGTATTCTCATTAATTATACAGAATGTACAAGTATTCGTATATATACAAGTGTGGTCAACTATCAACAAGTATTAGTCAACTATAGTTTGTTAGTTGTTACTAACAAACTCTATGTACACTATCACTATCTAATATCTATGCTATCGTCTAAGACTTTCTCTTCTTTCAATACTGTATGCGTTGTTTATTTATGGTGTGAAACTTAATATTTAATGGTGTGCCTTGCTTATATGTTTGTGCCATAATGATTTTGTTGTAAAGATTTTGCCAAATCACTAGTTTATTGTTTAACATCCCAAACAATAAAACCACCCCAAAAACTAGTAAAAGAAAGATGTGTTTGTCTTTATTACACAAGTGAAAATCAGTCAATCCAATTAAACTTAATTACTAATAATGTATTTTACATTGTATGTAGGATATCTTGGTAGACTATACAAAGTATATAAAAAGCTATAACAACATATTATAATGTTTGAATTGTCATATTGAGTAAGTATATATCAAAACATGTTTAAAATATATATATCAAAACATGTTTAAAATAAAAACTAATGGAAAAATGATCAATGGACAATAGAAATTAATAATGTATTATATCTGTTTATATTTAGGATGAAAGATTTCTGTTGGGCAGTCGTCATGGAAGCATTGCTCTTAAGAATGATGGTTGTCACGAGAACGTTTTGTGAAGTTGATGAAATACAATGAAGTAAAAAAGTTCTTAGAAGAACAAGGTCTTGTTATAGAGACCATATGCCCTACTAGAAGAAAATATTTTAAAATTGTCCCTAAAGTTGCCTAAATATTCATTATTCAAATATTTGATTTTTTAACTTTTATTTGTTTATAATTACATATAGGTCAACTAATTCACTCTTATTGGTCTTTTTATAATTGATTTAATTGTGGTTTTCCTTTCTATGTTTGAAATAAAGTTTGATATCAAAACTGCATGTTTAATTTCCTCTCAGAATTCAATAATTAATTGATGGCTTGATTAGTATGAGATCATATCCATCTTTCATGAGGTCCCATTTCTACAACCTTGGATTAGACACCAAGAGATAATATAAAAGAAACATCCAAACAAAGTTAAAGAATCGTACAAAATGTTCACATAAGAGAGACAACTAAATAAAATGTTATCCTTCCGGCACTTCCTCTTCTTTTATCTATTATTGTTTGATGCTAAATTTATTTTCAGTAAAAGAAAATTCCGAAAATCTTGGAGACTATTAGAGGACAACAAAAAACTTGTTACAGAGAGACAAAACAAAACTAAGAATTGGTTTGCAATGGATTATTAAGGAAATAACAAGAACAAATAAAGAAGAAAAATCGAAAAAAAGGATAGAAAATCCCCAAAACCCATATTTTGTTCTTCTTTAATTTGTTTGATACCAAATAAATCTTTTAGAATTTATAAAATCCCATTTGAAAAATTAGAATATTTTGGAGGAAAAAGAATTGAAGATAGGCCTCATGTATGGGTTTTTGGGACAAGGAGGAATCATAAAATGCAAAGGGAGAGAATGAGCAAGAAGAAGAGTAGTCAGGTTCATTGTATTTCCTCTGGTGATCAAATTCTCATGACGGCTTCAACTTCTAAACACATTCCTCAAATCAGATTATACAAAGCCTGGAAGGGTAACAATGTAATCAAATTCTTTCCTCTTCTTGTCTCAAAATATTTCAAGATTTAGATGTTTTCTTTGTTGAATGTGAACAAATGATGTTTTGGTTTTTGTTGTTGCATCAGAGATTTTGCTTTGGTGGGAGATTAATCTTTGGTCCTGATGTAGCATCTTTGTTTCTTACCTCGTTCTTGATTGGAGCTCCCGCGCTTACGTTCTGTATAAGGATGCTCGTTTGGATTCGGAAAGGCGATCCTTTCTTTAACTATACCGTTCTTACTTCAGGATTTATCCTCACCATCTTGGTTTGTCTCTCCTTTTGATCATTCATTACATATTCTTCTAAGTTGTTTTCCTTAAAGCTGATGATATCTTTGTATCAGGATTTTATGTTTCTAATGTTGACATCAGCTAGAGATCCAGGGATCATCCCGAGGAATACTAAATCATCGATGAATCTTGAAGAATGTTCAGATAGTTCCTTGTCACAATCTATGGAATGGGTTAACAACAAAACTCCTAATTTCAAGATTCCAAGAACCAAGGATGTTTTCATTAATGGTTACACTATCAAAGTCAAGTTCTGCGATACTTGCTTGCTTTATCGTCCACCTCGAGCATCACATTGCTCCATTTGCAACAACTGTGTCCAACGCTTTGATCACCATTGTCCTTGGGTCGGACAATGCATTGCCCGAGTAAGTCTTTATCTAAAACTCCATAGATTTGTACACTTCTTGATCATCTTTATCTTCTCTTTGTTCATAGAGTAATTGATTCTTGGTGTGAAACTTTTGCAGAGAAACTACCCTTTCTTCATCTGCTTCATCTCAACATCAACATTGTTATGCATATATGTGTTTGTGTTCTCGTGGATCAATCTAATAAGACAACCTGGGAGACTATGGAGGACAATGTCTTATGATATAGTCTCCGTCATTCTTATCGTCTATACATTCGTAGCTATATGGTTCGTCGGTGGCCTAACCATTTTCCATTTCTATCTAATGTCTACAAATCAGGTAAAGTTACTTACCTTTATCATAAGAACATACCTAAATCTTGTTACCATATCTTAGCCTTGAGATCTTTCTTGCAGACAACATATGAGAATTTCCGGTATCGATATGATAAGAAAGAAAATCCTTACAAGAGAGGACTACTGAAGAATGTTAAAGAAGTGTTCTTTGCCAAGATCCCACCTTCGCAACTAGATCTCAGAGCAATGGTACCAGAAGAAGATGACATTTCACTAGCATCTAACGGATCTGAGTATCAGTCAGAGTATACTTCTTCCGTGCGATATGATACAGAAATGGGAGGCAAGCTCAGTAAAAGGGAGAGTCCTAGGAAGCTTCCTTTGCATGCACGAAACTTAGAAATCAATGACGTTAGCGAGGACCACGACAGACCTAAGGCGACTAGAGACGAAGCTTACGAGCTTGATCCTTCAATCTTCTCATCTCACATAGACTTACCAAAGTAACTACAATGAAGATTCTCTCAATGTTGTATTATATTTGTCTACATTACATTGTGTGGAACATTTCTGATGAAAACTGTGTAGCAAGAGTTATAGATGACTGGTTCGAGAGGTCGATGTACCCATTGTCTAATCCAAGATTGTAGATTAGAACACCAAAATGTTTAACATTCGGCTTCATTAGCAAACATTATTCTTTCACAGAAAAAGAAATCCTCATACAACAGATTTCTCCATTTAAGGCAAAATTATTAGTATATTGGACTCGTAAAATAGTAGGCATGTTCGTTTAGCAGCCGCAGCGGCTTACGGCTGCGTTATGCGGTAAAATGTTGTTCGTTTGTCTGCCGCAGATACCTGCGGGCGTCTTGCATCAAGAATTTTTGGCCGCAGCTAAATTCAGCGTCTGCGTTTAAAAATTAACGTTACGGTTAATATTTCAGCCGCAGCCGCAGCGGCAGACAAACGAACAACCACTAGACGCTGCGTCTAGCCGCATGACGCAACCGCAACTGCATGCAAAAGTCAAACAAACAACAATCACATCGTCTGGCCGCATGACGCAACCGTAGCCGCAGCTGCATGCAGCAGGCAAATGAACAGGCCCAGTATAAAGCCCATTTCCGTAGGCCTTTTAATGAAACTAAAACTGCTTGGGTAGAAAGATAGGGTTTCACATCGTCTATGTCTCTATTGTTCCCCAAATCAACGATGCCTTCAACGATCGATGAGACGAACTCGGATCCTCCTAAGCGTCAGAAGATGGAGGAGACAACCGCAGACGACAGCGATTCAGACGAATCCGATATGGGTACACCGGAGGAAATTCAACGCTTCTATGATGAGTACGATAAGAGCCAGGTTAGTATTTTACAGGATTTTCGATTATGATTTCTCTAATTCAGAAACTGATCATTGTCCGAACAGGGTTTTGAAATGGACTTCTCGAAATTTACATTTTGTTTCGATTGGAAACAATTGGATCTTGAAGACGATGACTGGGTTCAAAAAAACAACCCTGATCAAACCAACAACAGAGATTTGATTGCCATGTTGTGCAATGTGGCTCTCACCAAGCACAACGAAGAAAAGGTACAACCTCTATAAATTAATACTCGATAAATTAATACCTCTCTAAATTAATACGATTTTCAAGTCCCAAATCAAGTTTTCGACCCAATTATTCTCTAAATAAAATATCGTGGTGTTATTAATTTATAGAGGTTTTACTGTAATTAGGAAACCACTTTGTTTTTTTTTTCTTTCACATGTTGCAAAATTTGATTGCTTTGTTTTGGGTTTGGTTTGTATAGGGTACAAACTTAAAGTTGGGCCAAGTTTTGAATGCAAACTATCATCTGGCTGCTGCAGTCACTTTCTACATCTCATTCCAAGTCATTGATCCTTGTGATGGTAATCAGACCAAACCTTATCGAGCAGTTGTTGGCTACCTTCCTGGACGTATTCTAGTAAAATCTTGCAATCCTAGACCCTCAGAATGAAGAATGCTTTCTTGTTCTCCCCATCTATCTATCTATCTATGAATTTACAAGCTCAAGGACAGACAAGTGTTTACTTGTTGCTTCTCTTTACATGTTGTGTCTAATTTGCTACTTTGGTGTTAGATGTTTAATTATGACATTAAGCTAAGTTATATTGATAATGTACTAGTTTTATCTACTTGGAATGGTATTTTGAAACGTTAAAATCTCAACCTAAATACCAAGGTTAAATAATGCTCCTCCGTGGGATAAAATAAGGAAGATCCCTTGCCTACACGAAACTTAGACCGACGGAGGAGACTTCTGAGCTTGATCTTCATTCTTCTCATAATCTCATCTAGACTTGCCCAAGTAACTGCGTTGAAGAATCTATCCAAACATTGTATCATCTTTGGCTGGAACATTCTGATGAAATTTGTATTGCAAGAATTATAAAAGACTGGTTCTAGAGGTCAAATGTGTCTCCATTGTCTAATCCAAGATTACTAGAATACCAAAATGTTTAAGCTTTTAAAGCAGAGATTGCATCATCTCAGAGTCATCTACCTGAACCTTAGCCAAAAACCAGCTTCCCTTTTCTGTGTCGTAGTGACTACAGTTGCTGCTACAGAAACATTAGCCCCTTGTTGTTGGTCTTGATGTCCGCCACTGAAGAGGGTATTGCAGTAGCAACACCAGGCATCTCGTTGTTACTCTGGCCAACATATAGAGCCGTTGTTGACTCTGAGATAGCTCATGTCTTGAACTTGCCAACTTAGTATAAATTATCCAACGTATTAACATTTCATCAACATATGAAGTCATCAAATGATATTGCCGAGTCCGGTCCGGTTTGGGAATTAAAGAGAAAGAAGTCAAATACAAGTTAGGGTTTTATACTGGACCAAACCTTATCGAGCTGTTGTTCGCTACTAGACAGGAGATGATATTGAAGTCATCTCTTGCAGTCCTAAACCCTCTTCTTGAATGAAGATTGAAGAATGGTTTGTTTCTGATATCCCTGCATTTCTCCGCATCTATCTATCTATCTATCTACAGACAAGTGTTTGCTTGTTGCTCCACCTTCTTCTTCTCTTTATGTTATCACTTGTTGTTTCAAATTTGCTACTCTATCGACTCTTGGTGTTTAAAGTATGACATAAGCTAATAAGTTATGTTGATAAATTGCTAGTTTTATCTTGAAAAGGTATATTATTATATAATGTTTAAATACGAGTGCCAGTATCCAATAAGGATTGTGAGCCAAGCTCTCTATAAGGAAGAGCCTCAAGATCCTTTGCTGACATGAAACTCAACTTAGACAGATCTCTAAGAAAACGAGGGAGGATACTTCTGAGCTTGATCTTCATTCTTCTCATCTCATCTTAGACTTATCCAAGTAATTGCAATGAAGAATCTATCCAACATTGTATCATCTTTGTCAGGAATATTCTGATGAAAACGGGTTCCAGAAGTCAAATGTGTCTCCATTGTCTAATCCAAGATTACTAGAATACCAAAATGTTTAACATTCAGCTTCTTTAGCAAACATTATTCTTTCCCAAATGGACAAGAAATCCTCAGACAACAGATCTCTTACAAGTAAAAAAGAAACAACAGTTTAGGTTTGAGGAGAGTTGAGAAAGTGAGTGAAATTGCATCATCATCATTATAGTCTCTTCAAGCTTTTCTTTCTCGCGTCTACCTTCTTCTTGTCTGCCTGAACCTTAGCCAAACCAGCTTCCCTTTTCTGTGTCGTCGTAGTGACCACACTTGCAGTTCCTACAGTTGCTGCTACAGGAACATTTGCCCCTTGTTGTTGGTCTTGGGCACTCGATGTTGTTACTCTCTTGATGTCTGCCACTGAAGATGGTATTGCGGTAGCAGCAGCAGGTGTCTCGTTGTTAGTCTGGCCAACATTTAGAGCCGTTGTTGACTCAGATATAGCTCCTGTCTTGAACTTAGGTTTTGGTTTAGCATGAATACCTGTGTAAAGCCTGCATACAGAGTCCAATGAATTCATTTCTTAGCCAAAACAAAAACAGAATGTCCTGAGATTTTGCAACATAGAAGACCAAAGTAGATGACTCACCGAGCATGCCTCGCATACTCTTCATAGTTTTCAAGTAGCATCTTCCCAGCCTGTTCATTTAATGCAGATTCTGGAAATGGCTCAATCAGTAAGCACCTCACAACCTGTTTAAAATGAACAAACACACAAAAACTCAGTCTCAAGTTGTAACTAATCTGATCAAAGCAATGAATACACAAGGAGCAAGCATCTTACAGAGAGAACATGTCTTAATCCAAGACTAGGGTTCCAATCTTTTTTAAGCGTATTAACGCAGATTTCTCCATTTGAGGCAACATTGGGATGGAATATCTTTGTCATGAAGTAGCCTACAACGGCAAAACCAAGAAATTAGAAAAAATTCCATATGTGTCTCTCTGGCTATAATATCTCACTGGTCCGTTTATTTCAGTGACATGCATATATTAAACATACCTTTAGGTGGCGAATGTGGAAAATCACGCGACAATGCCAACTTCATACGAAAAAGTCCATTCTCATAAGGAGTCCCAACTGTATCCAATCAAGGTAAAAGAAGAACATCTTACTTTACATCACTTACTACTTGCACAAACTAGCACAACAACAGAGTTGATAAGGGAAATAACTATGCACCTGGTCCTTCAATATCAGCACATATTTGCGAGAAATCCTCGTCATTAACCACAACCTTGATACCATCAGGAGGAGATTCATCAAGACTCTTCAGTTCCTTAGCTAGCTGCTTGATCACATTAGGTGGTAGATTCTCATTACTTGCCTGATCATTAAAACACCGTCAAAGAAAACAAAGTCAGAACAGGTAACTAAGAACTTCCAAGTACGCACAATTCTATCACTAAGCAAAAGATATACATAGAAAGAGAGCATTACCATGACGTATAACAAGCGCGAAAAAAAGGACCCTCTTCTCCTTAACCTCAAGATAAGCACCAATGTGATCAAATCCTTTAACTAGTCTTCAATAGATTCCTTTAAAGCTGAACCAAAACCACAAAAAGTAAATGCTTAGCTTCCTCAATAGATTCCAGTAAACATTTCATCAATAAGTCAAGTCACAAATCCGATTCTTCACACTACTATTCAAAGTAAGTACCTTGAACAAAAAATCTAAACTTGGATCTCGAATTTAACTAAGAAGAACATAAATCAAACCTATATAAGAACTAATTGAGATTATCAAAAGAAAACCCTAGAATGAACAAAAAAAATTGGGATCTCGCTAATTCAACTCTAGGGTTTCGAAGAATTCACTCATAAAACCTAATTAGGTCTACGAAATACACAACACATCCACCAAATCCAAGAAACAACACAAACAAAAAATCCATCAATTCAAGAACCATTAAGAAATCAAAAATCGTACCTTTAATAACCCAATATTGAAAAAAACGCAGAGAGTGAGAAAAGACGATCCTTTTCTCGATACCTCTCTTCGTAGTGAGTAAAGTCGAAATCAATCGAAGAAGAAGAAGAGAAGAGAGAGAGATTCAATTATTGAATTTTTATAAGAGAGACAAATGTTTTTTATTTAATTAAAAGGAGCGTATCAGAAGAAAATGAAGGTAGGGGTATTTTCGTCATTTTTAAGACAGCCTGGAATTGACCGTTGGGATGTCATCTAACTACTAACTAGCCGTTACCAAAGTCAGGTGTTCTTTAACTATGCATGTACATGTTTGATTCTTTTACTGATTTGTTTCTCAAGGTTCAAAATTTATGATTGTTTTCTAAAACAATGAAATATAAACCATATATAGATGTTAGGGAAGATAAGAAAAACAATCCTTATATCGGATTAGGTTTTTTAGCGTAAGTATTATAGATAAAAGTGTCCTAATGGTAGCATTCGATCAAACGAATTATTATTTATTGTCAGTGATATATCGAGTTATATCTTTAGGTTTCTTTTAAATTTGTTTTGTGTGTAATCAGAGATATTGTTTTTTTTGAAATTTCTTATATATAGGATTAGGTTTATCAACATTAGTTTAGCGAATTAGGTTTTTAGGGAGTTTGAATTGTGAGGGAAACAAGAATTCTCATTTGATTAGGAAAATGTAAAAGAAGGAAAAAAATCAAGTGTTTCTATAAACATCTCATAATATTATCAAGTTGTTTGTTTTTGTTAGGTGTTGTACTTTGGTGTATTGAATCAATTCTCAACTATCACAATTTGTGTTTCAAAGATTGCATATTTAATATGGTTGTTACGAACTATATATTTAATATATGGCCTACCGTTCAAGATCTTTGGTCAATTAAGAAGAAAAAAAGGTGTCCATTTTCATTTCCCCTAGTCTGGTTGGTATAATCAGTCTCCTGCTATATGATCATTCACATACAAAGATTGATAATAATGAGACTAAGTGTACCAATCAAATGATGGTAAATAGTCAACAATCTAGTGATACCTCGTGAGACCAGTGCTAAGAGTTATAATGATCAACGAAAACAACCAAAATATATATTTAAAGAAACAAAAATATTAAGAAAAGACGATTTTAAATCGACATGCATGTTTGAGTGATTTTTTGTACGTATTGTTTTGAGGTTTATTTAAAAGCTTTTAATGCTAGTCGACCAAAGTTTTTTTTGCGTTAATAAACAAATAGAATTGATCAGATTTTCTTTAAAAACTCTCAGATTAGGACTTTAAAATAGTTTTAAATAACAATAATGGCTTTTTATTGGTTCATTAAAGATCATCATATTTATATTGTCGAATAGTACTTGAGCCCAATTATAAGGGCCCAACTACAGTTGTAGTGATTCTCTTCCTTATCTACAATGGAACTTGTTTGTTCTCTTTGGATATTCAGGTTATTTTTATATTCCCTAGGGTTTAGCAAATAGCTTTGGACTTGTGGTTTACAAAAAGAGAAACTGTTTTCTATCCACATAGTTTGTTTTCTTGGTCACATATTTACACAAAATTATATATCTCTTATCGAACGAAACCTTGAGCTTGGTTCCATTTCGGGTCAGGAAAAAACTAACCTAGTTAGATTCATATTCATTTCAAAAATCAGGTTCATAATATATAATTGCATGAGAATTTTTACTCATGGTATAAATAGGTATATATATAATTTCCATGCAATCCTTATATAAACAAATAATGTATGGGGTCCTTTTACATGGACCCGGAAATAAAAGGTTAGTCTCTATACATCATCATCATACACATGTTTTTGATGTGGATGTGTATGTTGCATCACTTATTCGACAAAGAAGATTGGAAGGTGTTGTGTTTATCTATTGGAGTCTTTCCACAATGAGAGTTATCTTATAGATATCTATCAAATAATGACAAAATAATCTGACCTTATGGACCCAAGATCAATTCCTGTCTCAAAATTATAAAGGTCCATATTTATAGAAGTACTAGGTGAAGGACCCGCATATATGCGGGTTTATGAAAAAATCTATTTTACAACCCGTGAAAAATCACAGGAAAAGCAAATTACTTATGAAAATAAACAAAATCGAAAACCTTAATATAAATAAATTTAATACTTACTTCTTTTTCTATCTTAAATTGTTTGGTCTAATTTGATTTCCAATTAAATTTGATCATGTTTTTTAAAAATAACTGGTTTCATTCTATTCATGTTTGATAATTTAATTTTCACTATTTCGCTACTCTATTTTTAAAATAATATTTTATTTTTAAAATTTTCACATATTTTAAAGTAATTAGTTTTTTCTTCTTATTTATTATTGAATTATGATTATCTTATTATGTAGTTGGTCATTCATATATTTATTTTTCCAAAACCTTAACGAATTGAATCTCATATTTTTATTTGCAAACTAAAATTACAAATTTCAGTTGAGCTTTTTTCATATAATTGATTCCCAAAATTTGGAAGAATTTAATGATACACAAAGCTTTGAATAGTAATACATTATTCAAATAAAATCAAACTGTGGTTAGATATTATTCAAATAATTAGTAATACATTAAGACTCTTATTGATATAAAGTCATTTTCTCTAAGCTCATTATTTTTCTCAAAATGTTTAGTATATTACTTTCTTAAAAGATGTATTACAATACAATGATAAACATTTTTTTATTTAACTTGTCTAACATGAAATTATTGTTGTGTTTTCTTGTGATGATAAAAATTTATATCTTTGTATTTATCAAGTAGTTTTTTTAATTCTAATTAGAAGCATATAAAGCAAAAAAAAATCAAGTAATTTTTCTCAATGGATATTCTAATATACATGTAAGATCTTTTTAGTTTAAATAGACTTAGGTTTTGCATACGATGATTTATTCACATATCAAAAGATTTATGTATTTTAGATTAATAACATCTTTATTTGTAAAATGGTAAAAAGTAAACCTATTTTAAATAGGATTATAATTTTTTTGAAAATTTTGATTTAATTTAGTTAAAATAAAATAACACGTTTCAAAACCTAATTTAAATAGGATTAGAGAAATTTAGAAATATGTGATATAATTTAATAAACTAAAATAACACGTGTCAAAATCTTATTAACCTGTTGACACGTGTCGTGATCATATTAATTATTATGTTTGACGCATCAAACTTTATATAATAAGATGATCATTATTCTTCGTTTCGTTTTCCTTTTATATAAACTTAGAATTTTCCACTTTAAAAAATACAAAAGTATATCATGTGATCTGAAAAGAGAATCTCACTCAAGACTCAAAGACTCCTTCAACCGAAAGAAACCTAGAAGTTTCTACTTTTCCTATTTGGCCCATTCAATTTTGTAACTTGATTCTCATTGCTCGTGGTATCCAAGTGGTCCAAATGTTTTTTTGCATTTTGTTTTCTTTTGTATATATATAATCAAGAATCCATAATTTTTTCAAGCCGGAGACCAAAGCAGGACTAATATAATCTGCTCAACTATCACACGCTTCATTTGTCGTCCAATTTTCTTTTCTTCATGGTAATGAACGAATAGATATGAATACTAGTCTTTATATCAAGAGAGAGTCTATGAAGACAATTATATAAACTTAAAATTGGTTATATATACTTCCAAAAACAAGTTTTAAAAAATTATAGATACAGGTATGTATTTAAAAATCATGAACATCTTTTAACATGCACAACTAGTGAATTTGAATATGGCTACGACTAAACAAAAGAAATATACAAAGACATCAAATCTACATTTAGTAAACAATAATCTATAAAGCTTTCAAATAGCTGGATGTGGCCTTGTTACACCAATTTTTACTTTCATTTATCAAAAAGTAATCGAATGATCACCTCAATAAGTTTTTCAATTTTGTTCGAACTAGAGGAAATTTTGAAATTTGTCATATGGTTGCTTGAGTTGGAAACAAACAATAGAAAGTGAAAAGGTAACAGAATTTTTTTCACTTGTTTCTAGAATGAACTATGAAGGCTCGTGTGTTTTTCATGATCCATGGCAATATAAAGAGAATATTAGCAACAATAAGAAAACAACAAGAAATCGAGAGCAAATTTCAAAGTCGAACAAAATTGGGTTTACACAAAGTCCAAAACTAGCTTGACATACTTTTTGTTAAACATCTTTCTCGTGAAGCTTTAATTCTATTGAAATATAATTATGTGGAATATCTTGAGAGAATCTATTAAAGACTTGAAATGCGATAGGTTCAATGGCCCCCAATTTAGGTCAATCGGGTCACGTCAAACTCGTGTTTAAAGCATTCGAGAATAAAATTCTACTTGTTTTGTTTTTAAAAGTTATAGCATTATTTGTAGAATCGTTTTAACATAAATTGCTACATATTATTGGTTTTATTCGCTATATTAGTATTTTAATCGTAGAGTTGTTTTGTTATAAAATCTCTAAGTTATGAAAACATCATCATCCAACAACTTGTTCTCCTCGCCTAACATGTATTAAAATTTACAATGCTTTTCATGTTATGCGAAAATATTTTTTTTGTGATCATAATTATTTATTTGGAGTATTTATATAAGTAAATAGCCATCTAAATACACGTTTTGAGTGTTAAATGATATGTGATGCTATGTTTATAAACTAACGTAGGGTCTATCTAGTTTGTCTTAACATTCAAACTTATTTGATTATTGTAGTTAATTATGTTGACATACTTACACACAACCTTCCCACTACGCTAAACAAACGCATGCATAACAACCAATAATTAATTAAGATAAGTGTGCTGTGTGCAATCTTAAACTAATCTACAATTGTCCAGACACCCAAGCACGAAAAGGCAAATATTGTAAGAAACTCTTAATTAATACGAGTTTCATGTTGAAGCTCTCTTCATTGGAACATATCGAGATGTCTGAGAAAACATTTAATAAACAATTAGGGAAACTAATGAAAATGATTCTACTAATCTAGTAACTCTACTCATTTGTTCGAAAATCGAAACCAAAATTTCGTTCCTATAAATACATATTTTGAAAAATTTGATGGTTATTTTTCCTATCCTAGGTTTGTTTTTAAATATGACAAATATTTTATAAACCAAAGATTTTAATATGATTTATTTTTTGTTCCTTAGCTTTATTGCTTATTATTAGAGTTGGATATGAACCAAATATTCTAGTAACTCCACTCATTTGTTCAAAAATCACTAATAATTCTACTCATTTGTTCGAAAATCAAAACCAAAATTGGGTTTCCCTTAACTACATATTTTGAAAACTTTTTATGGTTATGTTTTCTATCCTAGATTTTGTTTTTAAATATTTCAAATATTTTACAAACCAAATATTTTAACATGATTATCTAGTAACTCTACTCATTTGTTCGAAAATCGCTAATAACTCTACTCATTTGTTCGAAAATCAAAACTAACATTTGGTTTCCCTTAAATACATATTTTGAAAACTTTTTATGGTTATATCTTCTATCCTAGATTTTGTTTTTAAATATTTCAAATATTTTACAAACCAAAGATTTTAATAAGATTATCTAGTAACTCCACTCATTTGTTCGAAAATCGCTAATAACTCTACTCATTTGTTCGAAAATCAAAACCATAAGTTGGTTTTCCTTAAATACACATTTTAGAAACTTTTTATGGTTATGTTTTCTATCCTAGATTTTGTTTTTAAATATTCCAAATATTTTACAAACCAAAGATTTTAATATGACTATCCAGTAACCCTACTCATTTGTTCGGAAATCGGTAATAACTCTACTTATTTGTTCGAAAATTGAAACCAAGATTTGGTTTTCCTTAAAAACATATTTTAAAAACTTTTTATGGTTATGTTTTCTATCCTAGATTTTGTTTTGAAATATGCCAAATATTCTACAAACCAAATTTTTTTAAAATAGTTATCTTTTATTCTTTAGATTTGTTGTTCATTAATAGAGTTAGATACGACGAACCGAACGTTTTACTTAGAAAAATCTAGGATATTAATACATAACAAAAAGTATGAAAAAGATGAAATATTATTAATAGAAAATCTAAACATATGGAAACAAAAATTTCTTTAAATTTCAAAATGTAGTTGTTCTCCTATAAATACAAACAAGAACTATACAGTTTTGAAGAAAGTTAAGTAGAAAAAACACACATAAAAATGGTCAACAAGTGTAGACCACGCGCTATAGTAAGCGTCGGTTGAATCTAAAAGAACACATAAAGAATCTTCTGATCTCTCTTCTTCAAAGTCTTTACCTCAAAATCAAATCTCTCTCTCTCTCTCTTGTTCATCATCACTTACATTTCCTCTGTTTTCCGGGAAAGTTTTCTAGCTTTTCCTGGAAAACAAAAACCCTTTTTTCTGTTTTTGCAAGATTCAAGATTGTGAATCTTGAAAGATGAGAGAAGAAGAAAGTTCCAATTGGTTCACTAACCTAGAACAACAACTTCCATCACAAGAAGAACTCATACCATTATCTCAATCTTTAATCACACCAAATCTCGCCATAGCTTTCGATCTCCAAACAACCAACACAAACTCCGGTCAACAACAACAACAACAACAACAACAAACCAATTCAACCGCTGCTGCAGAATCCTCCGGAGGAGGAGAAGAACAAGCAAGAACAGTAAAACGACAGCGTTTAGTATGGACACCACAGCTACACAAACGTTTCGTAGACGCAGTTGCTCATCTCGGTATCAAAAACGCAGTTCCTAAAACCATTATGCAGTTTATGCGTGTTGAGGGTTTAACAAGAGAAAACGTTGCAAGCCATTTGCAAAAATATAGACTTTATCTCAAAAGAATGCAATCCGGCGCCGGAAATGTCGCCGGAGGAGTTGGTGATTCTGATCATCTCTTTGCTAACTCTCATGTTCCTCCACAGTTTCTCCTTCCCATAAGTAGACAAAACTCTGACCAGTTCATGCCTTCTTTTGTCCCAATCTCGTCTCTTCAGCAACATCAGCATCATCAGCAACATCAGAGTCAGTTCCTTCACCGTGGAATCTCCGCCGTGAATTTTACTTCTCCGGTGAACAATGGGAAAGTGATGGATCAGTCATTGTTCTTGGCTAGACAGAATCAGCAACAACAAGTTTTTAGACCTCAAGTGGCTAATTACACCGAGGATTTGGTGGAATCAAGAACCAAACCGGTTTTGACTCTGTTTCCAACTCGAACCGATTGAATAATACCGAGTTTAAGGCGTAAACCGATTGGAAGTTTATGGTTTTATTGGGTCTTTGTTTGTGTCATGAGTTGATTGTTCTGTTTTATGTTTCAATGTCTCTATAATCTTTGTGACCATTGGTCTCTTTTGGTGTAAAGATTTTGAGTCTTTCTATGTAAAATCCTTATTGGATAAAAAAAAAAGTACTTTATTTTGTGTTCTATAAAGTGATATTTGCACTGAATATCATAAAAGTATTTTGCATTGATTAATCTCTCAAATTCAAGAATCTAATAGTAACGAAAGTACCAAACCCATATACATATAGAATATATATATAAATATATGTTTTATGTAAAAATAAAATATCTATATATATTGACCAAACAATTGATATAAAAAAAGTACAGTGTACAAAGAACATGAAACAGCCAAAAAGCAAGGACTAGACAATGCCAGTCAGAATCTGGATCAGATGCTCTCATATCCTTAATCATACCTTAATTATTTTATTCATGTACATAGAATTCAGTTATGGGACCAAGCCCAATCAGGATTTTTCTATATTATCTATCGTAATAATCTTGATTTAAAGCAAAACTATAGGTTATTTATTGGGTAGGGAAGGATCAATTAAAAAGCAATGATGGTGTGTTCAATAGCTGGCATGTTCTCTGATCTACTTCTATCAAAAGTCTTACACCAATAAAAGTCTTTGGAACTATTAGTTTTAAAGCTATGAAAGCCATAATCACAAGGCACATTTCAAATTACAAATCTTGAAATCGTGGTAATAAAGATTATATAGCATTTCTGGTAAAATGAAGACTGTAAATGCTGCAATAGTCATGTGCCACAAGTTTTGTACTTTATGGTTTACAAATTACAGTATTAAGTATTGTACAATTCTTTAAGGTTATTGAAAAATGGGCCACAAGTTTTATGGTCCGGCCCACTTAGAGCAACTGTCTTTTTGGATTTAGATGCAAAAGCTTGATAATAATATAGTGTAACAAAAGAGTAGAGATTGTCTTGTAATAAAAGTGGTCAATGGTTCCAACAACAGCAGAAAAAAAATCTAAAAGACTACATCTATAGAACATGTTTGGATACAGACATGGACTGAACAGTTCCCAAGGTCAGGGATTTGGGTGCCTGCAACAATAAACAAAAGGAGAGACCACAATGGTTAGATACTATGGTTTAACAGAGAGCATGAAGAAAGTTTTTAAGAGTGAAAATTAACCTGAAAAGATGCGAGTCTGAAGCATTCAATGTTTGTGCATAAGTCATTGTGGCACTAGGCCACTCTGTATAAGCAGGTGCGATACTAGACGGTTGATTTAGTGATTGAGTACAGAAAGTGTTCATAGCCCGGTTTAACGGATGTCCGTAGTTTAAGCTGGCTTGCGGTCTTGGCATCTGTGGGAAAACCGCGTCATTGAACGGAAGCTGAATTGGTATTTGATTGAAGTTTTGTCCCGGTGGTGTAACCCTCACGTACCTGCAACACCGCGAAACCCGTTAATTGTGATGAAGAAACCATAGCGTAAAGGTTATTTATCATTAGAGTTAATGGAAGATTTGTTTACCTGTTACGGTCATAATCAGGATCATACCGATCCTTCTCTCTATCTCTAATAATCGCAACCCGAGAAGTTCGACCTGACTCTCTGATAACACCATTCCTCTCTACATCAACATGATTACTATTATTATTGATTACAACTTCGGTCTCATTTCTACTCGGACGTGTACTATTGTGTCTCGTGTCAAGATAACGCGGAGGGGGAGGAGGAGGAGCTCGTGTTGAAGAATCTTCAGAGTCTGAACTACTCGGGCTATTAAAGATACGAGCCCGAGCTTTCTCATACTCTTCTTTCCTCTCTTCAACGCTTCTCAAAAGATTCTTCTCTACTCCTGAACCACTTCCTATCCCAGATCCTCTGTTAGGTCTAGGCTTAATCGCGAGTTTAAAACCTTCAGGTCTACGATTAAACTCAGGTTGCTTTACAAGAATCTCAGACAAACACACTAAAGGATATCTACTTTCCACTGTTTTCGTCGCGAGGATTCTGTTCTCTGAGCCATCTACACCACCACCTTCTAAAGCCGTTGTGAATAACCCGTAATGCTGAGCAACACGGTGTGCAGCGAGACGAAGATAAGACGTTGGTAAAGGCTTGAACTCATATTGTTGCTGCTCTGGACTTTGAAAGAACTTTTGTATATCTAGCTCCATTCGCAATACTAAACACACCCACACCAAAAACACACACAAGAGGAATGTTAACATCCATTGACCAATGATGCTTATACAAGTCTCAATTCTGAAAACCCTATTCCCTAAAAGAGAAATTAGAAATCAACCAAAACCCTAACTATGAACTCCAATTAGAAATAAATAAAAACAGAATTTCACACAAGTCAATAACGAACCCTAATCAGATCAAATCAAGCAAAGGAGGAAAAAATTGACTTTTTGAATAAAGGGTTTTTAAGAAATTGAGTTTACTTGTGAGACGATGACGAGGGTTTTGAAGAGCTTCGACTAAAAAAGGATCCACCATAGCTTCCTTCTCGCTCATACCAGCCATGGATGGATATAGCTTCTCTCTCGATCTTCGTTTACTGTTTATCCTCGTGGAAATTAAGGAAAACTCACCAAAGAGACGTAAAGGATTGAAATTTCCAGAGAAGAATTGAATAGAGATTGAGAAAACAAATCGATTAGATTTGACAACCAAAAATCCAAAATCCAAGAAGGTGAAGGATTGGAAAAGACCTTATTACCCTTTTGTTTCTCTCTCTCTCTCACAGAAACTATTTGCGAGAAAATAAAATAAAGTTGAAGCAGCCTTTGGAATTTTAAAACACAAAGTTGTTGTTTTTGAGGACACAAAAACTAAAGAAGACAACTTTTCCTTTTGACAAAAAGTTAAAAAGACTATCATTTGGTCTTAATCTTATGATTTGGTGTGGTCGGTTTTGATTCTTGATTTCAAAAGTTGAAACACAACCAAATGTTTAGTATTTACATATGAAGAAGTTATGTAGTTACAACTTACAAGAAACCTTTTTTGTACAGACCAAACAAAGCACTAAGTTTATCTTTCATCACAATATAAGTGTTTAGTGTATATTCTATAAAAGCTTTGTATTCACATATGTGACATAAAACCCAAAAGCTAAACCACAAACTTTAGTGAAATTTGCCGTTTTGAGACTTGATCACTTCAACCATGAACTTCTCTAGTTTGTTGCCTCTCTCAAGCTTCAGAAGCAGTTCGAATTTCACAGAGTCTTCAATCACCTGTGCGTAAAAAAGATTGTCCCTTTACATAATTAGATGCTAGGGTGGTTTTGTTGATTAAGAAAAAGATGATGAACATAAGGAAACAACTCAACCTTTGCTCTGGCTAGGATTATATCAACGAGTTTATACGGGAACAACGAGTTTGATTTCTGTTGAATCGATTTCATGGCATGCTTTGCTGCTTCTTGGACTTCAGGGTCATCTGTAGATACCGATCTCCAGTCGAATCCATTCCCATCTGCCTCAAGCAAAAGCAAACAAATCAAGGAACATAAACTCTTGCTAAGATCAAAACCGAAAAGAGAACAATTATATGCACCCCAAAGACTAAACTTCAAGATTTTACATTTCTCAAGCTGATCAAAGAAATGACAATCACCGATGTTCATATTACCAGACTAGAGGTGTGATGATACAGTTGAATTGATTACCTGGTCTCAAGCCAAAGTCGGAAATAGTGAAGAAAGGGATAACACTCTTGAACTCTTTAGAATGAAAAGTAAAAACTTGCTACGATCAAAATCAAAAAGACGAACAATTCTATGCATCCCAACGACTAAACTACACGGTTCATTCTAAATACTAAACTAGCTGATCAAAAGTACAAGATTACTATTATCATATCATCAAAACCAGACACGCCGTGAGAATCTTCACTTCACAGTTAATTACCTGGTTTCAAGCCGAGGTCGGAAATAGTGAAGGAAGGGATAACAACGTTCTTAAACTCTTGAAGCTGCTTAAAGTTCATCCATGGCTTCACCCAAACTTTAGCCTCATAAACCTTCTTCTCACCGGCTTCGATGACTTCAAGCGTAAGACGGTAAATCTTACCAGCAACCACCTGCTCTGTTGCCTTTATCACTCTAGCAAGCTCAAGAACAACATTCTACACATCAAACCCAAACAACCAACAAAATATCAAAACGCAATTTGATTAATCTCATAAAATTCTTCACCACTACTATAGTTTTCTCTGTAACTAAAACAAAGAATCAATCCTTAAAACTCTAATCATCACTCTCTGTATCAAGAACATACCAAATATTGATTCTCAATCATACAAATCGATTCAAAGAATCAACATCATCTAACAAAAGAGCCTCTAATCCTAAACCCTAAATTCCAGAAACTTACGAAATTAGGTTAGAGGAAAGTGAAATCAAACCTCTCGCTTATTGTGTTCTTGAACAGCAAAGAGAGCAATATCATCGATCTCTGAACCACCACCGTTCGAATCAATCGTTGAATCGCTGAATCCACCAAGCTTCATCTTTACGAAGTTGTTGTTGTTGTTCTCATCGTTTTCTTCACTGCACATCACAAACTGACCAAATCCAAAAACGAGAACCAACGATACGCAGATCAACATCATACAAATCGATGAACGTTTCGTCTCCATCGTTTCTCAGATTCTCAAAAGTTTTTCCGATCTAAAACTCCGATGAGATTTTTCCCAGATTGATTCCGTTAAAGAGAAGCAAAAGTAGTCACGGAGAAATTTATAATGGGCCATAATATTAGGCTTTAAAGCCCATTTAAAATTTTGAGCTTTGGTCTCACCTCAAGGGTCCATTTGTTTTTGGTTTTACTTCAGTGACTATAATTTATAATGATGATAGGATTAGATCTTGTTTGACTGTAGCAACAATTAGATCTTGTTTTATTGTAGGCTGTAGCAAGGTTTTTGTATAAAATTATTTTGTAAGTGTAAAAGTATTGGGATTTTGTAAGATTATTTTTTTTTTTTTTTCTTTGTAATTAACTAACATTCAAATGAAAGGAAAAACCAAATTTATTATACTTTTTCAAGTTAACAGATTTGGATTTGATACAATACATGGTGTTGAAAAAGAAATGTGGTTACTTGAATCGAATCAAAACTGAATCGAACATAAAAACAAAGCAAAACTCAAACAAACATTTATTGGAAAAGAGAAAACACTGAAAGAGAAACACGAGTTTCAAAGCTTGAGAGAAAGAAAATCATCTTCTTTTTCAGCAATTACTTTTGTTGCACCGGTTGGTTTTTTAGGCCATGCTTGGACTTGAGAGCTACTTCCAATACCAAGACAAAGGTCCAAATTCATCGGTGATGGTTGTGGTTGGGGTTGGGCCATTGCTGGTTGGAATGGATTATCGGCTGGGGCCCAATTATGGCCCATCATTCCATGATTTGGTTCAATCTGTAGACTTGCCATGCTAGATCTGCGTGATGTGACAGACTCATTGAAGCGAGGTATTTCAAAGCCTGGTGGAACCGGGTATTGGTTAGGAGTTTGTGGATACAGACGTTGAACCGGATTGGCTAGGTAAATATGCCGCATCATGAGGTGTCCTTGTCTGGTCATGAGATCTTTATCCCATACACAAGCTCTGTGATGACGACCCCGTGCTTGTGTTGTGGCGAACTTCTTTGGACAATAGTCGCATTTGTACTTCAACCCCTCTCTCGACTCGACAATATAACAATCGTCGCTCACACCACTACTGTGGCTTGAATCCGAGGACAACACTTCGTTATCAGTCGGATCCATTAGACTTTTAATTCTTTTGAAAAAAAATTAGTGACTTGGTTATATGATTGCACTTAGATGAGTATTTATAGATTAGAAACTTTGTATGTATTTTAAATATCATGGAAAGTTATTTGTTTACATGCTTGAATAAGAAACAAATCTGTCGTTTCGACGACTAATTCTTATAAAGTTAAGTTACTAATTCCGACGACTTTTATATAAGGTTAACTTTTTAATTAGATATTATCCAAAATTTTAGATATGATTTTATGTGAAGAAATATAAAAATTGTAAAAGAGTTTTTAAGAAAAAAAATTTTTTAAAGGGTTTTTAATGAAAAATCCCCTGAATTATTTATAAAATGTGAAAAATCCCTTCAATTACTTTTTTAGTGAAAAAACCCACAATTAAGGTTTGTTAGTGAAATTAACCCTCCGTTTACGGTAACATTTAAATCCTACCAAATAATTGTTATTTTGTTAAAACAAATATAAGGTGTTTCAAATAATGACAAAATTGCAAGATGTTTACATGTTACTATGAAGGATTGTGTTGGCTAAGTTGTCATGTCTTCTTCAGCCATAGTCGTGTGCTTCTTCCTCGGTCTTCCTTGTGGTTGTGTTGATATGGTTTATGCGGTTTTTACGTAAAAAACTTGATGTTTTAATTATTTTTTTTAGCCGCTTTGTTATTCTTTTAACAAAAAACAATGTTTTGTATAATTTATACGTTACCGTAAATAAAAGGTTAATTTCATTGACAAAGCTTAGTTGATGATTTTTTCGCTAAAAGAATAGTTGAAGGAATTTTTTAAAATTCATATATAGTTGAAGGGATTTTTTTACTAAAAACCCAGTTCAAAATTAAGGTTTTACCTTATATACCAATGTGTTACCAAACTATGTTTCAATATGATAGTTGTGGATGCATATTGATATAACTTAACAAACAAATCTATCATTTGAAGACTTTCACATAAAGTTTAATTTTTTTAATTACAACCACTTTCACATACAGGTAAATTTTTAATTACTCTTAACTACCACAACTTTCACATCCTATTTAATTGAGATTTTGGGAATCATATATATAATTAGGAAGTCCTCTCTCCATCTAAGGTGTCCACATAAGCAAAAAAAAAATTTAACAATTAATTTTAGTTTTAAGTTCATTTAGTTCATGTTTATGTATATTTATTGTTACTTATAGCTACTAATTTTTTAATTAAATTAAAAAACGAAAAATAAGTCAATAAATTACTAAAAGTAGAAATTAATATTTGAGTATTTACTATGAATTTATGATAACGATAAAAGTTTATATATTCAATTTCAAAAATTGGAAATATGTAAAATGAATATACATATAAGAAAAAGTGAATAAAGATATTAGCGACATCAAAGAAAAAAAATCTTCAGTGTCAGAAAATTGTTAAGAGGCTATTGATTTTTTTTTTGTCATGAACGCACTTACATTTATTCGTTAAAGAAATACATGAACATATTTGAACCAATGAGGGATGAACATGTTAATATAAGAAGTTGTTGATCTAAAGATAAAGAATATATATTATTTAACTAAAAGGATACTGAACCATCTAATTAAAGATGAAATAATAAGATGAAAATTTAGGATATACGATTTTATTTATAATGTTATATGATTTTATGGAAGTAAGAAAGAAAATATGAAAGTGTTATAATACTATTATTTTAAAGATATAGGGTATAAATTGGTGGAAGACAAAAAAATCACGCATTGGTTGAGTTATGTTTTACTAAAAATAAGTAAACAAAGTAACATAAAATTGTAAATAGTTGAATCAATTTTTTGTCGTTAAGTTTAATAAATTCATCATACAAACCATATTTCACGATTATTTGAGTATTTATGTTCGAATTAAAAATTACAATAATGAATTACTTTTATTTATATGGCAATAGAAAATAATCAAAATATTACAAATTTATATATAAGAGCGCTGAATAGAAATGTTAATAAAAAATAATAATAAAAAAAT
Source organism: Arabis alpina (assembly GCA_900128785.1). Taxonomy (NCBI): domain Eukaryota; kingdom Viridiplantae; phylum Streptophyta; class Magnoliopsida; order Brassicales; family Brassicaceae; genus Arabis; species Arabis alpina. The sequence goes on from LT669795.1 coordinate 2,857,563, forward strand.
AGATTCAATGATGTTAATTATTGAAGTATCGTAATTGAGTTTTACCCGGTTGTTAAGAGACTGAAGGCTTTAAAAAAAGAGGATGTATGATTTCACTAAAGGATATTGAACGATTTCACTAAAATAAGAAAATAAGGTGAAACTTTAGAATATAATATTTTATTCAAAATGTGATTTTCAGGTTTTTGAAGTAGAAAAGAAAAAAAATTGAAAACGTTGTAATATCGTAATTTAAAATAAATAATTTTTTTTGATATATATATATATAAAATATAAAATTAATGGTCACATTATTCATAAATTGTATAGCAAAAATACCGAGAATAATTTGTGATCTTTATGTAAAAATGTACGTAGTTCTACAAAAAGGCATTCCCCGGCGAGCTTCTGTAATTCAATATTTGAATCAATGATTTTAAAAATCTAGAGAAACAAAAACTATTTTCGAAATTAAAAAAAAAACGTAAGAAAAAAATTATGTATAAATTAACTTTCTATAATTATATTAGTGTTTTGTGAAAAAAAGACAAAAGTAAATATATTGATTATATTTAGAATTTGTTTGAAGATTGGATGAATTTATTATGCAATAATAGATAAAATAATAAGTTTTCAAAAACTAAACAGCTATTTATTTAAAATCAAATACCAAATTGAAAGAATTTCAAAAAAAGAATTAAAAACAAATAATAATTGAAAATATGATATTATAATGTGTAAATAAATGTAAAATATATATACTAACATAAAATACTTACTAATTCATGTTATACATGATATTGATAGAAAACATAGGAAAATAACACAAAAATATCAAAAGAAGCTAAACTCGCGCAACGCGCGAGTCCAACCCTAGTAAATATAATTCCTCTGTGCACAACTTACAAAGCTTTCCTATCAATAATAATTAATAAGACATGTTTGAGGAAATAACTGAAACACACAAGACACTGAATACACACCTGCCACATGAAAGCATGAAAGAAATATACACACCTACCACATGAAAGCATGAAAGAAATATACAGTACATGATTATATTAGAGTGATCACACTGTATAATAAACAAAAAGAAGAAATCCTCAAGACAAAGATTAATAGAATAGCTTCGCAATACAATACAAGTAAAAGCTTTTTCAAGTCCCAAATTGAATAAAGAAAAGAACCAATTGTGAGCTAAAGACAGATTTTAACACACTATATGAGAGTATTTATGAAAAGAAAACATGAACCCTGAGAAAACATATTTTAGTCCTACAAAAAAAAACCAGCATAACATAAATAGTATACATCTTGTGGCATTTCTGATACGCAATGGGAGCTTCCAAGCCTCTTAATCTCTGCATTTTTCCACAACAGCAAAGCAAGCAAGGGTTAAGATGTTAGTCCCCAAACTTCCAACAACAATCATGTAAGAGAAATCAAGGTACAAGAGCTCCAACTAACATCACACCTGCACAAATTAACATTAGCAACAAAACAAAGATTCGTGTTAATGATTAAGCCGTATACATTAACAGAGACAAAACAACTTTTGGAATCTATGTTAGTAGCAGTTCTTTCACATGGAAAAACTGAAAACAAATGCATCCCATATGGGCAGAGAAAGCACATTAGAAGGAAAAACAAAACAACATGATAGACTGACAAATATTCCAACTCCCAAATACCAGGACAGATGCTCCTTTACATGTCGTGGCCTGTGGGATTGCTCACAAACGCATCAGTAACCAGATTAATGAGCTACAGCAATTAGTTATCATATGAAAAAACTAGCAACAGAGAAATACGTAAAAACGAATATCTAAGAAGAAAGACTTTTGAGGAAAAAAAAGGTAGTAGTCACACAACATGGAGGACTTGAATCATCCTGCAACTGCAAGTCTAAAAAAGGAGGTTGGAAAATATTTCTAAAACATACGAAAACTTCGTGGAAGAAAAGTTGTACCACTTGATTCAATTTAAAAACCTGTAGGGAAATCCAAACAGAATATCAAATGAGGACATCTTACCTCTCCACTAGGGAGTTTCTCCTCAGAACACACATGCTACTTAATCTCGGCCATGAACTTCTCATACTCAGAATCTCGTACAGCAGATGGATTCTCTGCAGGAGGCTGTACTGGAGGCTCGGGAGGAGGCCAGGGTACGTTCCCCATGGTCTGTGAATAGCCAACAGTAGGCGGCATAGGAGGATTACTCATGCTTTGGTAATGATCAGTAGACGAGACTGGCACTGGCAGTGGAACAGCATTGTAATAAGATGGATAACTATTATATGGAGGCTGCCCAGGCATACCTGTAACTGAGCTCACATAGACATTTCGTGGCCCAGATGAAGCAGGAGCACCATTGTCTGCTTGTACCCCTGGTGGGAGGCTTTGTTGACTTTCATTAGATGATGGGTATTGAGGAGCAGTGCCAGGCGGAGGAGCTTGTGCCACATGAGGAGGAGGTGGTGGTGGGTAGTGCATTCCATACGGAGGCATATGTTGACCAGGGACAGGAGGAGGAGGAGGAGCATACGGATAATAGGAAGGAACAGGAGGACCCCAAGGAACTGGAGGTGTTGAATAGCCTACAGGAGGAGGATTTGGCAGTTGCCCGCCAGTGGCATATTGTTGTGAAGGATAAGGACCAGCCTGCTGGTTTGAAGGAGGATAAGCTTGAGATGGTGGCGGAGGGCCTGGAGGTGCGGTTGGCGGTGGCGGTTTACCTGCAATCCTGACAGCAAGTGTTTTACCTTCTAACCGATAGCCATTCATTGCATGTACAGCAGTATTGGCCATGTTAACATCAGCATATTTGACGAAACCATAGCCTCTGCTCATACCAGACACACGGTCCTTGATTACCTTTGCCTTCACAATTTCACCAAAGGATGAAAAAAGACTAATCAAACCATCGTCTTCAAGCATCGGAGGTAAGAACCCAATGTACAGATTTGTTTCGTCATATTCATTTGAGGACTTTGTCGGAGTTGACCCTAAGCCAGGATGTGCACTTGCCTTAGCCCATGGAGGATCACTTCCCGGACCAAGAGCCAATGTAGTACTCTGTTTGAGAGAAGATTCAGGGACAGTTCCTCCCAACTCTGCCAAGAAGTTCTGATATTCATCATCCATTTTCTTCCCAGTAGTACCTTTCACAGGACAATCAATAGTAGGGTGTCCACCATCACCACAAATCTTGCAAAGAACATCACTCTTAAAGGTATTTGTACGAGCAGTAGGACACGCATACTGTCTATGCCCTGTCTCGCCACACATTCTACACAATTCTCCATCCCTAATAGTTCCATTCAAGGTAGCAAGTTCCCTAAGCTGTTCCCTCTTGTGCTCATTCAGCCCCTCATCAACAGGTTGCAAAAGCTTCTCAATCATACCACCAGCAGCTTCAAGTGCTTCCTGAGTCTCCGCCTCAACTAAAACATGCAATTCCTCGTTCTCCGAAGGATCGTACTTTACATCCTTATTCTTCTGAAGCCTACCTTCTTTCACAGACCCTTTACCCCGAATCACAATCTTCGCACCTGTTTCCTTCTCCAACCTCTTCTGAGTATTCCCTCTCGGACCAATAATAAGACCAATAAAGTTGTAACCAGGATATTCCTTTTTCGGTATGAAATACTTCTTCTGTAGCTTAGGAGGTCTATAATCAGCAGGTGGTTTAAAAGCTGGATTCTTTTTAATAATCTGAGAAATGATTTCTTGTCTTTCTCTATTCAATCTCTCTTTTGCTCTATGCTCTCTAGTGTTTACCCTAATACCAAAGTTATCATAAATAGGTTCTGGTGAAGGAGACCTGTTTCCTTCAGGCTTATCATCTAAAGGCATACCAGACTGCAAAATCCTACTGATCTCAAGTAACCTAGTATTCAAACCTTGAATCTCTGGATCAAACTCAATACCTTTCATGAAATCAGGTAACTGAATCACTGGCTTTGGTTCATCATCTGCCCATCTTGACTTTCGCTTTCTAGTTCCAGTACCACCTTCCGCGTTAGGGTTACTAGACTCAGAAGCTGGAGGATCCCATCGGCTACGACGACGACTCCGACCTGTAGTCTCTTCCTCTCCACCGGATTGATTGCCATTAACGTTTGTATTGGGTATAGGGTTAGAAGAATCGTTTAAACCCTCAGGAGAAGGGTTTTTCCGATGATCTGAAGCGAGCGAAGCAGTGTTGGAATCGGAGGAAGGAGGAGGTTGATCTGGAGTATGTGAACTAGGATTTGAATCGTTTGATTCGATGGAATCCATAGCGAGCTCAAGAACTAGGGTTTCAGATCCGAGAGAGAGAGAAGAGGCAAGAAATCGCGACTCTACGGAATAATATTTTGTCTTTGTTTATTCAATAAAAATCGTAAAAAAAATAAATATTTTTAAGGGTGATTTCTAATTATTAACTTTAAAATTTTCAATATTGTTTTGTTTGTTTATGTTTATGAAACTTAAAAGATAAAAAAAAAAGTGATATAAATGACTCTAGGTAATAATTTTTTGTCTTTGTTTATTCAAAAGTGTCATTAGAATGATGAAGAATTCACCGAAAAACTAAAATGTACAATTTCTTATTAGAAGTTTAGATTATGTCTTCTAAAAGTTGACTATATAAAGAGTCTCTAACTAAAAGTATAAACTCTTATATATAATTGTCTATATTTTTTTTTCAATTTCAAATAGCAAAAACTCAATTATAGGTCGTCGTACTTAAAAATATAATCTTATGTGAAAATCGTCGAAATGATAGATTTGTTGTTAAGTTCTATCAAGATACATTTACAACTATCTTATTCAAACATAGGTTGGTAACATACATTGGTACATAAAGTAAAATCTTAATTTTGAATGTAAATTATGTAGAATGTGAAAGTCGTCGCACTTTAAAAACATTATGTGAAAGTCGTCGAGATCGTAAATTTGTTTGTCAGGTTCTTTTAAGATACATTTACAACTGTCTTATTCAAACATAGTTTGGTAACATATCTTGATAAATAAGGTGAAATCTTAATTTTGAATGTAAATTATATAAAATGTGAAAGTCGGTCATACTTAAAAATATAACCTTATGTGAAAGTCGTCGAAATGATAGATTTGTTTGTTAAGTTCTATCAAGATACATTTACAACTATCTTATTCAAACATAGTTTGGTAACATACATTAGTATATAAAGTAAAATCTTAATTTTTTGAATGTAAATTATATATAATGTGAAAGTCGTCGTATTTAAAAATATAACCTTAAGTGAAAGTCGTCGAAATGATAGATTTATTTGTTAAGTTCTATCAAGATACATTTACAACTATCTTATTCAAACATAGTTTGCTAACATACATTGGTACATAAGGTAAAATCTTAATTTTGAATGTAAATTATATAGAATGTGGTAGTCGGTCATACTTAAAAATATAATCTTATGTGAAAGTCGTTGAAATGAAAGATTTGTTTGTTAAGTTCTATCAATATACATCCACAATTATCTTATTGAAACATAGTTTGGTAACATACATTGGTACATAAGGTAAAATCTCAATTTTGAATGTAACTAAAAAAATAATTTTATATTTCTTGACATAAATCATAACAAAAAATTGGACCATATCTTTTTTAATAGTCATTGGAATTAAAAACTTAACTTTATAAGAATAGTCGTCGAAACCATAGATTTTTTTCTTATTCAAACGTCTACAAATATAACTTTCCTTAATATTAAAAGTACATACACAATGTCTAATCTATAAATATCCATTTGGATGCAATCCCATAACCAAGTCACTAAAGTTAAACACAAAAACAAATAAGAATCGGATATGGATCCGATTGATAATGAAATGTTGTCTTCGGATTCAAGCCACGATAGTTATTTGAGCGACGATGATTATGTCGCCGAGTGGAGGGAGAGGTTGAGGTACAAATGCAAGTACTGTCAGAGGATGTTCACCAGAACACAAGCATTGGTTGGTCACCAAAATGCTCACGAAAGGGAGAATGATCTCATGAGGAGACAAAGAGATCTCGAGAGCAGACAAAGAGATCTCATGTTGCGGCGTACGAGCTTGGCCAATCCGGTTCAATATCATCATAACCAACAACTTCCTAACCCATACTTGCTCTCACCAGGTCTTGAAATACCTCGTTTCAGAGTTTGTGACATGGTTAATCATTATGACTTCTTCATCCAGTGTATGAAAGCACGCAAAGCTATTTTGGCAGGTCAACAGGTTGATCCAATTTTTGGAATGATGGGCCAGAGGTGGGCCCCCACCGAGAATCCATTCCAACCATCAATGGTCCAACCACAACCACCACCAGTGAATTTGGATCTTTGTCTTGGTATTGGAAATACCTCCCAAACCCAAGCATGGCCTAAAAAACCAACCAGTGCAACAAAAGTAGCTGCTGAAAAAGAAGATGATGATCCTCTCGCTCTCAAGCTTTGAAACTTTAAATGTTTCTCTCTTTAAGTGTTTTCTCTTTCCAAATATTTGTTTGCTTTGTTTTTTATGCTCGTTTAGTTTTGATTCGAGTCAAGTAACACATCTTTGTTTCCCAGCACCACAACCCAAATTTGTTAACTTGAACAAGTATTAATAAATTTGGTTTTTCCCTTTATTTAAAAATATTCGTGTACAAGAAACAAATTAACTTTACAAAGAACCAATAATTTTACACTTAAAAAATAATTACATAAACAAAAAATCATCACTTTTCAAACAAGATCTAATTGTCTCCACCCACAAAAAAAGATCTAATCCTATCATTATGTACATAACTTCTTATAAATTACAATAACTTTGGGGGTGTATTAGTCCATTTATCAGACTATGAACTACAATCTAAAAACACTACAAAATCAAGGGACCAAAATAAAAAAACTTTTCACTCTTTTTTAAAAAAACTTTCGAGTTTCTTCTTCTCAATTCCGCCTCACAGTTTCTTCCACACTTCTCCAATGGCGAACGAAGACGACTCTCCTTCTTCCACAAACCCATCACAACAACAATCTCAAGACTACATCTCAGAGCCATACATGGTAGGTTTCATAATCGCGAACATAGTAGGGTTAAAATACTACTCAGGCCGAATCAACGGCCGAGAATTAGTAGGTCTAGTTCGAGAGCCCTTGAACCCCTACGACACAAACGCAATCAGAGTACTCAATACTCGATCAGCCCAAGTGGGTCACATCGAACGTACCGTAGCCGCCGTTCTATCACCGTTAATTGACTCACACACCATCGTTGTAGAAGGTATTGTACCCAATACTCGTTCTAACACCAATAGGTTTAAAATCCCTTGTCAAATCCATGTTTTCGCGAAGTTAGAAGATTCAATTGCTGTTAAATCGATGATTTTGAGTTCTGGGTTGGTCTTGATTTCGGATTCGGATTCGTCGTTTGGGTTATCGGAGTCTGTTGTGGTTAAGGAACGATTGGGTGGTAATGGAGATAACAAGAGTTTAGATAAGATTTTTAAGCTTGTTGATAAGAATGTGAAGCAGAAGGAGAAAATGGTTGTTGTTGAGCCTCCTAAGGAAGTGATTAAGTCTGAGTTATTTGCTCATCAGAAGGAAGGATTAGGTTGGTTACTTCATAGAGAGAAGTGTGGTGAATTGCCTCTGTTTTGGGAGGAGAAAGATGGAGAGTTTTTGAATGTTTTGACGAATTACCGCACTGATAAACGTCCTGAGTCTTTGCGTGGTGGTGTGTTTGCTGATGATATGGGATTGGGGAAGACACTTACTTTGCTTTCTCTGATAGCTTTTGATGGATACGGAAATGCATCTACTAGTACGCCAAGAGAAGAGACTTTGGATGTCGAGATTGAGAAGAAGGGTAAAAAGAGAGGAAGAGGTAAGAGTAGTGAAAGTGGAAGTCGAAAGAAGCTTAAATCTGATGGTGTTGGCGGCATGAATGTGTCTCGAAAGACAACGTTGATTGTTTGTCCACCTTCTGTGTTTTCGGCTTGGATTACACAGTTAGAGGAGCATACTGTACAGGGAAGTTTGAAGGTGTATATGTATCATGGTAGTGAGAGGACGGACGATGTTAATGAGCTTAAGAAGTTTGATATAGTGCTGACTACTTATAGCACTATGGCTGTCGAGGAATCGAAGGAAGATTCTCCTGTGAAGAAGATGGATTGGTGGAGAATAATTCTGGATGAGGCACACACCATTAAGAATGCAAATGCTCAACAGAGCCGAGCGGTTTGTAATTTGAAAGCTTCTTGCAGATGGGCTGTCACAGGAACTCCTATTCAGAATGGTTCATTTGATTTGTACTCTTTGATGGCGTTTCTACGGTTTGAACCATTTTCGATTAAGAGTTATTGGCAAAGCTTGATACAACGCCCGCTTGGTCAAGGGAACAAGAAAGGGCTTTCACGTTTACAGGTAAAGACAATCATCACATTTTCTGTCTTTTATATGTTTTCTTCCATGGTGAAAAGTTATTCAATTACATGTTATCTTCAGGTTTTAATGGCGACGATTTCATTACGGAGAACCAAAGAAAAGAGTTTGATTGGTTTGCCACCTAAGACTGTTGAAACTTGTTATGTTGAACTTTCTCCTGAAGAACGTCAGCTATATGATCACATGGAAGGAGAAGCTAAAGGTGTTGTGCAGAGCCTTATAAACAATGGAAGCTTGATGCGAAACTACTCAACAGTTTTGAGTATAATCTTACGCCTTAGACAGCTTTGTGATGATCTTTCTCTGTGTCCTCCGGAATTAAGATCTTTCACCACTTCTACGTCTATCGAAGGTAAAAAAGAAAACAGTTACATATCCTTACATTTGGTTGCAAAGCTTAAATCTTTATGTGTTTGTGAAACAGATTTGACTGATAAGCCAGAGTTACTACAGAAGCTGGTTGCAGTATTGCAAGATGGCGAAGATTTCGACTGTCCAATTTGCATTTCTCCACCAGTAGACATCATCATCACTCGATGTGCGCACATCTTCTGCAGGGCCTGCATTCTCCAAACCCTTCAAAGAACTAAACCCGCTTGCCCTCTTTGTCGTGGCTCTTTAACCCAATCCGATCTCTACAATGCTCCTCCTCCTCCTCCGGATACTTCTGATACCAATGGAGAAGACACCAAATCTTCAACCAAATCCTCAAAGGTCTCGGCTTTACTATCGCTTCTCATCGCGTCAAGAGAAGAAAACCCCAACACAAAGTCTGTTGTGTTCTCTCAGTTCAAGAAAATGCTGCTTCTACTCGAAACTCCGTTGAAAGAAGCGGGTTTCACCGTCTTACGCCTGGACGGTTCAATGACTGTGAAGAAACGGACTCAAGTCATTGGAGACTTCGGTAATCCAGAGTTAACCGGACCTGTGGTGTTGCTTGCGAGCATCAAGGCCTCTGGTACAGGCATAAACCTAACTGCAGCCTCAAGGGTTTACTTGTTTGACCCGTGGTGGAACCCTGCTGTTGAAGAACAAGCTATGGACAGGATTCATAGGATTGGACAGACACAAGAGGTCAAAATGATCAGGATGATTGCGAGAAACAGTATCGAAGAGAGGGTTCTTGAGCTCCAACAGAAGAAGAAGCATCTCGCGAACGAAGCATTTAAAAGAAGGCGTGGGAAAGATCAAAAAGAAGTTAACGTTGAAGACGTTATTGCTCTCATGTCACTCTGAAATCTCAACTAGTAACTGAGTAGTTTGCTTCTGTGACTCTGTCTTGGTTAGTTTAACTTAGGGATAGCTTTTGGTTACATGCGTTTTCTGGTTTCAGTCCGGTTTACTTTGTGGCTTGGTTTTAGAAAATTTGACCAAGGTTAACGAGCTTGTATGACTAATGTTAAAGTGAATTTTACGGTTTGCGATTATAGTATTATCGTCTACTTCTGTGTAATTAGTTGAAATTTAGTTGGGCGTTTAGAACTTGTGATGATTCTTCACCTAACATCTTTAATGTTTTACTTGACGTCAACACAATTCTTGTTCTCTATCTTCAAAAATGTCAAAAATCGTTATATAATTCCTCATACCGTAACAACATTACATCACACAAACAATTTCCTAACCAAGTAACAATACAAATACATAAAAGAGACTTCTATTATCTTTGTACTCTTTGTACCGGTCTGATACGTATCCAAACAAGTAAGCCATGCCAATTATCATTTACTACTAAAACACAAGTCACCTCACCAATAAGAGTGCGACATGTGGCAATTATAGCAGAATTTTTTTATTTTCAGAAAAAAAATCTAACGTAATTAAGTAAATAACCCACAAAAATAGGAAACTCAAAATTTAATTTGAAAAACAAAAAATCAGAAAAAATCTAACGTAATTAAATAAATAACCCACAAAAATAGGAAACTCAAAATTTAAATTGAAAAACAAAAAATAGCATTTGCTTACAAAATAGGAAATAATTAATCAAATGTAACTATAGGTAAACTTACGGGTGCGTAGCACCGGACATAATACTAGTTATCATATAAAATGCTTGTCATTTTCTTTATATTTGCTTAGATTTCCCTTATGTTTTGCTTATTTTTTACTTTTTACTGTCAACTTTATTTTTATTATGGATTTAGAAGTTGATATTATGATCTTATGTTCATGTATGGTCTATAATCTATATTATGATTTTTATTAGATTTTATTTATGTTCATGCGTACTTAATTAAATATTGATTTTCATAAAGCTAAAGATGAGAACAATTTTTATTATAAACAAACCAGAGATTACAAAGAATCTCACACCGCTAAACTTCCAACAAACCACCGCGACAACTAATAACGAAAATACTATCACCGCAAGAATTTCTAAAAGGATCCAAAATGGAGTCGGTTTTTGCCTTAAACGTTAATTGAACTATAAACTCTTTATAAATGTTTTATAAATCCAATTTTTTTGGTTTTTTTTAATATATAAACTTTTAAACACTATCCACACTTATATATATCGCGGTTTCAATCCATAAATTTTCTTGAATCATTGGTTCTCGTAGTTAATTGGGGCGGTTTCTAAAATGACCCAAAATTTGAAGTCAACTACAAAACTAAACCCCATTTTCTCTCTCATAAATTTTTTTTCAAATAAATCAAAACATTCATCTTATTTACGGAAATGCCATTATATCTGAATTATTATTTTTTTCTTGAAAATCAGACATTTGATTTCACAAACAAACACCCAATTATATCAACTTATTTACGAAAATGCCATCACCATCAAGTTTCACAACCACCATGAACAACCAAATTGAAGCTCTTCAATGCTTCTTCATCTGATTTTCGTGCATAAATACATCACAAATGAACTCATAACTTCTTGAACTACCATTTCATCTCCAATTTCATCCAAAACACTATGTAAATGAGCATTTGAAAAATTCTCTCACTCACAATCTCTTGAATTTTAGTGGTTTTTGCGATATAACGTCTGGGCTTCGAAGTTAACAGTTAGAGTAGGAATTTTGTGTGTTTAAACGAGCTAAAATCAGAGATCTACGGCAAAACGGAGCTAAAAACCGTATTTTCCGATCTGGTTCAAAAGAGTAGACTTCGTCGGACGTCTGCTGGTCAACGAGAGGTTAGATTTGCAATTGACTTTTTTCAGATTTTTGACGTAGACTTCTCATAGAAGTCTGCTTGTGCTCCTTTATTCTCCTTTGACAAAAAAAAAAATCAGTAGACTGCACGGGAAGTCTACCTAAAAAATGGGTTAGTTTCGCATTTGACCAAAATGTTAACTTTTTTTAGCAGACTCTATACGCGATTCTACTAGCAGACTTCCCTCAGAGTCTGCTCGACTCTGTTTAGGTTATTTTTTGCAATTGACTTTTTGTTGCCTTTTTTGAGTAGACGCTATTTAAAGTCTACTCTATACGGTGAGGTTAGTTTTGTGATTGACCAAAATTTCGAACACTGACTTTTTGAAAATATTTAGAGTAGACTTCCCCAGAAGTCTGCTGCAAATTGAATTTTCAGCAGACTTCTGGGGAAGTCTACTCATTAATTAATTCGATATTAATTCGATATATGGTCAAACACAAAACTAACCGGTTTTTTAAGTAGACTTCTTTTAGAGTCTACTCAAAAAGTCAAAAATAAGTCAATTGCAAATGTAACATCTACTGTTCCAGTAGACTTCAACCGGCAGTCTACTAAGGTGCGTAGACTTCCGTTGGATGTCTGCTAGATATTTATGGTATTAGAAGTCTACCGCGGAAGTCTACTCAAAAATCAAATTGCAAAAATAACCTATTTTTTAAGCAGACTTCTGGGGAAGTCTACTACTAAAAGCCAACATTTTAGTCAAATGCAAAAGTAACCTCGGTAGACTTCAATTAGGGTCTACTTAGCAAGAAGACTTCTATGAGAAGTCTACTGGCTTTTGCCGTAATTGCAAAAACTAACCCATTAGATAGACTTCCGCGGAAGTCTACTAGTTAACGTCAAATGCAGTCTTCTGCGGCAGACTGCTGGTGAAGTCTGTGTTTTTACGTTTTTTAAAAACGAATTTATAGCTTATATGTAATACATTTTGAAGATTTTCTTGCTCTCACATGTGTGTTTTCTAATATGTGATATTCTGTTTGGGTTTGAGATATTTAAATGCAATATTTATGGTGTAAATCAATTTTCTTGTTTGAGTAGTAATTAGCTTTTCACGGTAGACTTCTTCAAAAGTGTACTAGTAGACGGCATGGGAAGTCTGTATTTATGTTTTTAGTAAAACATTATTTTAAAATTATGTATAACGAAATTTTAAGATTTTATTGGTTTGAAATGTGTGTTATATTTTTGCTTTTTTTATGTACTAGTTTGACATCTTCCGCTGTAATGAAACCATTTATTTTTGATTAATTAGTCTTTCGCACATTATAGTAGACTACCGTTGAAGTCATTTGTGTAGACTTTCGATGAAGTCTGCTTCACAATTACATGTCTAAAGTGCAACATTTAAATTCTAAAATTCTACTCATTTAAATTCTAACAACCTAATTTTTTCTTAGTGTTGTTTTTGATCAAAGTTTTTCGGATAACTGTGTGCATTGTAGCTCCAAGTTGGATTTGGTTCACCCAAAGTCATATAACTAAAAGACTTAATGGTGATCGTTGACAACAACAACAACAAAAAAAAACTTTATGGTGATCGCTTGTTCTTTTTGTTATACTTCATGGTGATCTGATCTCTTGTTCTTTTTGTTATTTAACTAGAAACCATATTGATGTGAATTGGTTCATGGTTATCCTCTTGTTCTTTTTGTTATATAACTAGAAACCATATTGATGTGAATTGGTTCATGGTTATCCCTTCTTCTTTTTGACATGTGTTATACTCCGTACATTTAACAAACAACTCAGTTTCATCTCTCACTTATACAGAACGTCAGAACAATTTGTACCAACACTATACTTCGAAGAGAAATTATACGGTACCAACATAAATTGGTCATTAAGGGTACATTCACGGTCCGGTACACATACCAATCCAGTTTAACAATAAACTAAAGGACTACAGCTATGGTACATACTAAACGAAACAAGGAACAACAAATAATCAATGTTTTTGTATAAAAGCTTTGTTGTGGATTTCCCAGACTTATATATCATCATTTTGCAGAGATTTGGCTTTGGCAAGGATCCTTTCTCCATCTTCTAGTTCCATCTCCAATCGCACCTTCCACCTTGTTGTGAAAGAATTTCCTGAACCGAAGCTCAAACAAGATTCTTCTTTTCTTCCTTTCCATCTTTCTAGTTTACGCTGCTCTTCTTGTATATCATGTTTCTTTTTTTCTTCCTTTCCATCTTTCTTAGTTTACGATGTTCTTCTTGGATATCATGTTTCTTCTTTGAAACTGCATCAGGCACACAACAAACGCCATATATCAGTCAATTCATGAATCAACAACTACTTAAACTATGCTCATTGCACTTAAGAAACCACTTGTCAATACTAACACTTCCTAGGATAGATGCAAAGACATTCAGTAACATCCTATGTAAGCAGCGTTTAGATACCAAACCTCTCCACTAACAATGCAGCCAAAAAAATGTCTTCAAATGATGCTCCTGCCAAAAAATGTGAAAATAAGCAAGAAATGAATCAGTCTAATCCAAATTAAGAGAAACACAAACATTAACATAAGCTTAAATACAAGTTTGTACATTTGTTCCAACTGTTGTCAAAATCAATCTTATGCCTACACTGTTATTTTACCAAAAACAGATCAAACTGAAGTGCTATGTATATATATAATACTGTTTATTATTTGTAGATGAATACAATTCTGGCTGCATGTCCCTTGGCTCCTCAGGTCAATACCAGACCTGCTTCTCCGCTGGTTTAAGCACAAGAGACTTCTCTAAAGAATCCAAAGTCCATTAACATCCCACCATCCGAACATGACCGCTTGTCAGGGGAAGCAACCAATCCTGTGGAAAAAAAATATTCAATCACAAATATATCAAACACAAATCCAAAGGTGAAGACAAGCATCAACAAATAAAGTCAAAAATGATCAGATATAGGCTAGGATTGATACTCAAGAGAGCTTAACATACCATGACAATCAACAGGATTCATGACAATCAACAGAATTTACAATTCAAACAATTATTAACCAAACACTTGAAGATTCATGACAATCCAAACAAACAATTATTAACCAAACACTTGAAGATTCATAAGAAAAGAGACAATGTTAAAACCCTACAAGAATTTTCTCAATTACAAATGAATGAAACTAATGCAAATAGTGGATTCAGGATCCGCTTACCCAGCAGATTCCCTGAACAAGTCATGTGGCTTGCTAGAAAAACAATATGTTCCTTTAATGCATGCTCCTTCGCAACTCTGTATACGGAAAAATCACAAAATGAAACTCACGAGAATCAGCATTTAAATGAATGAACCAATCTATTTGAGATTATGAGTAAGCGAGACATAACCATGTAGCTTTGGTCGCTGGATAAAGTAGCAAATGGCTTCAACATCTCTTTATTAGCCTCATCAATGGAACTAAAAAGTGGTGTTTACATAATCACTGAGTCTGAGGACTACATAGATACCTTGTGTCCTCGTGAAGTTGGTGTAGAGCAAACGAGCAACGATTTTTTGAACAGGCTGCAAGATTATCAACAAAAAAAGGATTCAAGAACGGTTTATGTTTTATTTCAGCGAGAAATCGAGAGAGAGAGAATGGAGGTTACCAGATCTGTGGAGATTTATGCTCGTTCGAAGTAGATGGAGAGATTGATGGGCTACATCTGTGCTGGTTGTAACTACTATGAGAAGGAGAGAAAGAGGATGGTTGCTATCCTTGGCGGAAGTAGAGGCGGCAACCGCATAGTGCTCGGTGAGATCGGCGAGCATAGAGAGAGGTGGAATCGCCGTTTTGGAGAAACAACTTGATAAAAGATTTTTTTAACAAAATTAGGGTTTTTCCTTTATATAAGGGGACCAAATTTCCGGTTAAATTTATAATTTCCGGTTTAGTAGACTTTTTCGGTTAAATATCCGGTTTAGTAGACTTCCCTTTGAAGTCTACTATACCCTAAACCCTAAACGCTCATCAAAACTCCAAACATTGAGTAGACCTCTGATGAAGTCTACTCTAGTTAGTAGACTTCTTATAAAGTCTACTTTCCGAAAACTTTTATCGATTATTTTCGATTATTATTCAAAACTCTAAATAAAAGCTTATATCATACATTCAGAACGTTTAGTATATTCATATTAACCTTATATCAAGCATTAAAGAATGCAAATTTGACATTTAAATATAAAAATGCAAACTCTTCATCTAACCCTAAAACTAAAAACATGTTTCAACTTATATTATCAAACCATTACCCATATTTTGGATTGTATGTCGAACATATACGCTACCTCAAAATTTAACATCACCTTATAGTTAATTCTACTTTAAAAATCAAAACCCTAACCTAAAATTTCTAAAACTAAACCTTAAACCATCCAAACCCTAAACCCTAAACCGTAAATAATAATCGAATTCCTAAAACTAAACCACTACAACCGTAAATAAACTCATAAAACCTATAAATATCAAACATTAAACTACCAACATACCACCACATCAATATTTAAACAAATGGTTATGAAGTACCTTGTTTGGTAACTCTTTGTTTAATATAGTATGTATTTCATTCATAACCTAATTTGTCTTTGTAAGTTTAATTTGTGAAATTTTATGAAATTTTATTTTTCATACTTCACAATTATTTATAGTTTGGTCTTCAACCAAAATTTTTTATCAGAATATTTTTTGTTAATTTATAAATTTAAATTTAAAATATAATTATATAGTAGACTTCTAGAGAAGTCTACTATACCACAAAGTAGACATAATTTGTATTTGTAGGTTTAATTTGTGAATTTTTATGCAATTTTATTTTTCATACTTCACAATTATTTATAGTTTGGTCATCAACCAGAATTGTTTATCAAAATATTTTTTGTTAATTTATAAATTTAAATTTGAAATATAATTATAGAGTAGACTTTCCAAAAAAGTTTACTGAACCACAAAGTAGACTTCACATAGAGTGTACGCGTTGGATTTCGTGTGGAAATCTATGAGTAGACTTTTACATTACGTAGCAGACTTCTCTAGGGCTAAAACAGTCATTATGACCTGCGTTTTTTTTTATGTTCATAAAGGTTGTAATTGTAATTTCACTACCCATTTGGGTTAGTTTTCACAAACATGAGATATGTGGGCATGTAGTTAAAATCAAATTATGGGTCAAACCAAGCAAATTCCCCTAGTTAATTAGTGTTGTACCGAAAGATAGGGAAAACGGTAATTTCTAATGTGTGACGAAATAAAATGATTGTTACTGATGGTAGACAACAAAATACTTGAAAGTAATGGTATAACTAGCATATAACTGTTATTTTAATATACCAAGTACCAACTACCATTTACAGTTTTAACTATTATTATAATTTTTGTCATCCAAATCTTATATTACTACGTGAAAATTATACAGTACTTAATCTTTCTAACATAGATGAGAACTAGTATACTTCCCGTGCTACGCACGGATATCTTTTTAGGTTTTATATAAATTTGATTAAACTAAATAAATTATATTTTTTACAGTTAAAATATTATGTTATTTTAAGGGTTTGGCTTATTGTTCTATTAAATTACAACTTTTAACATGACGAATAAAGAAGAATTGAAATTACTTTTAGAATCATCAAAATTATTAATGAAAACCAAAAATGAACAATTAGCACATCTCCATTTTTTCAAAGTGATATATGCTGCCTCCTATGCATACGTGTTTGATATGAAGGTTAACAAAAATAATCACTTCATTTCTATGAACATAGAAAGGAAAAAATGGAAGACCAACCTAAGTCTTAGTCTTGACTTTTAATCTACACATGGGATCCTCCTCGTTTCTCCTACCACCCGAGCTTCTTAGGTCGCCTTCTAGTTTTATGCCTTTCACCACATATTCCCTCGTCTTCTTCTTGTGCTTCTTAAGCTTCTTCATATGTAGCTTCTTCATATGTAGATTAAGAAAAAGAAATTCGAGACGATCCAAATTAGAATTTGATCAGTGTAGAAGTGGGACGTTTTTGATCTCACTAACATGGATTTTGACGTTCAACTTCCCAATTTTGTAGTACGACCGGTCCGTATCCAATTTGTATCTTTCTTTTTCTCAATTCAAAGAAGGAATCTCTCCCGTAGATGATTGTTGCCACCATTAGGCCAGAGAGTATCAAAATGGATTGAAATTCTGTGAGTTTTTGAAAGAGTGAAGAAAGTGGTTTAAGATAATTTAAAATTTTATAATTTTTGAATGCAAGTAGAGATGGATTTAAATTCACCATAGATTTAAATTGGTAGAGGAAGATTGACGGTTTCAAAATTCTTGGGATAGTGGTGTAGTGTGAGACTATTTAGGGATTTCTTGAAGATTTTTATGTCATTTCATATTATAAAAAATAATTAAATAGACGTCAGTTAATTAAAGGAAGTTATAGACTTTTTGCGAGATAAAATTTAAGCTTCCTATTTTTGTGCTTTATTTTCTTTAATTGCGTTATATTTTTTATTGGAAAATATTTGTTTGTATAGCAGTATTTGTTTGTATAAATATTTGTTTTTATTGGAAAATATTTTTTTATTGGAAAATATTTGCGTTATACTACTAAAACACAAGTCACCTCACCAATAAGAGTGTGACATGTGGCAAGTATAGCATAATTCTTTTATTTTCAGAAAAAAATCTAACGTAATTAAGTAAATAACCCACAAAAATAGGAAACTCAAAATTTAATTTGAAAAACAAAAAATCAGAAAAAATCTAACGTAATTAAGTAAATAACCCACAAAAATAGGAAACTCAAAATTTAAATTGAAAAACAAAAAATAGCATTTGCTTACAAAATAGGAAATAATTAATCCTTTACTGCTAAAGCACAAGTCACCTCACCAATAAGAGTGTGACATATGGCAAGTATAGCAGAATTCTTTTATTTTCAGAAAAAAAATCTAACGTAATTAAGTAAATAACCCACAAAAATAGGAAACTCAAATTTAATTTGAAAAACAAAAAATCAGAAAAAAATATAATGTAATTAAGTAAATAACCCACAAAAATAGGAAACTCAAAATTTAAATTGAAAAACAAAAAATAGAATTTGCTTACAAAATAAGAAATAATTAATCAAATGTAACTAAGGTAAACTTACGGGTGCGTAGCACCGGGTATAACTAGCATATAACTATTATTTAAAATGTAAATATGAATTTGATAATTTAATGTATTTCGAATAGAATTTTTTCATATTTCTAAATTCATTATATAATTTGGTCATATTACATGGTAGAAAATTGATCAAGCATAATTTAGACCATTTGATTGGTCAAAAGTTTTTAACCATTTCATTGGTTAAAACTAAATCTTCGACCATAATTATTGGTATAAAAAAATTCAACTAATTTTTGACCAAAAAAAATCCATTTACAACCATCGGATTTTCACGAATTGTATTTGGTCAAAAATTAATCGAAAGTGACCATTTTTGACCAATTTTCTACCAAATTAATGGTCAAATTATTTTTCTTCTTTGACTGAAAAGAAAAATGTTTTAATTTATATTCGTGCTTCTACTATATATATTATCAGTCCAAGTAAAATGAGATCATTAGAAAATAAAAGAAAATTATGACAATGGCTATCACCTTTAAAACTTTTATTGTTTGTATTTTTATTTTCCTCTTCATCATATCTTGTGTTCATAGCCGCACGGAATCTACTCGTAGTCCTCGTAGTCTTCAAACTGGTATATTATGATACCCTAGTTTTTAATTATGGATATGATTTTGTTATAATTTTGTTATTCTTTTTATTCTTATACCCAGTTTTTATATTTGTTTTTCTTATTATTTTTTGTTACTGAATGTCAAATTGGTTTATTGAATCTAAATAATAGATAGGTAATATGGCATGCTTTCCTCCAACCATATGTGGAGGAGGGAGTGAGGAATGTTATAAATTATGTTGGACAACTGGACTTTGTATTGGTGAAAAGTGTTGTTGTAACCGTTAAACATAGCTACGCACCAATAATGAAACAATTTAATCAAATGTAACGGTTTATTATTATAAATCAAATACTTTTCATACATTATAAATATCTTACATAAGGTCTCGAGCATGATAATTAAACTTTACCAATACAAATTTAGGTTGATTATATGCATGTAATAAATTTATTGCAATTTGAATCGTAATACAACTCAATGAATATAGATATAAAATAATTAGAAAATCGGTTCAATACATTTTACATATTAGACATGTACATTTGGTAAATGTGTTGTATTTTGATAATTAAAATAAAATGTATATATATTTTTTGAAAATATATAATGTATAATGTATATTTCACTCGTAAATATACCTTAATCGTTGTTCTTGGAGTTGTTTTATTGCGGACATCAACTTTGTTTACTTTTACAAAGATAATCTATAAATTTTTGAAGTAAAAAATGACACACAAAACATAGATTTGTATTTTCATGTATCAAAATATCAATTTTTTAACATTAATATATGTAAATTTTAACATACGTAGACAATTCAATAAAATATTTACCTTTCATCAAGTAACATAAGTTTCACTCCCATAAAATATTGTTTCTTTTAAGATTTATAACTTTCAATTTTTGAATAGCACATGCGATAGTAAGGCAATGAACACGATTTGATCTAAAGTAAAATTACATTTGATTGATTTGTTGAATATTCAAACTCATAAAACTTGCTTGATTAAGAGAATAAAATAATTGATCACATATTAAAATTAAGAACGGTCTTGATGTTATTATATAGATTGTGGTTTGATAATTAAAAGTATTGTATTAGGCCTTATTTTAGGATTATGATGACAACTATACATTTTTTTGTCAACATTCAATTTTTTTCGAATGTAATCGTCTATTTTCTTTTTCTAATTGTTATGAAACATTTTTGTCTCATTTTTTAGTGACTATATTTTTTCTTTAATTAAATTTCTTTTAACTCTACATTTTTGTTGACATTTTATTATTATTTATTATTACTTTTTAAATCATAGTATGATTTGATTAAAAATATATATATATATATAAAAAAAATTACTTGACACATGTCATAATCTGAATTAATAATAACATATGTCGTAATTTCCTAAGTTATAATTTGGTACACATCCAAATTTAAATAATAAGTTTTGTCTACACGGTAGGATAATGTCAATCCAGACTGGTATTTTGGGGATCATTATGTAACGTTGACTTCAATTATATTCATATTCCCTTACATTATATTACACTATCGGAAACACATCTAATTTTTTTTTCAAATGTTCATCATTTCTAAACATTTGTCATGTGACATTTATGATTGTAGTATATTATTAGGTTCAATACATATTTATTTTTGTTATTGAGATAAAATTGTATAGAGATAGTCACCGTTTGTGGTAGATGGGATTCGTAACAATGATCTCTCTTCCACACAAAACACGCACCATTTCTAAGTGGGGTCCATTTAAAATCCCGTAAAGTAGCCACTATATTGCTGACGTGTCGACTAATCAGCGTCTGTTACTTAACGTCGGCAGTGACAGTCCCGTCAGTTTAGTAGTCACACGTGTCATTTAGAGCTTTCACGCGTTTGAAAGGTGAATGACGCGACTCTAGTCTGATTGGTTGTTATACCACCGCCCTGATTCCCGTACAATTTCGTTTTGTCACATATAGCATAAATTCGAAATAATTAAATCGAAATAGTTAATTTGTTGATTTTGTTGACCAGAATAAATAAATGCTTGATATTCGACTTACCAAAAAACCACATTTTTTTTTGCTTTTACAAAACAAACTGTACATTAATGAAATAACACACCATTAATGAATTATCACAACATTTAAACAATGTAAATTTAATGATACGATTAAATTTTATAATTGATGAAAACAGAACATGAAATGTATTACAAAAAAAATTAGATTCTCGTAAAGTAAAATAAAATACCATGATACATATATTTCAAAAAATCAAGATAAACACAAATATGAATAATACTCCCTCCGTTATTCTTTAATTGATATTTTAGAAGAAAAAAAATTGTTTTTAAAAAATTGATTTTTTACATTTTCTATGCAGTTTTAATGAATGTATAATGCTGAATTGTTGATTTCAAAACATATTAACTCATTTTATTGAATTACTATTGGGTAAAACTTATGAAAAATTGTTTAGTTAAAAAAATAAGACAATGATAATGTGCATTTATATGTTTTCTTAATATGTGTAAAAAAAATAAAACATCAAATATAAAAGAGTTTTTGTGGAGAGTTATTTTTATAAACTAATAAATACCTATAGTTTTTAAATTAATCTTAATTAATCATTTCGATCGTTCGAATTTTAGCTTTAATTTGTCCTCTACCATAAGACACAAACTTATGTGTTGCATTTATATGTTATATTACTATTTTCACATGTTTTAAACGTATTTATCATTTTACAAGGTTGAAAATACATATAAGGAGCACGATTAGAATTTATATTTTCGTTCTCGTTTGAACTTTTACTTATTACAATTTATAATTTGTTTTTTTTTATCAACAAACCGAAGATTATGGTCCCATTCCCATATAAAGACAATCGATGTCATATGGTGTAGTAGATGTTAATCAATTTTAGCTTTTTGTTGTTGTAGTAAACTCTCTAAAACAGATTATCAAGTGTAAGATCGGCAGGATTGTACCGGAGTTCTATATATGACTACATTTAAAGTTTCAGCTTCCATATGAATCATGCCGATCTTCTTTACAACTATATATGGTTTACGCAAAAATGAATTAATGAAACAAATTATGAGAAAAAATGAGCTTTATCTTCTTTTTTTGAGCTTTTCCCAACAAAAAAAAAAAAAGATAATGAACTTTAGTGGGAACCAATCACAGTCCCCAAAATAGGATTGGTTTTTAAAAATACTGAAAACTTGTAAACGAAAAACACTTATGTATCTTACAAATCCAAACAAATCCGCAACTTGTAAGTGGATTAGGTATACAAAATATTGAATTGTGGAGTATCATATAAATTAATTATTTCAATGCATTTTTATTCAATATCTTTAACATTTCAAAGAAATTAAAGTATGACAATGAAATTATTTTGAGGATCAAGTTTGAGGATTGGAGAGTGGTTTTTGAAGGTCGAAGTGCAAACAAAAGAGCCTTTCTAATAGCTCAAAGCGTGACTCAAGAGAATCAGTGGCAATCTTATGTTGCTCTTGGTCTTCCTCTTTGGCTGCGTAGTCTTTTTGAGTCCGAAAAAGGCTAATTTTTTTGTGTCTTTCACCTTGATCATTACAGTTATAGCTTTGGTTGAGTTTGACCGTATTTGGTGTGCACTTGTTTGTAACTTTGTTCTCAGATATTTGGCCTTTCTATTATATTTAGATGTTCAAAAAAAAAAAAAAGACAATGAAATTATTTTGTTTTAGATTGGATTTACCAACATTCTATTCCACTTTTTTTAACTAGAGATCAAACGAATATTTATCAGTAGCTTTATGGAAAAATATCTTCAAATATACAGTCAAAATTTACCTTTTGACATATTCAACGGAATATACTCGGATTAATAAATGTTATGTGAAAGAAAATGTATCAAAACAGAGTTTGACCTTGTTCACTATTGTCGTTCAACGGTTCAAGTACAACGCATGTGTAAGAAGAATAAAATAAAAATTATATACTTTTTATTCTTACTCTTTTACAATAATGAAAAGCCAAATAAGACCGATCAAGTCAAAAGAAAGCCGTAAAGAAATTCCAAACTCCTAAATAAAGAATAAATAAATAACAAACAAATATAGAGACTTCGTAGAAGAAGAGTATTCTTCAAATTCTTTTAAAAAAATACAATAAATTTAATTTAATAAATAAATTTGGAGTTTTCTTGTTGGATTGAATTTTTAGTACTTGGTTTAATAACGTAGTAGCATTTGGTTTTTTTTAGATTAGACAACGTAATAACCAAAACTGTTTCATGTTTGTCTGTTTTGTATCCTTTTAATTTTCTCATCTGCATTTTCTCGGGAAAATCCTTTTTTTTTCCGGGAAAGTTTTTTTTTTTTTGTGTCAAATTTTTCATAAAAGGAAATAAAATAAAAATTCACAGATTTTGTGTTTATCTCTTATAAGAATCTTTTTCCAATCAACAAATCTTTTCTTTACGAAAAAGGCAACAAATTTCTCCAAATTTACAAAATCTTCTTTGGGTAGATTCATCTCTGATCTTCTTCTGGGCAAATTAAAAATCTCTCCTTTTAATCTCGAGATTCATCAGAAACCAATTAGATCGATTAAAGTTTCAACCTTTTTGGTGAAAGATGAATGATTCAGCTTCGTTAGATAAATGGAGAGAGTTTTTCCGGCGAGGAGATTCTGATTCTGATTACGATATATTTGAGATCATTGATCATGCGATCATGGTTGCTGCTACAGATTGTCCAACGAAATTCAAATCTAGAAGAGACAAAATCGCTGAGCTTTTGTTTTCGTGTAGAGTTAGTCGTTGTATTGGTTGTGACCACCTTGAGCTCTCTGTTCCTGGAGACGATGAAGAAGAGGGTAATCTCCGGCGTGGAGTCACCGGTGGTGGTGTTACTTATGATGAAGCTGAGGCGTTAAGTGATGCTATTGAAGAGTTTTCTGTTGTGTCTAAAGAAGTTTGTAGGATTAAAGAGATCTTGTACAACAAAGACGAAGAGGTTTTGATCTAATTTAGAATCTTTGTTAGGTTTCTAATCAATGGAAGTTTTGGTTTCTGATTGTTTTCTTGTGTGTTTCTTGTGTGTTTTGCAGTCTAATTCGGTGGTACTTGAGTGTTTGAGGAAGCTTAAGTTGATGTCTTTGAATGTGGATATACTTAAGGTTTGTGGATAAGTATATGATGAAGTTGTAGAGGTTTTGTTATGGAGTTGTGTTACTGTTGAGTGGTTTTTTTAAAGGTTTGAGATTATTATTCTCTTTCAGAGTACTGAAATCGGAAAGGCTGTTAATGGTTTGAGGAAACATGGTTCTGATAACATTCGTCAACTCGCAAAGACTCTTATCGCGTATGAGTTTCGATCTTTTGTTTAAGACACTGTTTTGGTACTACTTTACAGTTTTTGAATGTGGCATTGAGGTTTTGATGTGTTTATATGCAGTGAGTGGAAGGAGCTTGTTGATCAATGGGTGAATGCCACTAAAGAAATCACTGGTAATTTCGCTCTCTCTCGGTTTTCGATCGTTATGTCTTGTGGGATTCGTGTCTTACTGTTTTGGTTTGTTGAATTAGATCCATAGTATTTGGTTCTAATTTGTGTGTTAAAACAGGTGCTGAAGGTACACCAGAGTCTGCAAATCCGTCTGTAGTTGACGAAGAAGAAACGTTAGCGTTTCCAGCTCTTCCTTATGATGTCGATATCTTTACACCGGAACCAAACGGATTTGAAATCTCTGGTTTCTTTGATTCTTTGGACTTTGATGGAAGTGAGTTAAACTATTCTCTTGTTTGTTCGATATCACAATGTTTTAGCTGTATATTCAGTTGTTTAATTGTCCCCGGGAATGTTTGTTTCAGATCCTCGTAACACTGGTGAATACAATACAAGCCGAGAACACGAAAGAAGACCACAAAATATCGCTAAGAGAAGACCTGAGGGTACACAAACGAGGATGCAAGACGCTCCTTTTAGATCTGTTAAACCATCATCAGCTACTGATTCTGATGGAACTAGGAGACCTCTAAAGCAAAATACAGAAGAAAGGATGAAGAACGAAATGGTATCTACTCACAAGTCTGAAAAACCTACGATCCAGAGAAAACCGGTTGTTGCAGAACATAAGCGAAAAGCTCCTGGACCTCAACAAGAAGTGAGTGTGGGAACAAACCTCTTGTTTATTATACTTATCTTGGACATGAAATTGATGTTCTTATCCTTGCAGAAACTTAAAGGTCTTAACGCAGACGAAAAGTTTGAGTTTGCTAAGAGGAAACTCCAAGAGAGCTACCAACACCACGAGAACGGTTAGTTTCATTTCCTTGCGTTCTGTTACATTCTTGAAACACAAAAACTGATAAGCAAACACAATGTTTATGATCTTGACACAGCCAAGAAACAGCGAACGATACAAGTACTCGAGACTATCCCAAAGCAAGGAAGCGGTCAAAGACCGCAACTCAAGAGACCAGGAATGAACAACAGGAATTGGGCTAACGGGCGAAAATAGCTTCATCTCGGTTAAGAACGGTGAATAAATTACATACATACATACCACAAAATCTCTGGTCAAATAAGGTAAAAACAGATTCTAGTTCCTCCACAAGCTGGAGGAAGAAAGAAACAAGTAGAGGAGTTCACAAATTTAACTTTGCTTTGAAACAAACTGTTTTCTCCTCTGTTTTGTTCTACTACATTCTTGAGACTTTTCGGTATAGTCCCGGTTTAGTTTATTCCGGTTTGGTCGGGTCATGTTCGGTTTTGGGACGCGGTTTAATGAAGAGAGAGGTCCCTTACATACATAAAATTGTAAAACAAGATAGAAAAGCTTTTTTTTTCGAATTGACCGGTTCTTCACCTAACTTTGTATAGTGACGTGAATTGGTTTGATGCACAATAGAGATGGTCACACATTCTTTTTCAAATAAATAAAATCTGTTTAATGCATATCTTTTTTTCTTTGAATGTGAATGTGACAAAATGTTGTTACTTTTTTTGACTTCTTGCTATTTATTGTATTTATTATGGAAATAAATCAAGTACTAATAAATAAGATGGTTTTATGCACTGAAAAGGCTTTAAAGAAGAAAGTGAGTGGATAAGAGAAGAGGAGGAGGTAGTAGTGGTGGTGGGAGTTAACGTGGATGGATATAAATCAAATGTTGCATTGCGACCTTTGTGCGTGTTGTATATTTGTTATTAAAATAGTTGGTTGGGGTTATAATATACTGGTTTTCGGCGTTACGCGTTCACGCATTTCACCACATGTACCACGTGGACTTCTATCACTTCTACTCTTTCCTTTCTATTAAAAAAACACAATTGGATAGAGAATTATATAATAATTTTTTTTGCTGAATGATAAATATTTCATTAGAAAATAAATACGTTTTAAGTTTACAATCCAAAATATAAATCTATAGAAATGAATCAATGACAACAAAAGCTAAAAACACAAACTTATAGACTAACGAAGTTTGGCGAAATGATGATGATATTAAATATTCCTCATCGATCCAGTGCTAGTGATTGACCAACGGAAACATTACATTACGGCTGATAACCAAAACACATAGCACTAGAAACCTTTCACTTGGCCTTAAACTGAGCCGTCAACGGCAAAGACCTCGAAATCCTCGATCACATACACCTTTTGTGTCATGTGCGAACAATTCAAAAAGCGATTCCATAAGCCATCACAGAGTAGAAACCTCACAAACTAATAAAGGTGATAGTAGTAAGTTCACTCTTCCCAGCTCATCAACAAGCACAGCTGCACAGGGCTTCAAGTGATGGTAAATCATGTTCACAATTTTAATTGTAAAAAGGAAACGCAATTTTTGTAGTTTGATTGAGAAAGTAACCCAAACACTAGTAGTTTGGATAGAAACAAACATAATGATTTCATGTGATGGTAAATCGTATGGATGTTTTGGTTTAGTATTAGATTAGTTTGACATGTGAAAGTCGAATTATAATGAACCTACATAATTAAATAGTCAACAAGCTTTCTTTAAGAGCATCATTAACCATAAACTTTTGATGAGTTTCTTTGATTAAATAAATAACATAAAACATTTATTGTAAATTAAAAGATGAGAGAGATGAAAGTATCAAAAACCTCAATGTTTTGAGACATATTATGTGTTTTGAGCACTTTTTGCCATGTATCTTCATTTAAATAGTTATAATTATTTTTAAGTAACTAAAATTTAAATAAATAACAAACTTAACTTAAAATTATTAATTATGAGACTCTATGTGTGTCTTATTGTTGTGGATGCTCAATAAATCATAATTAAATAGTCAATAACCGTCGACATGATGAAACCCAAAATCGTGCTATAAATAAAATGGCATGTTAATTAGAAGAAGTTATATAGTATTGCCAATGTTCTAAAATACGCTATACGCTAGACGTACGGTCGATCACCGTATATCGTATAGATGTATATACGGGCATTTATACGGAGTATATACGGTGAATATTTTTTGAAAATAAATATACAATTTATATGGTAAAATATAACTTATTATTAATTTATTAAACAAAACTCAATTTTATAACTTCTTTTTAAAAGTTATAATAATGAAAATATATTAGATATATAACTAAAAAATATATATATAAGAAAATTATAACTACTAATCATCTCAAGTAGTTGAAATTAAACAATTTTTTTTTTAAAATATTAGTTTTGTCAAAATATTTATTAAAAAATACATAACGTTTATACGCCGTATATACGGCCGTATAGCCGTATAAACGGCCGTATTATCGGTGTATAAACGGTTGTATAGTTTAATCCGTATTTTTAACCGTATAGCAAAAAAACGGTACAGTCCCTCACTGTATAGAGTATATACGCCGTATATACGGCCGTATAGACCGTATTTTAGAACACTTGGTTATCAATTGTGATCACTGATCATCTCTATTGGCTATCAATTTACTTATCTATAAACATTTACTGAAGTTAATAGTAAAAGTAACACTTTGTATATTGATTATCAATTTAATTGACCCAAAAGTGTGATCATATTGAGTGACCTAAAGGCTAAATAGCCCATGCTTTGCATGTTTTATTAAGGGGTTGGTTAACCTCTTCAATAGTTTTCGAAGCTAACGATCCAAAACAAGAAAATTGCATCAGTTCTGCCGTGCCGACTGCCGACACAAGGTATTTTGGTTTACCATTTTATGCATTTTAGTAAACTTTAAAAAAGGAAATTTCGAAAAAATTAGAGTTAAAGTAGATTTTGTAATTTATCTATATACCTAAAAAGATAAATTTCAAATAATTAATGTGTGTTGATTTTCATTTTCTTTATCAAACAATAAAATGTGAATTACGATTTAATCGACTAATTAATATGTATATCACGATCTGGTAAATTATAATTTTTTCACGTGTAATAATATTCTAGTGAACCGTTTTCACAAAGTTAGGCAAGTCCTTTAGCAAAAAAAAAAAAAAAAAGTTTGGCAAGTTTTTAATAACTTGCGACTTTCTTCTATCCACGTAATGAAAATTACTAACTATAGGATTCATATTCATCTATAAAAGACCCACAAATTCATAGTTCAAGGCACAACAAGTACATGAGCTTGTAATAGTTTATCAGAAGCAAAAAAAAAAAAAATGAGCTTCTTTTGGATCACAGGATTGTTGGTTATAGCCTTAGTGGTTGTGAGGATTAGCCATTGGTGGTACCGGTGGTCAAATCCCAAGTCTAATGGCAAGTTACCTCCAGGATCAATGGGCTTCCCGATAATCGGAGAGACGTTTGATTACTTTAAGCCTCATGGATTCTACGAGATCTCCCCATTTCTCAAGAAGAAGATGTTAAGGTCATTAGATTTTAATCTCTTCGCTCTGTATATATTTAAATCTTGAGTGTATGTTTTGTGTATATAAATGTGTGTGTATTAATTGTGCGAGTGTTTTAGGTATGGGCCATTGTTTCGGACGAACATTTTTGGAGTAAAAACCGTGGTTTCGACCGACATGGATGTGAACATGGAGATTTTACGGCAAGAAAACAAGTCATTCAAATTAAGTTATCCCGATGGATTCGTGAAACCATTGGGAAAAGATAGCCTGTTCCTCCAGACAGGAAACATCCACAAACACATCAAACAAATCAGCATGCGTCTTTTGGGCTCCGAGAATTTGAAGCGGAAGATAATAAAAGATATGGACCGCGTGACACGAGAACATCTTAGTTTGAAGGCTAACAAAGGAAAATTTGACGTTAAGGACGCAGTTTCAAGTGTAATCTATCTCTCTTTTTTGCATCTTGACCATTTTTTGGAGTTATTTATGTTGTTGCATGCTAGTCTCACACTCTTTATCCTGTTTTAATTTATTTGTAGTTGATAACATCCCACTTGACACCAAAAGTGATAAGTAATCTCAAACCAGAGACTCAAGCAAAGCTTGTGGACAACTTCAAGGCCTTTAGTTTTGATTGGTTTCGAACATCTTATATACTATCTGCCGGGAAGGGTCTCTACGATACCGTTTGGGTGAGATTTGAATTTGAATTTTATTTCATTTGTCTTAATTTTCGTTTTTTCGGGGAGTGTGTAACAAACTCATTAAATACGAATTAACCATTATATGCAGGCATGCATAGAGGGGATGCAGCTGATGAAGGATATTTACATGAGGAGAAAAACGTCAAAAGAGAAGTACGATGACTTCTTAAACACGGCAATGGAAGAGTTAGGGAAAGATGGAAGCTTAGTGAACGATGATGTGATTATTAGTCTCATCTTCACTCTTTTATGTATCACTCAAGATACCACCTCTAAAGCCACTTGCATGGCTTTGAAATTCGTATCGGAGAACCCAAAAGTTCTAGCAGAGTTGAAGGTATGTAATATGTGCATATGGATTGAGAGAGGGCTGCGACTTCGGGTAATTCGGTTTGGTCTGAGTCATTTTTTGGTTTTACGGAAAATTCGAGTTTTTAAAATTTCTACCGAAACTAACCAAATTAAAATATGGTCCGGTTTGGTTATTTGGGTAGTTCGTGTTTTTTAATCTATACCCAACAAAAAACAAAGTATTTATTTTTGTTTACAATTCGGTTAAAATCAAGTAAATTCAGTTAACATCAAGTAAATTCGGTGGCCGGTTAAGAATTTTATGTAGATGATAAATTTCAGCAAAATTTGGCATAGTTTACAATAATTCGGTATACACGTCGGTTTGATTTTTTTAAAGAAAAATTCCGATCTGTTCGGATGAACCTAACCAAAACGAACCATGACCCGAATCAATTTTATTATTATGTTTATCGGTTAAAACCCAAATATCGGTTTGGAAACTTCATTTGGGGTTTAACCGCTGGCCTAGAAAAGCTAGTAAATTTTGCATAACCAAGTGGTAATAGTTTAGTAGTCTTGGTTCTATTAAAATCAACAAAAAGATTGTTTCCACTCAATATTGGCCAATGCAATGTAATTTGGCAGAGAGAGCATGAGGCGATCCTTGCAAGCAGAGAAGATAAAGAAAGTGGAGTTACTTGGGAAGAATACAGACACAAGATGACTTTTACCAGCATGGTAACTTCGCTTTGCATCTGTCTAAGGCTATATAGTACAATATATTGTCGTCAGATTCACATGGTGCTCCTTTCATTTACACTCTCTAGGTTATCAATGAGTCACTTCGGTTGACAAATTTGGCTCCTATGATGTTTAGAAAAGCGGTGAAAGATGTAGAAATCAAAGGCAAGTATTACTACTCATGTGTCCCTATAAAAATTGTATATAGTTTTTTGTTTTATTTTTAAATTGACATTTTTGTGGGATTATTTGTTACAACAGGATACACGATTCCAGCCGGTTGGATAGTGATGGTTATACCTTCAGTCGTTCATTTTGATCCTATAATATATGAAAACCCTTTTGAGTTTAATCCATGGAGATGGGAGGTATTATATACATTTACCCTAATTAATATAGACATTTGTTTTTGTTCTCAAAAACAACATATTCTTAGTTTTCTAATTTTTTTTCGAAGTTAGAATTCTAAAAATTGGTGTTTCTTTTATGATGGATAGGGGAAAGAGTTGCGGTCGGGGTCTAAAACGTTCATGGTGTTTGGAGCAGGAATCAGACAATGCGCTGGTTCAGAGTTTGCGAGGCTTCAGATTTCAATATTCCTTCATCATCTTGTCACCACTTACAATTTCTCATTGTCAGAAGACTGCGAGGTGATTCGAGTACCAGGTGCTCTCTTCCCCAATGGCATATCTATGAACATTTCCAAAGTGTCCTAAATGATATCTGATATTTCCAAAGTGTCCTAAATGATATCTGATCGGAGACACTATCTCATCCTTTTTTTTTTTTTTAATACAGAGACACTATCTTATCATATTATACGATCTATATATGTCTTTCTTTTCTTCCTTTGTTTTTCCTTTAACAATATTATTATATATGTGAATTCAATATCTTGAATTTCGAAGTATTGATGTGGTGATCGTAATTATGTAATACTGAACAAATTATTAAAACACGGATCATTACACAGCAGAAACAGTGAAGATTTATTATATACCACATTATTTTACGCGAGCATTTTTTGTTTTTTTAGATTACCAGGAGATTCGGGGCTGAAGTCCGTAATCCCAGATCCGAAACCACAACATTATAATATTAGTTTCGTTCCAAGCGCCACTCGAACCAGCGACTTCTAAGCTTTGCCTGAAATCTTTACCAATTGAGTTATAGACTCTTGGTTACGCGAGCATTTTAAGTCGAGTTATATTTTGAATTCTTTCTTCCATATATTTGTAATTTTGTATGTTTGTTTCATTTTGTGAAGATAATATATTATATTAATGTGACATCAATTGTGTTTGTTTGTTATGATTGATGTGTTTTGTTCGATCATAAATAAATATATTTGTTTAGTCATCTTCTAAATATATACTTTTTCTAACACATGGGATTTTTAAAAGAGAAAAAGTTATTATATATATAGTCAATTATTTTATTTCAAAAACTTGTGTTAACCCATCAAATTTTTAAATGAGAGAAAGTTAGTATTATATAAGAATTATGTAACTCATGTTCACAATCCTCCTTCCTATTAAAAGACAAGTTAAAATTGATGAATAGGCAAAAAATGATGACATGGAATGCTAAAAATGATGACATGAATTGCTAAAAATGTGACATGGCTTAATCATCTTCATTCATTAGCTAATTAAATCATTTGGTAATAAATTAATATAAAAGGTTTTTTTGCTGATTTTCATTCGGTTATAAATTCTCTTACCAAATCTATTGTTAACTAACCATTCCGACCTTTCATATTCATTTACTTTGTTTCCATAAAGAAATTTTAAGAATTTGTAAATTATAAAATATCACGTTGTAGTAGTAAGTTTGATATACACATAAATGTGTATATATATATATATGAAAAATATATCTTATTATATAAAGGAAAGTTTCTCAAAATTGTAACTCACGGGATTATAACAAGTGTCAACTAATTGATTAGATTTTGACACGTGTCAATCATTAAAAAAAAATTATTTTATTTATTGTTTTAAAATGTACATTTCCATTTTTAAAAATGGAAACTATTAACTAAAAAAAGTGAGAAAAATAGAAACTGCAACTTTTTAAAATAGAAAATATCAAATGTATATAAAATTTATAGTGTAAAAACACTAAAAGAATATCAACATAAACACACGTTTCTCACTTTTCGTGATTATTTAGCAACAAAAATTTGTAATTGGAATTTTTAGTTAAGAATGACATGTGTTTACGTAAATCATCTCTAGCGTAAATAAATCAACACGTATGAAAAATTATAACTCACAAGATTGTAATATGTGTAATTATTGATTTAGATTGTGACATGTATAATTATCATCATATAAATTAATATTAAAACTTTATTCCTTATTGTTATTTAGTTTTGAAAAAGTCAAAATGATAATAATAAGAAACAATATTGGTTTATAAAAATGGATACCATTAAATCAAAAAGGTAAGTAAAATCACAACTAAACAAATCAAATGGAAAATGCAAAATATATATAATAAGATTTGTAATGTGGACAATTTCCAAAAATACCATTTTTATAAGTTTTTTTCCAAAAATACCACCTTGAAGTTTTTTTCCAAAAATACAATTTTTCCAAATTTCCAAAAATACCACTTTTTAAATTTCATTTTTAACATTTAAAACTAATCCCTAAACCCCAAACCCTACCCCCAAAAACTATACCCTAATTTTGGAATAGTTAACCCAAACCCAAATTTTTTAAATTCTAAACCTTAAAAATCAACTTTTTAAAAGTGGTATTTTTGGAACTTTGGAAAAAATGTGATATTTTTGGAAAAAAAACTTCAAGGTAATATATTTGGAAAAGAAATTTCAAAATGTGGTATTTTAGAGAGTTTCTCTCAAAATATATCGATGTTTATTTATCAAATAGATTTAATTTTAAAATTTATAAGATTTTGAATATGCATTGGAATATTTGATTCATTTATGAAGATTATTTTTGGATCTGTATATGATTTGAAACAGTTTCTAATTTTTTCGACTCGCGGTTAACAAAATGTAATTTTGTATAAATAAACGAGATTTTAATTTAAAATATAGCAATACGGGTCATATCTATGTAAACTATCAAATTTTAACATTTAATACCCGCATATTATGCGGGTCCTAATCTAGTATATGATAAAGTAACCAGAAGCTAAAAAGTTGTACATATATGTTTTCATGAAGAATTTTCCAATTCGCGGATGCATCAAAGAAAAATAGAAAACTGGAGTTTTCTTGGAATGCAAGGCAGATTTTCACGTTTAAATATTATAATATTTGAATGACATTGTTACATTCATAAATGTAAGGATTTGTATATGCAATGCACTTGGAAAAATATGGGCACGCATTACGTTAACACCAGTTTACATTGATATTATACAAACCTTTAAAGTAATATGCATTTCCGTATTGAATAAATATTGGATCAAGAGAGTGATTGTTTTCATCCTTAATCTATATGGTAATTCTTCAAATATAGGACAATTTAGTTTTGTTAAATATTTAATTTTTGATATTCTGAATTTTTTTGCCTCCCACTAAATTATTTAAAAACTATATTTCAATAACCATAAAGAAATCAATATTATTTTGTTAGAATATTACTTTGACATTTCAATAACTAAATAGCATATTCCAAAATATATTTTAATATAATATCTTGAAAGATTACGTTTGTTCACCCATTTCAACTTTCTATATAAATGATTCATCTATCTAATAGTTTATAGATCTAAACAACGTTGATTATCTTCTCATCTACTACAAAAATGTCTATCATACTAAAACAAAACTCTCTGTTTGTTCCTTTTAACAATCTTTTGTCATCTACCGAAAAACAAAGAATCAAATCTCATATCATGCTGTTGTGGAAATCGTACAAGAAATCTGCAGGAAATTCCATTGAAATGGTTTTGGTTGATGAAGAGGTTAGTTGTTAATCACGGTTTACTTTACATGAATTTACTTACAGGATGAGTCGACATAAGATTGAAAATATATTAATGCCACTATTAATAATTATCTATAGATTAAACCAATCGTCATATAGTTGTTAATAACCTTACATTACGTGAGATTAAACATATTTGACATTTATTGATCAAACACCTTTTGATCATTTTTTTGTTACTCTTTCTATACAGGAAACAAGAATCCACACAACCATTGAAGATGACATGTTTAAAAAGCATCAAAATGTTCTAAAAGATCTTAAACAAGGTAACTCAACAAAATCAAAGCTTTCCAGGTTAAGGACAATTGTGGCGACTATAGGACCAGTCCGCACCATCACAAGTTTCTGGTGATTCGAACATCGGTCATCAAAGTGGTTGATGAATCTATGAAACCGTTTCCCGAAAATTACTTCACTGACTTTCAAGACAGTAAGGTTGGACATCTAAACACATATGTCTTGATTGGTAAGGCCATCACTACTTATCAAACTAAGTCGTATATTATTATCCTCTTTGATTATAGTTTGACATTTTTACTCACAATGCAGATGTTATTGGTCAAATATTGAATGTTGGACCTATCGAGACAATAAAGTCAAAGGAAAAGAATACCAACACCACAAAAAGTCGACATCGAGCTACGAGATGCACTGTAAGAAATATATATTAATTAAAAGTTCTTATGGATTTGCTACGCATACATTCTAACTCGATTATAATATGCAGTGACATTCGTTTGAAATGTACTTTATGAGAAGAATTTGAAAAAAGTTCGTTGATTTGTTTGCATCAAACACTATAAAGATACAAATTTTTATATGTGAAACTTAACACACAAAGTTATTCTAACACAAAATCTATTTATATGATTGGATTCTAGGTCTCTACATTTCTAATTCATTTAATGCCACACAAATCGAATTCAATCCAAAAACATTATAACTAACTATTAAAAACCAAGTAAAAATTGTTGACTTGGCTTAGAATTGATGACTTGGATTGCTTAAAAATATGACATGGTATATACTAACTAATAAAATCTCAATTCAAACATTTATCCCAACTAACTAATTGCTCAATTAACTTGGTATTGCCGAAATCTTTTCTTTCTTCTTGGAACAAAATAATTAATCCCCTTCCTATTAAAAAACAAGTCACTTTAGTTAGCCTAATTAATTGTTATAATTTTATTGGTTTAAAATGATGACATGGATTGAAAAATGATAACATGTCTTTGGATTAATTGTGGCATGGCTAATTCCTCTAAAATCATTGGATAACTAAAAAACTATTAAATAAAACAAATCTAATATATTTAAAGAGCTCACACTAATAAAAAAGAAGATATTGTATTTGGTAATTCAAAAAAAGAAGATATTGTAGTTGGTTAAGTGTATCACACGAATTAATTGATTTAATTATTGTGGTTTTAAACTGCGATTTTATACAACAAAACTTTGACAAATCTTATTAAAATAGTCATGATACATCTTTAAATACTTTCTTATGCAATAAAGTCAATTATCAGAAAGTAAGGTTGCATATTGAAAATTACATGGTAAATTCATGTGATGACCATGTAAACAAATTAAAATATTTAACATTTTTTTAGTTACGAGTTTTAAGTGAAGAAAAAACATCTTTAAATCAGAATAATAGATCTCTATAATTATTTATTTTTAAATTTTTTGTAATATTAGAGCAATATTTTTAAGTTTAAAACTATATTTTGAACAAAACAAAAATAGTCGAAGAAACATAAAGAAAAAAATAGAGAAATGAAAAAGAAATACTAGAAGATAAAGAAGCTAAAGAAGAATGAGAATATAAAGACGTAAAGAAACAAATACTAAAAAAATAAGACAAATAAAGGAAAAAGTAACTAAATAAAATAAAGATGATGAAAAAAATAACGGAAAGAAGAAAAACTAGAAGAAAGAGACCAAATTTTTTGAAAAAGAAGACGAAGAAAACCTGAACGAAGAATAAAAAATTAAAGTATATGAAAATGGAGAAGAACTCCGACTAGAGGAAGACGGTTAAAAAGAAAAAGGAAAAGAAAGAGAATAATATATATTGACAGAATAATGAAAAGAAAATGAACACGAACACAACCTGAGATAAATAAGTTAAAAAAACATAGAAAAAATATATATATAGAGACTTAATGGAGTAACTAGTGAAGTTTATGAAAAGTCATTTGGAAATTATAATAATCCTTCAAAGAATATGAAGAACAATGAACAAACTATACTGAGGGAAATTTATGGAAAGTCATTTGGAAATCCAGGTGATACTGATTTTTTTTTAGTCCTACAAATAACGATGTTATCAGATAAATGATTATATGCTTTCAAGACTATAAGATATATAATTTTATGACTATGTTGATTTTAAGCTATTTTATATAAAAAAAAATTATAATTTCAAAATGTTCAGCACTCAGGTTCTTTTTTTGCATTAACTCAAGTGAAGAGAAAGTTTATCTAAACTCTAATAGTCTCATTCAGATATTGATCCAGATGATGATTTGGTGTACGCGGTAGAGTTTTTGAAACCTTCAAAGTGTGTTGAATGCCTAGATTAAAGATTGGTGCTCATATCATGTGTCTTCGTACCATTGACCCTAAAAGAGGGTTATGCAATTGGACAAGACTTATAGTTACTCAGTGGGTACGTCGTATGACTGAGGGTAGAATCATAACAGAAAATGATAAATCAGGCGAAAAAGTTTTAATGCTTAGGATGTTTGTCACCCACCAGAAACAAAGTTTTCTTTCAGAATGTGGCACATACAATTTTTAGTGATTTTCGCTTTTGTAATCATACCATAAATAAAAGTCAAAGCCAAACACTGAAAAATGTTGGTTTATTTCTACCGAGACCCGTATTCTCTCATGAACAGCTATATGTTGCCCTATCGAGAGTCAAATCTAGGAGTGAGTTGAAAATCTTAATTACTGACAAAGAAGGAAAAATGCCCAAAAAAACTATGAATGTCTTCTATAAGAAAACGTTTTCAAAACCTTCAGTAGCTTTTTCAAATTTATCTTTTGTTTTATTAAAATTTAATAAAACAAACGTCTGTTATTAATTTTTTTATTATTCAACATTTCATTGACATAAGCAATATAAACCATTTTCTTTCTTTTCTCCATGTTATATGATATTTTACTTTACATAACTCATAATTTATACTATCTTTAATACTTCTATGCTAAAAAAATACCACGCATATAAAGGAAAAGACAAAGAATAAGAAGTCTTATAAACCTGGAAAATGATAAGACAAAAAGCAAAGATGAGGCATTAAAGAAAATAGAAATAAACCTGAATTAAAAATAAAATATCAATGAATAATAATGAAACGTAGTTAGTTATTCTCATTAAGAGACTTCACAAATTTTTCATGTATGCGTATAATGTCAGTAAATCACCTAAGAAAAAAAGGAAGGAATCATTTGTTGATTTCGTATTTTTTTTATATATTGGAACGGTGTATTCCTTATATTTTTTCACTATATCTAATTTTATTTTATTGCAATACAAATTCAAAAGTTAAAAAACAAAAACTCCTTATTTTCAAGGTAACGTTCAAAATTAAACATTGTATCTTATGCATATTAATTTTCTACATACGTATAATTTAAAAGATTAACAATCATGCATAGTTAAGGTTTAAATATAATAAAATCAAGTTATTCTATAGTAAAATTAATACTTATATTTTTTTTAAAGTTCATACCGCACATGGTGCGGGTCAATCATCTAGTAATTAATAAAAAAGAAGAGTGACAAAATAATTAATTCTATGAAATTGTATTCATTGAAAGCCAAGAATGACCCAATAAGTCATGCACGTATAAGCAAAAAGCAAAACAACTTAAAAACACGAATTTTTTATAACACATGACAATGATTATAATCTAACATATTATGAAAGTTCTATTTAAACGATAGTCTATGATTTTAATAATCTATAATCTATCTATATTGTAAGGATAATTAAGATCTCACACGTATGAGTATATAAAGCAAAATAAATTCAAAACATATTTATTTTTCATAATTCTAATCGAATATACTATGAAATAGTTTTTTTTTTGTTTTTGAGAAAAACTACTATAAAATAGTTAGTTGCAATCAAACTGATATCTCTACTAATATGGAATTCATAACAAGATTTTAATATTTAGCATCTATTCCCAACAACAAACCTCCTAAAGAAAAGAAATGTAGCATTAACTAGATATGCACAACAATAATTTCGAGTATGTATGTAGACAACATTTAGTTACCCATACTAAAATTAGAAATCATAATAACTAAAATATTTGGTGACCAAAATCTTTCATTTCAAAAAGATTTGCCAGTTATTAACATTTTTTTTTTTCTGCGTTCAAACCTAATTTTTTCTACATTAGTTCTCCCTTATAAATAAAACAAATTGTATTACACTTGAAAACATATACGTTTTATAGGATCATTTTGTTAGTTATTTATTGTCTTTGTATGTGTTTCTTGGCGATCTTTTTATTTTATTTTAGGGGAAAATTAAGGAATTAGGGTTAAAAACTTTTAAAATTAAGTAAATACACCTTGTTTTTTATAATTAAGGAAATAGGTTACAATTGACATTTTTAACCTTTTTCTAATTTGTCGTCAAAAAACAAAAAGGGATTATTAATTTTGTTAGAAAAAATCTCTATGCTTTGTGACTAGTTGAAGTGGAAAAAGACTTAGCCACCGCCTGCGATACTTCTCTCGTTTTGTCTTCGTCGTCTTTAGCCTCGACCGGTGCCGGTGGCTCCCTTAGCACCGGTGTCGGTCCCGTGGTGTTCTCTTTCGCATTTTCCCCTTTGTTTTTAGTTCTGTTCAGGTTGGTTGAAGGATTTTTTTTCCTATGTCTTGAGATCTGAATCGGTGGATGTTTCCGGTGTTGGTTTGGGTCTAGTCCTGACTCGTGGTGGTGGCTCGTGGTGAAGGTTTTCGGTGTACGGGGGAGTGCGAGTCTTCTACATGCGAGAACCCGATGGTTCCCCTTTGACCTCTTTCTGGACCGTGAGCGGTGAATCGGTTTTCGAAATCTTCTTAGTCACATGTTGTATCTCTTCTTGGTGGTTTGAATTTTGGTTTTTTAGCTTGAGGAGTCTTGTTTCCGTGTAGTTTGTTTCGAATAGTTTTCAGTGGAATGTCCGTATGGTTGCGTGTATCTTTCTTCTCTTTGGGGATGGTATCGAACTTGGCCTTTGTGCTAATTGAAGTTAGGTGGTCTGTGGGTTCTTTGTGTTTAGATTTCTTGGTTGAATTTGTGGTTCTGATCAATGGTTGTTCTTTCAAGTTGGTTGTTTGGCTTTTTGATTTTGGAGCTGATGGTTTGTGGTGGTATCATCAAAAGCGGTTACTAATTACTGGAATAGTTTCGAAGGTACATAGCTCTTTCAATTCCAAAAATCGGTCATGCGCGTATATTTTGTTACGAAAGCTGCAAAGTTAGAGTCTTTTGTAACCAATCAAAGCTAATATATAAGATGAATTTTACTTGTTTTACATATATGAGATTAGACATGGCCTTTTCGTCATCAATGCACTTTATTTCTCCTGAAATGGAAACAAACAGTGCAGCTGCTGCATCTATCTCACAAAGCCTGAAGTCTAAGAATTCAATTGCTGCATTCAATTTTCAAACAGAGAAACCCCATCAATCCTTCCTCTTAACAAAGCAAGTTACTCACAAACAAGGAAAGAATATTCTAGTTTGTTTCCGATCAATAAAAGACACACCTTTAGTGGTGTTTCACACAAAACATTAAAGAACTCAATTTACACAAATAGATCCAACTTGAGTTATTCTATTTCAAGATGATAGTAATAATAATAATCAAACATGAATGATCTATCAAACTGATCAGTTCCATAAAAACCAAAACAAGAACAAAAAGAGATAAAAACCAGATTTGAGTTTGAGATCAATCACAAACCTTGAGAATCCAATCAAGAGCTTGGTTTCTTACACGTAACTCCACATCACCAGCTTGGTTTAATTACTAGCAAGACTAAAGTTATTTGGGAAACAAGCCGGTGATGTGGAGATTTTTTCTAACAAAATTAATAATCCTTTTTTTGTTTTTTGACGACAAATTAGAAAAAGGTTAAAAATGTCAATTGTAACCTATTTCCTTAATTATAAAAAACAAGGTGTATTTACTTAATTTTAAAAGTCTTTAACCCTAATTCCTTAATTTTCCCTTATTTTAGATACCAATGAGCATGAACCTTTTGGAAAAACCAAACGAAGAACAGAGATTATGGGGCCAAGCTCGACAAAAAAAAGTTGGTCATCGTTGGAAGCATCTCCGCTGTCACCCTCTATTCCATCTGAATATAATTACTTATTTAGTCATTTCTTTGTTTTTGTGGTTGCTAGGTTTTCATAAACATGGAAGAACCACATGAGATATATACATGAGTAACATGGAAATAGAAAAAGAGATAATTATTGTTGTTATGTGGCCGACGTGACTATGTTTCATTGATAGTCTTAATTAGCATAAACTATTTTTGAATTCAAAATATGATATTTGAATTTAGTTGTTTGTCAAACTTTTTTGTGTTCGCCGTATCTAATTTTTGTAATATGTAAAAACATTATTCCACTAATTAGGAATTTATATATATTGTTATTTAGCACTTATATCTTATTTCAACACAATTACAAAAATTACAAATTGAAAAAAATTAGAACTTTCACATACTCAAAATATTATATATTAATTTCCTACATGCATATAAGTTTAAAAACTAACAACTATGCATATTTTATTTTCTATAAATAAAAAAGCATGTTATTAACTATGAAAATTAATTTAATACACTAACATATTCATACCCACACACGGTGCGGTCCAACCATCTAGTGTTACTTATAAAAAAGAAATACACTTTTTGAAGTTTGACCGGGAAAATAATTCAAAAGGGAGGGGGCGTATTCCGACATCAAATTTTTGATATAAATATGTGGGTATTCTACCCAAAAAAAAAAAATTAGAAACATGTACTCAAAAGTAGACTTGTAATCGGGTTTTAAAATTAAATTAAATCTGTATTTTGACCCAAAAAAAGAGGTTATCAATCTAATTAACCCGATAAAAAAAGGAGCTCTGTCCATGCTGAAGAAAAATGAATTAAGACCACAATCTAGAACCCATCCCCAGTAAATGCGGGAAAAGAAAGTTTGATCATATATTGCGTGACCTAAAATGGCTAAAAACCCATGCTTTGCATGCATGTTTTTAAAAATTGGTGAACCTTGTTGATACAAGATTTAGCACAAAATCCGACCCGCTAAAAAGACCAAATAGATAATGGATGGACACATTGGATTAGTGATTTGATTTAATTTGGATATATTCTAGATTTGAATAAATTTTAAAGGTTTTTGAAAATTTTGAATGATTTCAACTAATTTTGTATAAATTTTAATGGTATTTGTTTAGATTTCATTGACAATTTTATGTGAAAAAATTGCAGTTTTAAAAGAGTTATAAATTGTAATTCCTAATAGTTTCGATGAGATTTCAATATAATTTGAACAAGTATAATGCAGCAATTGGAAACCATGCTCTTCTTCTGGTTCTTGTGTTTCCGAAATAATTTGCAAAGATCAAATATAACAAGTTAGTGAAATACCACCATAAGGTATGATATACAGTGGAAGCCCTTTGGTCCAGTGGTCAAGGGTTTAAATATTGAGGAGGAAGCCTATCAAGGAGAGTTAAGGCCGATGCTATCAAGACATGGCCGAACTTCTCCAAGCAACACTTCGGTACGGATAGTACGGACATGTACAGACACAGTACGGACAGTACGGACAAGTACGGACCGAAACAACAATCCGGACTTTGAAGGCATTTCCCGGATTGTGTACGGACAATAGGATGGTACGGCCAAAGTACACATCTGTACAGAAGGTACAAGAAGCCGTTACAAACACTTGTGTTTAAATGAAGAGGATTCAAAAGGAAGATATGACCGTTGCCTAAAGGATCAGAATTGGAGAAGGAAGAAGACAAGGGATAAATGGACCACTTGCAACCTTATCTTCAAGGAATCTTTTCAAAATATTTTGAAAAGTAAAGGCTCCTCCTTGTAACGGCTCCTCCTTGTAACTGCTATAAGCCTTTGTTTCCTCTATATATACACTTGTAATGCTCATTGAAACAACAACACATTAATAAGAAGTGATCTTCTTTCTCCTTTGTTTATTTTCACTTATTCTCTAAATGTAGAACTTAGGAGGCTTTGGTTGTAGAAGGCTGCCCTTAAGGCATCCTAATCACTTCATAAACACCTCACTAAACTCTTTTAATCCCTTATTTACTTTCTTAATCTCTAGCTAATTGATTCATAAATTTGTTTTCCTCATAGCACACAAACTACAAGTGTTGTGATGCTTATTTCGAATCTAGCTTCATACTAGAGCTATTATCCTTGTTAGGATAGAGTTACTCTCTAGTAATCTATGATCTATCAAGTTATAATGTGTGGATTCCATCACAAGTTGATGGTCTTCTCTATATCTTGAGAATGAGTTATTTGTGTGGGTTAAGGAGATTCAATCACAAGTTGATTATCTCTTCTCTATATATAAGCTTACTCTCATATATTCCAACATTAAAAGCTTCTACATCAGGGTTGGGGTTTGAATCCTAGATAATTCAATTTTTTTGCAACAGATTAATGGAAAGAAGTTTTTCAAAGGTTTCATCGTCCAAGAAGACCATGTCCATCGTTGGAGTTGGAGATATCGTACTTAAAGAGTCGTTCATCAGAGAAACCTTGTCTATCATGGGATATGTCGTACATGGAGAGTTGCATTATGGAGGCATATGTGGAAGCTATTTGATATGCTCAAATTTACCCTGAGCTACTCTCTCAAATTAAGAGGTCGTCGTAGTAGGGGTCGAATCACTGGGAGTCAAATCAAACAATAG
Source organism: Arabis alpina (assembly GCA_900128785.1). NCBI lineage: Eukaryota > Viridiplantae > Streptophyta > Magnoliopsida > Brassicales > Brassicaceae > Arabis > Arabis alpina. The sequence continues at coordinate 2,901,407 of LT669795.1, forward strand.
AATGTATGACTTCGAATTGAGCTAAGCGAATAGAGTAAAATAAAAGCAAGAAACAATTTAAAACAAAGAAAGTTTGTTGGTTTTTAAGAATTCAATTAAACAAAAGCTAAGTTTTCGGGAAATTCGCAGGCAAAGATAAATTGTAGAATTAATAAACTGTCAGGATTTTAATGAAAAACCGTTCTCGAACTTGAAACTCTAATGTAAAATTAAACGACTTCCGTTGTATTAATTATCTATGCATAAACCCTAGAAATCCAAATTCGTTTGTAAAATCAATCAATTTATGCAAGCATTAAAGTTCAGGTTTCAATTGTTCACAAAATCCCTAAACCAAATTCCTTTAAGAATATGTGATTTTGCTCATTTAAGATTATGGTCAGGTTATCAATTGATGCTTCCGCTTCTAATCAATCAACCTAAGATAGCTAATCAAGAGTGATCAATCCTAAATCAGGGTTATAACAATCTAGATGAAGAACCAATAGATAATCCTAACATGAATTCAATTCTAACAATCCATCTTAATTCCTTTGAAATACCCTAAACCTAAAATATAATTATCCGCCTACGCCCCGCGTATACTCCCGCGTATACAGCTAGGCGCTAGGCCCTCATTCGCCGCCTACGAAGTGCCTAACGCGTGTTAGAACACTGCTTGAAACTCAATATGATATTTTCTACTTTTTAGTGTTTATTGATGATACTCAATAAACAAGACATAAGCATTTGCATTTTATTGTAACAAAGAGAGACAAGCATTTGAGTGTAAACTTAAACCAACAACAGAACAGAGCAACAATGTTCCAAATCAAACTGAAATATGAATCAAATGTAAAACTCATATCAAAACAACTACTACAAGAATGGTCTGCAGTAGAAGGAAGAAAATATATTTATAAAAATAAAGTCTTCAGTGGCAAAGTTTGAGGTAGAGATGTTCATGGAACCAATCTTTCACATAGAGCCTTTAAGACTAGTGAGCCTACTCAATTCAATTCATGTTCATCGGATTTATGTGAGACACTTACCTATTGTTGTTTATCAATATTCTTCTTCTGTTGCAGAGAACCATAGCGTTTGCAATGAGATTAGCTGAGAAAATAGTCACTTACAACAGACCAGCAGAAAACACAAGGAGACAAGCAATCAGTCTTATGCTGCTTGCTGCAGCTGCTTTCTACTTCACCAGACCGAGGTTCTAATAAACACAAAGCTAATAACATGGAAGACAACAGCAAGAGTCGGATGTCTTGACAAATCACAGAGATTTCTCCTCTGTTCAAGAAAGTATCAAGAGAGCAAACACTATTTAGTAAACAAGATTCACCATAAAACAAAGAAAAGTCCTACCAGCAAAGTATATCAACAGATTCCATATTCTATGCCTTATCTATCTTTTAACTGCGAAGAAAAGTCCTAAAACTGATTCATGGGTCTGAACATTAATCAATACATGACATTAATTAATGTGGATTGCGAGTGGAGAGTATATACTTACTGTAAGGAACCAACAATCCGACCACGATCCATGAGGAAGTGCTGCAGAGGAAGAACGAGATAATATGTTAAGTAACTGTGACTTCATAATCATTCATTCATGGCAATCTAAACAAGTGATGTTACCTTGCTTTAGAAGCTTTGATTCTTGGACAACTTTATCCATGATCACTTCTTGTTCAGCAAATTCCTTGTCTCGGAAATACAAAATCAAGAAGAACGAATTGATGATATGTTAACAAAATTTCTAACAATAATTAATGAAATCTTAAATCTGACGATAAGCACATAAACTTAGAATTCAACCAGAGATGAATCGAAGAAATCAAGATCTAGAATCGAAATCAAGCAGAAAAGGATAAACTTTGAATCAAGAGAAACATACCGAGAAGTATAAACTTTGGATAGTAAAGAAAAAATAACTAGGAAAATTACAAAATAGAAAATTACAAACCAAATTCACGGATCAATATAAAGTTGGCTATATAGCTTCATTCGGTGGGCATATTTTCATTCATGCATTTTATGAGAAAGTGTTCTTGGAAAAAAAGTTAGACTTGAAAGATTATTACAAAGGGCGTAAAATACATTGAGAATTTGCAAATGGCGGATGGTTCATGGTACGGAAATTGGGGAGTTTGCTTCATATATGGGACCTGCTTTGCCCTAAGAGGTCTAGTGGCTGCAGGCAAGATTTATGATAACTGCGAGATTATTCGTAAAGGGGTTCGTTTCCTTCTCGGTACACAAAACGACGAAGGCGGGTGGGAGAGAGTTATTTGTCTTGCCCCAGCAAGAAATGTACTCCTTTGGTTGGAAACATTACAAATGTAGTTAATACAGGACAAGCATTGATGGCTCTAATTCTGTGTGGTCAGATGGAGAGGGACCCTTTACCTATTCATTGTGCAGCCAAAGTGTTGATTAATTCACAGTTGGATAATGGTGATTTCCCACAAGAGGTAACGTTTTAATTCACTCTGATAATGAAGCTCTTTATACTAATAATAAAATCAAGCATAGTGTTTCTCCCTTTCAATCATTGCAACAACAAAAAAAAGATCGTACAGTAAATAGGAAGAGAGGACACTGACTTGGCGATGAATTGCACTAGATTAGCTTGATAAGGAAGCTCACTAGCTATGCCAAAACAATAGAATATAACATTTTTTAATTGTTTAATATCATGTAAACTTGCAGGAAATAAGGGGAGTGTTCAAGATGAATGTGATGCTCAATTATCCAACTTATAGGAATGTTTTTCCTCTTTGGGCACTCACACATTACACCAAGGCTCTACGACGTTTGTCCGCGTGACCACTTCAAAAATTCAATCTTATCATCATCTTCATCATCACCTTTATTATTATGCCCGTTAATGTTTCCTTCTCTCTCCATGTGCATGCAAAACATAACAAAGAGAGTAATTTAGTATCAACATGAAAACTTCATAGAAAAAATTGTGGTTATTAATTGACGCCATTTCTTTTGGACTGTTTGGACAATGAAACTTTTTAGCAATTCCAATGAAGCTTATTCAGTCAACAGTTTACACATGTTAAATACCATAATTACCATCAATTTAGATTAGAGATGGGTAAAATTCTCGTCTCTTCCGTCCCATTCCCTGTTCCAAATTCATATTCCATACGGACATACATCTATATGGTATTCGGTTGCCGTTTGGGAAAAAAGTAAAGGCTGGACCATGAAGGGAAATTATTAAAATCTCATTCGGGACCAATTATATATACTAATAAATTTATATAATTGAATCCATAGTAACAGAAAAATAGAAATATAAAATACTACATGCAAATATAAAATTTTTATAATTAAGAAACAAAATTGTTCTCAGCGATTTCGTGTGTTTGCAAGTCCTACTTTATAAGGAGAAGAAGTGTTTTCCAACTCTTGGTCACATCTCAACGACTGTGTCGTCCGTCTCTGGTAAGGAGAAGAAGTTTTTGTGTTCCAACTCTACCATCTCCCCTCCTACTCCATCATCAAACCTACATCTTCGGAAACTTTACATTTTCCGAGTCATAATAACAACAAATTAACAATCAAACCACAAATAAGATCCAAAGCACAAGAGACAAGTGATCATAGAAATTAGAAGAAGTTTTTTACCTTCCATCGACGCCTACGACAAGAACAGTGGTCTCTGGTCCAAATCCGACAACGAACTTGGTGGAAGCTGGTAATGAGAACTGAGCAAACGACCGTTCGTTGTCATAGAGATACTTTGGTAAGATCCCTCTTATGAACGAGAATGATGAAGCGTCATGGTTGTCTTTATGTGAACTAAGAATGTCAGGTCTTAAATGAAACACATGGAGAGTCCCTTTATCACTTGACGCAGCGACCCATTTCAAATTCATAGAGATCGCAATGCTATAGATCTCTGCTCTTTCTATTCCTCTCCGCAACTACACAAAGTAAACCAAACATATCAAACTAAAAATTAAGTAACTAATATAAACCATAATCGAAACAAACAAACAAAAAGTTGAGAGAATTTTAGGGTTAATTAGTTACCTCTTGTAAGAGAGTACCATCAAGTGCATTAAAGATCCTGATCAGGGTTCCTTTGATGCTAGCGGTTGCGAGAACACTTCCATCGAGTGTCAAACTCATGCAAGAAATATCAGTTTCATGTGCTTTGAACAATTTGATAATATTCCTTCTCAAGTCATGGACTTGAACTTGTCCTGGGTGAAACCCTGGACAAGCTAAGATTGCTTTCTTCTCAACGTTAGAGATGCAACAAAGCCCTTTCAGGTTTTTCACTGTTTCGATAAGACAATGAACCTTAAGGTTCTTGAAACAATAGACATATATGTTTTTCCTCAAGACAACCACAATATGTTCTCTCCTCAGTTTCACCGCGAGAACTTGTGATTTAAAAGCGAGCTCGCAGAAGACTTGTTTTCTAATATCATCCCAAATAAAGACTTTATGAGAAGGGTATTCGGAACTGTGATAACCGTTGCCAACAAGAGCAAAGATGTTAGAAAAGAAGAGCATCTCCGCAATCTTGAAGCCAGTTTCGTGCGGATAACGGTTGATCTTTTCCTTGATTGGGTTGGTTCCATATACATTAAACCCACTATTTGTTCCAACAATGAAACCAGTCCAATCTTGGTTCCAAGTCAATGATAATACATGTTTATCCCCATCCTTGGCTTCATCAATTGGTGTATCTGAAGTTTCAGCTTTCGAAAGCGATAATATTCCACGAACTGTGGAAATCATCGAATACATTCTTCTTTTTGTTTTCAATAAAAAACTGCAGAAGAAAAAACGAAGAGACACATAAGCCATAAGCCAAATAATAGCATGTCAGCTGCAAACCCTAGATAAAAACCCTAACTTCCGTGAACATCAAGTAAAGTACTAAACAACCTAATCAACTAGGTTATCGCTTCGACCTCAGAACATAAAGCACGAAAAACAGTCATAGAACAATCTAGCAAAGAGACTCTATAGATCAATAACACACAAAACAGAGGAAAAAGAGATTTACTTACTATGTGGAATCACAATATTGACGAAAGAGAAGGGATTTTGACACGAACTTAAAGGTTTTTTTTTATAAGGAATTTGTTATCTCTCTAGCTTCTCTTTGTTATTCGTCAAAACCTTAAAAAGGAGTAAGATTTGGAAAAATCCGAAGTCATCTAGGAGTTAATAAAATCTTTCCAACGCATACAACGACGTCGTTTTATTAGCAAACAAGGAAATTGGTATGAGTTTAAAGTCAAAGCCGGTTTTCCGGTTCGGTTACATAAAATTATTAGTGTTTTGGTTCGGTTACATGAAATTATTAGTAAATTGTACTACAATTTGTGTTAAATTACCATTTTGGCCCAATAATATTAATATGCTCTGATTAAGACTTGTTCATTGGAGCTTGAAGATTCGTGTTTTGGTATCGTTGAAGAAGAAGAAGATGGGGAAGCAACCGGTGAAATTGAAGGCGGTGGTTTATGCGTTGTCTCCGTTTCAGCAGAAGATTATGACTGGTCTTTGGAAGGATCTGCCGGAGAAGATCAGCCATAAGGTTTCTGAGAATTGGATCAGTACTATTCTCCTCCTCGCTCCGGTCATCGGAACCTACTCGTACGCTTCTCTATATCTCTATAGCTTTCGATTAGTAGATCTGATGATTTGGAGATTTGCGATCTGATGATTGTGTTACGTTCTTTAATCTGATTGTTAGATTCGTTAAAGGGATTGAATTGTGTTTAGTTGCTTAATCTTTGGTTATCAACTTCTCTCATAGAAATTTGAACGCAGGTATGCTCAATACTACCAAGAACGAGAGAAGCTGGAACATAGGTTCTAAGCATGGAGATATTCTGATACTCTCACAAGAATCCAATTCTTGCTTCGTTTCTCGTTCTCGGAAATGTTTCCGAGAGACAGTTTGTTTTCGCAACACTTAAAAATAGAAGCGGAAACGTTGCTTCCTCCTCGCATTGTTGTTGATTTTCATGAATAAGAAAACCTTGAAGGTTTGATCTCTATATCGAAAACGCAATTGTTGAAGGACAAGTTTGGTCTATTTCACGTTTTATTTCTTGCATAAGCGTTTCGTAGTTAATCCTCGATCATTCTGCAACAAATGCATAGATATAGCGTTTCGTAGTTAATCCTCGATCATTCTGCAACAAATGCATAAAACCTAGTAGGGCTAAGCTAAGATTGAGCAAACTTACATACGTTAAGAGCTTTATAAACTATAAAGAACATGTAAATCCAAGGAAAGCAAAAGGAGACTCTTTAGTGGTTTGATTGTCTTGGTCCCATTTAACAGCTGTTTTCCTGACCTTTTGAAGAACCCTAATAACTTGTTCATCAATTACTTTCTCAGTTACTGTCACTTTGTTCATCAATTACATTCTCAGTTACTGTCACTTTGTTCATCTGTGTCTCCACATTCCTATTCTCTCATCACCATTGCTACTTCTGCAGATGACACACATTTCTTTGCCTATCATTCGAAGATCCAGCATTATCACTCCATGGAATCCTTCAAATCGAAGTGGCGGTCCATCCAAAATTTCATCCTTACACCAATTTTCAAAGACATACAAATATGCAGCCACAAGACGACCACTCTTAAGAATTCTCCAAGCTTCCTCCATACTTTCTATCTTTTTGAACTTCTCGATCTTGAAAACATCTTCTTTTTCTTTAAGTACCCGAATATATGTATACTGTAAACTCTTTTTTGTAGCTTCTTGTTTTGGGATACCAGATTTCTTAAGATATAACCTAACGTTGAACCGAAACATTTATGAGTAGATCCTTTCTTCATAGGTTTGTAAAATTTCGTTCATATACCTTGTGCACAATGGCACAAACACTTTATCGAGCCCATGAAGCATTCCTTCTATTTTTTTAATGGATTTCAGTATTTTCTTGATGCATTCATGGTAAATGCAAATTCACTTTCAGTTTCACAACTTGTCGATCAGGGTCGTTTCTTGGTTTTTCTTAATTCGCAGTGCGATTAGAAACATAATTCTAATGATCATATAGAAAATGATGAATTCTAACTTGTGGGTTTTTAGATCCTATGATGTCATTTGTTTCAACGGTTGGTTTGTCGCAGATCTGAGTTTTAGCGTGGCTGTTCGCATCTGTTGCGAGTGCAGATTTCAGGTTGTGTTGTCTTGAGTGTTTGGGAAATCCGACGGTGAGTTCTTCTCTGATTGAGCTGAAATTTTGTAGAGGTGTTCGTGACTCGTTTATCTAGGGTTTGTACGGTGGAGATCGTATTTGGTGACCGAAATTCTAATGAACTTAGGGTCGTTTGTGACAGTCTTATTTCTAGGCTCTTGTATTGCTCTCTTGTGGTGTTTCTTATGTTGGAGATTGCTCTTTGTAGCCTTAGTCTCTGGAGGACGTGATTGTAACTCAATTCATTAGCAACCATTTCGTTTTCTAATCTTAATTACTTTTTCAATATGCTTCACATTATAAATGTGGCGTTTATCTTGGAAAAAAAACTAAATATGTTTTAATATAAAAAAATACTTAGAAAACAATATTCAATGACTAAACATATTCAAATTTTTCAAACATAACCAAAAATTACCTTTTTGATATGGTTGGATGTGAAAAATACTTGTACTCGTTTCGTACAAATTTCAACTTCAACTTCTTTATCGCATCTTCCATTTCACTAAACAATGATAAAATCATATGTTATTCCATTTTTTACTCTAGATCTTGATATTTATTGTTTAGTATGGTTCAATTGTTAATGCATCTTCTAATATCGAACGCATATATGTTCAACATTTCAAAGAGCTGAAGAAATTAGAGGACATGTTTTGAAACATGAAAACACAACTCTTTTTCCATTACGTTGTTTAAGGCATTTTCTTTACAAGTTAAGTTCAATTCAAAGTTCTGAGTCAATTATTTGGATATCTATTATGTATTTGTTAAATAATTTTTTTGATGTATTCTACTATGGATAATCTTCCTGAGTTAAAATTACTTAATTGTTTTTTGCCTTCTTTGCTATTACATTTATTTTTAACTTTTGTTGTGATCTATTGGTTTACGCAGGTTCTTAAGTTTCAGAATAGAAGATGTGTTAGTCTTTTCATGGATTTGAAGGAGACATGGTTGGCATTGATGGTTGCTGCAAAATCATTAGAGTAATACAATAAAAAAAATCTCAATAATGGTTTTTTGAGATATATGTGAAAAATCATCAATACTAATGTCACTTCATTGTCAATCTTCATGGATCTATAAACCTATCATTATTCATAATTCACTTAGTTAGACCAAACCAACCTACAAATTGAAGGGACAAAAAGCAAAACTCAATATTAAAGCCACACATTGGTGTATTCTCACAAGTCAAATATCTTTGATTCTTTCTCGTATTTATCAACTTTATTATTCATCTACTTCTGTTAAATGAAATTCACTAGATTAAAACAGAGACCCCACTGCAGTGGTTGGTTTGGTAAATAATCTCTCCATACAAAATTCACACTTTACTCTTTTAATGGTTAAAAGTCTTCTTCACAACTATTCACAATTAACCTACCTTTTTGGTAAGTGTTTTTGAATAACTTTTGAATCAATTTTGATTTGGCCAAATAGATGCACCAAAAGCGGAATAAAAATCTACCAATAAAATTTCGAAAACTAAGTAAAATCATTTAGTTATATTTTGATAAACATGAATAATTTGAGGAGATCAGTCACTACCTTTTTCTTGATTTGCATGCTGCATAATGCAAAGAAAAGTAAAAGCAAAATATTCTTTAAATTTTTAGTGTCTTTCTTTTGCCTCTTAAAGAACAAATGAAAGAAGAAAAATGGAATGCTTTTGCTTTTCTTTCCCCTCCTTTCTTTGCGGTGTCTTTGCTTTTATTTTCCCTTTTGCATATTATTTGAATTTGAATTTACTTTTCTTATACTAAAACAAACCCATTATGTTACTTAACAATGTATTCAAACCAACTAATCATTGTTTCTTTTATCTTATTTGAACTCGCTTTATTCTTTTAACTCTCTCTACCATAAGAAAACAAAGAGACTAAGTAAGTACAAAAGAAACACAATTCTTTTTCTCTCTTTATCATCTCAGGGAGTGAGTAACCAAAAGATCTCAAACCATGAATCCTTCTCAAACCGCCTTGAGCATTTCCTTCTACATCCTACTCGCCACAACCGCGGTTTTGGTTTCAGCTGATTTAGCATCAGATGAACAAGCCCTTCTCAACTTTGCAGCATCAGTTCCACATCCACCAAAACTCAACTGGAACAAAAACCTCTCTCTTTGTACCTCATGGATCGGCATTACTTGTGATGACTTAAACCAAACCAACCGTGTAGTAGCGGTCCGTCTTCCAGGAGTTGGCCTATATGGTTCAATCCCTCCAGCTACATTAGGCAAACTAAATGCTCTCAAAGTCCTTAGTCTCAGATCTAACTCTCTCTTTGGAGCTTTACCTTCTGATATTCTCTCACTCCCTTCACTTCAATACCTTTATCTCCAAAATAACAACTTCTCCGGCGAAATCACTGATTCTTCTTCCCCTTCAATCTCAACGCAGCTTGTGGTTTTAGACTTGTCTTATAACTCTTTCTCCGGTAACATTCCTTCTGGTTTACGAAACTTGTCTCAGATCAATGTCTTGTATCTTCAAAACAACTCTTTTGATGGTCCAATTGATTTTCTTGATCTCCCTGGTGTAAAGGTTTTAAATTTGAGTTATAACAACTTGAGTGGACCTATCCCTGAGCATCTCAAGACCTCGCCGGAGTTTTCTTTCATCGGAAACTCATTACTATGTGGTCCACCTCTAAATCCATGTTCTCCGTCTTCGAATTTGCCAAAGCCTTTGTCAAATCTCATCCCTATCCGGAGAAAACAGAGTAAAGCTTATATAATCGCTATCGTAGTTGGTTGCTCTGTATCAGTTCTTCTCCTTGGGATTGTTTTCTTGGTTTGTCTTGTCAAGAAGACCAAGAAAGATGAAGAAGGCGGCGAGAAGCAGATCGGTGGAGTGAATAGCAAGAAACCGCAAGATTTTGGTAGCGGAGTTCAAGATCCAGAGAAGAATAAGCTCTTTTTCTTTGAGAGATGCAATCACAATTTCGACCTTGAGGATCTCTTGAAAGCTTCTGCTGAAGTTCTCGGTAAAGGGAGTTTCGGAACGGCCTATAAGGCTGTTCTTGAGGACACAACCGCGGTTGTGGTGAAACGTTTAAGAGAAGTCGTGGCAAGCAAGAAAGAGTTTGAACAACAATTGGAGATTGTTGGGAAGATTAACCAGCATCCGAATTTCGTACCGTTACTCGCTTATTACTATTCGAAAGACGAAAAGCTATTGGTCTACAAGTACATGACGCAAGGGAGCTTTTTCGGGATCTTGCATGGTAAGTCATAATAAGAGTAAACCGTAACATTTTTCGTAACCTAAAGCTTGTGAGTCACGAAAAACTTTTGTATGTTGTATGTTCGAACAGGAAGCAGAGGAGGAGATAGAGTAGTTGATTGGGAAACACGAATGAAGATCGCGATAGGGACATCGAAAGCAATCGCTTATCTTCACTCGTTGAGGTTCGTTCATGGAGATATCAAATCTTCCAACATACTTCTCACTCAAGACCTAGAGCCATGTCTCTCAGACACATGTTTAGTCACACTCTTTAACCTCCCAACTCACACACCGCGAACCATCGGCTACAACGCTCCCGAGGTGATTGAGACGAGGAGAGTCTCTCAAAGATCAGATGTGTATAGCTTTGGTGTGGTACTACTCGAAATGCTAACCGGGAAGACTCCTTTAACTCAACCTGGTCTTGAGGATGAGAGTGTGGTCATTGATTTACCGAGATGGGTTCGGTCTGTTGTGAGAGAGGAATGGACTGCTGAGGTTTTCGATGTCGAGCTTTTGAAGTATCAGAACATTGAAGAGGAAATGGTTCAGATGCTTCAGCTTGCGTTAGCTTGTGTTTCAAGGAATCCAGAGTCGAGGCCAAAGATGGAAGAGGTTGCAAGAATGATTGAAGATGTGAGAAGAAGTGATCAGTCTCAGCAGTTACAGCAGAACAGAACTTCTTCTGAGGCTACTTCGAATGTTTCGGAATAATTTCAAATTCCGACCAAAGATTATGTTCTTTTATCGCATTGTGTTATTTTGTATCGTAGTTTTAGTGCGTATGATCAAATTCTGCTCCTATGAATTTTGTGTTTTTGCTAAATAATCTCTGCATTTTTTTATACGTCAAGCTTATCTAACCAAAAGCAGGTCCAAGTCCGATTTAACACTGAAATTAAGTGAACATGAAATTAGAAAAATAGATTTTATCACAAAAACCAAATATTTGCTTTGACTTTAATTATAATCTTGTGGCAGTAACTATAGTAACATTCTTCTACACGTAAAAATATGATCTCGCGACACAAGGAACAGACAATACAGACAAAGATAAATAAAAAGAGAGAACAAATTAAACAATGAAAAATAAATTTACTTCTGTGTTTTTAACAAATAACAGTTTTTTTTTTACTCACTTCTTCAACAGTTGATTCCACATTCCAGCACGTCCGGGCCAGTAACTCTGGAGGTAAACGGATCGATCCTAACCCACAACAACGAGAAGATCGAAGCCAGGAGAACAGACCAGACCACGACAATCGTAGGAGTACGGTTTTGTCGACCCATCAAACCCTTAAGGAAAGGGTACAAGTGAACAATCACCCAAAAGGCAAAGAACAACTTACCAAAGAGTGGTCCCCATGATTGGTATCCACTATTGATAGCGTAAGAGACTCCTGCAACAACTCCGACGAGGTTTACAATAAGGAGCGTCGTTGGCGGAATCAGAAGTGTTGTCCATTTGAACAAGTAGAGCTCGGCAAAGTCTCCGTCTTCGTCTGAAGCTTTTGATGTGACTGTGAAGTTTGTGTCGATACCGGCAAGGACTTTGAGTATACCTTGAAACACAGCGAATAAATGTGCTGATACTCCACCAATAACCCAAAACTGCTCGTTTCTCCACCATTCGTCTATGCCTACACCACTCCACCTCATTTCTAGAATACCCGTGGCGAAAATGGAGAGAAAGAGAGACAGAAACCATATACTTGCAATGTTACTAATCTGCAAAAGGAGAACAACAGAACCAGATGATAAGGATTTAAAATTATAAATCTCGGTGAAACTAACAGAACGTGATTAGGGTTTGTTCGAGGTGTCAAACCTGGGGAATGATAAACTGGTTGGTGAAGAGACAAACGGCGGGCAATGTACAATACGCGAGAAGAGGGATGGATGTGATTGGGTAGATGGTTGTGTTCACATATGCAAACCTCTCGAGAAATTTCAGCCTTCCGTTGTAACCATACCATATAGGACAATGCCGACTGAACAGAATCTCAACGGAACCTAAAGCCCACCTCAGCACTTGGTTCAGACGATCTGAAAGATTGATAGGAGCAGACCCCTTGAAAGCGGGAAGCTTTGGCATACAGTAAATGGATCGCCATCCACGGGCATGCATTTTGAACCCAGTCAGAATATCTTCCGTCACAGAACCATAGATCCATCCAATCTGAAGAAAGACAGCGCAAAAAGATAAATAAAGTGAGTGCCAAAGTAGATATGTCAGAACATTGCAGTTTCACGTTAGGAATTAAAATGAGAACATACCTCCATTCCCCAGTCTGACTTATCCTCGTAACCACAACTAATGACATGGATAGCCTCTTTGAGAAGGTTTTCTGGAGTTGCTGAAGGAGGAACACCCCCATTTTCCATTAGTGTAGAAGCAACAAAAACAGCAGACTGTCCAAACCTCTTCTCCAGGCTCATTTGCGACATCAAGAGCGCCTTTTCATCGTCAAATCCAGCACCTGAAATTTACAAATGTCAAATAGTTAGGACATGATGAGAACCTTAATCTGAAAACTATTTATTCATGAACTGTCAATTATAAATAGCCCCACGCCGCCCCTCAGTAAATATCTCAAACACCAATGTACGGGGATAACGAAAAACCAAAGAAGAAATAAAAACAGTTGTACCTTCAACTCCCTCTTCTATGTCATCGAGGTTGAATACAGGAACGGTTGAGTCAGTGTGCCTGCCTGATTTCTTTTTGTCCAACTCTTTCTTAGCTTTGGCATTCTTCTTTCTTGATCCACCACAGAGCTTAGAGAAAACACTTGGCTTCTTGTGTTTTACTTTTATTGGAGGTTCATAACCATATAAAGCTGTTCTGTTGAAAACACAACCAGTTCCCACATATACAGGTCCTTGAATCCCATCTAAACCTCTCAAGTTAATCTGGAAAACAAACCACGGAAAAATTACAACAAAACTCAAGAAATTGAATGTTTTGAATGTATATATTCATGTCTAAAAGCAATTTGAAAGAACAATTAGACATAAGTATAGGTAAGTGTGACTTACATCAAAGAACACGGTATTACGATTAGCGTATCTATCGTTCTTATCGATACCATCGAATCTTTGTGGGAACTGGACATAACAAACTTGCTTCCCGAGGTTCGGGTCCATCAGGAAGCACATTGCTTCTCTTAAGGCCTTGCTGTTATTGATGTAATGATCACAATCAAGATTCAAGATAAAAGGTCCATTGGTCAGGACTGCTGAAACTCTAACCTGTTCATTTGAAATGGTACCCAGATTAGACTAACAAAAATTGTTCAGAGCTAAAAGAAGTTAAAATTCCGAGATCAGAAACCTACAAGTGCATTCATAGCACCAGCCTTTTTGTGGTGCTGGAATCCTGGTCGCTTCTCTCGAGAAACATACACCAAACGTGGAAGCTCATTGCCCTCTGCATCAAGTCCACCATTTTGCCCTAAGAAAACCTGCATTCAACAAATGCTACTTCAACACTGAACTTCTAGAGAGAGCATACTTGATTTCCATACTTAAAAGTTAAAACCAATTTCTCTTACCTGGATCATTCCGGGATGGTCCCTTGTATTATTTCCAGGCCATGGTGTACCATCTTGCATAACCCACCCTTCTTCAGGACATTTTAGAGCCTTAGAAACAAGTGCATTGATTCGGATTTTAAATTCCTCATATTCTCTCTGCAAGAAAATAAAAGGTCAATATAGCATACACTGAAATAAAAGTGAGGGTGACTACATGACTATAACTACCAACTTACCTTCATAGCCCTACGGTCTTTGACAAATGATGTCTGAACTTTATCCTTCAAGTAATCTATTTTCGCAGAAAAGTACCACTCTGGTGCGCGAGGTTCAATGGCGTATTTCTTGCAGAATGGTACCCATTTACGAGCAAACTCTGATGTTTCTGCAAGTGATTCAAATGATAACATAGCAGCACCATCATCAGAAACATAGCAAGACACCTTGTCAACCGGGTAGTCAACAGCCAGAATAGAGAGCACTGTGTTGGCTGTCACAAGGGGAGGCTCCTTCAAGGGGTCAACAGTACTGACGAAAATATCCACAGCGGCTAACTGTGACGGTTCACCTTCACGATCATATCTGTCCCAAAATTAAAGTATGATCAGATTAAAAAGGGAAATATAATAGGCAGACAATCCTCCGAGTAATTGCTTCAAAAGAATGGGGAAATAGAACATACCTTAAAGCAAGCCTGTCTAGGTACGTTTCACGGTTCACAGGAAACCACTTGGGAAACTGATCCAAAATCCAGGATATGGCAAACCAGATCTCACATATAACTGAGACCAGCCACAGAGCAAAGGCATTTGGCACTGGATTTGTTATACGGTAATGCAAGAAGAGACACAGGATAACAAGCCGCAACACAATAACCATTCTGTAAGGATTGATCCGTGATGAAGGAATGGAAACTTTCCTTGACAGAGGCTGCCTTGCTTCGTCATTCCTGAACATTAAATAAAATTGGAAAAAGGGCATCACCATACTGCTTAACAAGCAAAGTGCTCAAGTTGTGCAATGTCATAACTCTGAAGCAAAACAGGACACCACAACGGACCAATCAAGATAACAAAACAAGAACTTACAGCAAAGCCTCATCTGCGAGGATATCTGTGCTGGCATCGATATCTCCTCCACCTCTTTCAGAAGCAGCCTGCGTACTCACAGGACCAGTTTTATTCTCCTGCTTCATTTTCCAGCCATCAACTCTCTCCTTCCAAGCTACATTCCCTAGTCCAACAGGATCCACAATCCTCCTATTTGCTGCAGAGTGAATGACAACAGAGTTTTGACATAAACGCAAAGCCTAGGTACGAGTATATGTGTTGGCCAGATAGTAAGTAAATAAGGATCATTACGTGATTGATTGACATCGGATGAATAAGGAAGGCGCTTTCCACCAGCTATAGTAGAAGACACAGAGAGGCGTTCAGGTGAAGCAGCAGAAAACTCTCCTGAAGTCTGTAAAAAATAAGCAAATGAAAAACTCAGATTCCAAAAACTCAATAGCACAAGGATGTGAATGCTAATAACAAATAGCAAATGCCTTACATCTTGTCTACTGGTGAGACGAGGAAGATGATTATGAGAAACCTCTTTATCATACTCAGGTTGCCCCATTTCCTCTCCTTTCCCACGTGTAAGATGCCATCCAAGCATCCGCTCTGAAATCTTCTCCTTCTGCGGGTAGTTGAACTCAACGGTAGCTTCATCCGCTAACACATCCTCGTCTTTATCACCGGGAATCGCAGGACTACCTAAACACAGAAATTACCAAATCATATTAAACACCACAAAGTCATGAATATCGAGATCAAAAGTAGTATTCTTATTACCCTTGAGCCTCTTGTATGGAGTTTTGCATTGAGGACAAGATTGATTCCCATCTTTTCTCTCATACTCATAACAAGGTCTACAAACTGGGAATGAACAAAAATCACAAGCCACGAAATGATCTCCATCAACAGTCTTGCCAACATTGTCACTACAGATCTGACAAATCTTCCCACCGACGTTCTTCATCGGCTTCCCCTACAATAACAATTCAAATCAAAAGTTAACACAAATCCAAATTTAGAAACTCAAAACAAAAAGTTTCTAAATCAGATCTCTACAACACTCAATTAAATACCCCTTAAATCATTCAATTTCAGTATCTATAATTCCTGAATTCTAGGAGAAGTATGATTATAATCATGATGACGTAGAATCAAAACATACCGCAGTTTCTCCTTCCGATTCCATCGTTACTTTCTTCAGCTAGCGAATCGTCGGATAACTTCAAATCTGATCGGAATGATCACAAACAAACAAAAATGCGATTAGATCTGACGAGATCAAAGTAAAGAGAAGTCAAAATCTGAATAGAAGAAGAAGAAGGAGATAAAGCTACCATGAGATCTGAAGATGGAGTCTGCGATACGACTCTCGTATCTCTCTGAATCTGCGATTCTAAAGAGAGAAAGAGAGAAAGATGAAAGTGAGGAAGACGAATCTTTAGATGCAAGCTGCTATTTGTCTCTGCTCGTCACTCAGAGTTTTTCAGAGTTTTTTAAACAATATATATAAATATTAATATTATCCGTCGGCAGAAAAAAAAAACTAATCATAGACAACCAAGCAACCACCACCACCACCGACAACTCCAGTTACTTCTCAGTGATTAGTAAAGTGAAAGTGAAAAGCGTTAAAAGTTACTGCAAGCTCAAGACGATATTTTCTGGCCCAAAAAAAATATGCCCAAACATTAAAAGCCCAACTATAGTACTATGACTACTATCAAACCCAGTAAACGATAAGCCCAAACGTTAAACCCAATTTGGTTTATGATTCGGTTCAATCGAACCGAATTTCGAGGTCAATGATTGGTTTTAAGATATTTTGCATGTGAAGATGTGTGGCCAGCAATAGACAGACTGGAAATTGACAAGAAGGAAGAAAAAGGCAAACATTTGAATCCGAAAGAGCGCCACTTTCTCTTGACTATACGACAAATCCTCCCTCCTCTTCTGTTCCCTTAACACCTTTCCACCTTCTCCTGCTTCGTAACTCGTAACCCTAAATTTCGTCTTCATAACTCTGTTTCTCCCCTTTCTCTTCTCCTGTAAAATCTGGGCCTTTTTCTCCCTTCAATTCGATTCAAAACAGGTCAGTGAATTCCTTTATGTTGTTCTGAAATTCGATTTTAGATCTTTGACTGTAGTATTGATCTGGGTTTTGTAGATCTTATGAAATGAGTTGCTTACTCTGTTTAATTGAGATTCATGGTGGTTTTTTTCTGGGTTTTTCATCTGATTACCAAAATTGTTCAAAATACTAGTTTTTTTCTGTTTGTAAGTAATCAAAATCTCCTAAAGTTTCGATTTTTAGGTATTAGAAAAAGGGAAAATTGTTCAATTCCAAGTTTTTTTCATTTCCTGGAATTTCATGATTTAAGAACAAGTTCTTGTCTTTAGTCTTTACTTTGTGTCACTTGTTTGGATAGTTTCTGTGAATTTGGTTTATTTGCTCACAAAATTGTTCTATGGTGTTTGCTTGAACATTGTTTTAAGCAAGTGATTCTCTTTCTCTTGTTTAATTGTAGTCATGGATTCTCCCACAGTAACTGGACTAGAGATCTCTGATGATACTAACTCCTTTGAAGAAATCTCATCAGGTACATAAATCCTTGTCTTACTGTATTTGGTTTGGTTTGATTCTGTTCTTCAAGTCACAAGTCTTACATACATGTAACATCAACTCTTAGTTTCAGACCACAATGCATCTTCTTCTCCTGTAACACCAAATTCTGAGAGAATACCAGTAGCTTTCAACTTTGATCATAATGGCAGTTCTGATGTTTCTCCAAATCATGAATCTGACTCTTCCTATTCCGAGTTAGACTCTGAAGCAGAAGCCTTTTACTCGTCTCTTAACCACCACTTGATCTCACCAGGAGCAATGGATAGTCATGAGTTAGGTGAGAAACCAATGAGTTATGGAGAATTGTTGAAGAAATTTGTCCAATGCGAGGAAGAGCTAAAGACTACGAGCTTAAAGCTCGAGGAATCTGAACAAGAGATTGAGAAATTGAAAGGTGAGGCTGAGAAGAGAGACTCTGCTGAGCTTGAAACTGCACTGAGAGAAATAGAGATGAGGGACACTGAGATTGAGACTGAGAAAAGGCGAGTTCTTGAGATGCAAAGACAGGTTATTGATTTGGAAACTAAGCTCTCGGACTCGAGTTTCAAGATTGGTAATCTAGTGAATAAGCTTGAAGATTCAGATGCTGAGATCTCAAAGCTGAAAGAGATGTTGTCTGATCATCAGACGGAAAAAGCAAAGCTGGAGACTGATATTGCTAGTGTGTTAGAAACACAGACACTCTTCGAAGCTCGGATCAAAGAAATCGAATCACGTGGTGAGGTATTGGAAGATCTACTTAAGCATTCTGATGCAGAGAAAATGGAGATGGAGAGTAGAGAGGTTAAGCTGCAAGCTGATAACAATGCATTGAAGATAGACTTGGCCTCAAGAGATGAGCGTATCGAAGCATTGAACAAAGATTTTGACAAGCATAAGCTGAGATATGACATGCTAATGGCAGAGAAAGATGGAGTACATGCTGAATTAGACAATCTAAAAGCAGAGATGAGATCAAGAGACATCCAAATCGAGCAAATGGAGGAGCAACTTATCCAAATGCACTATAAGCAGACCGAGCTTGTGACTGAATCAGGAATTGCCAAGAACACTGTTGAGGAACTGAGAGCTATGGTTAATGAGCTGGAGAAACAAGCACAGTTGCAGAGAAATGTGATATCAGAAGGAGAAGAAGAGAAACGAGAAGCAATTAGACAGCTTTGTTTCTCTCTTGATCATTACAAAAGCGGATACAGAGAGCTTCTTCGGTTTCTTTCGCGCGATAACAAGCAACAACAACAATCAATCATGGTCGTTTGAGTTGGATTGAGTACTATCTACTCTGCTTAATCGTTATAATAATCTAGTGTCTTTCTTTGTCCCTTCATGTTTGTGTCATTGTGTTATCTAAGACATTTTTCAGATTCTCTAGCAAACTTCTATAAAATTTAAGCTTAATGATGTTTAATTTGTGTGTGTGTGTTTATGAGCATATGGTATTTGCTTTAGTAATCTACATATGTTTATATGAGTAAACAACCCTTTAGTAATCTACATATGTTTATGTTTCGAGTTTGCTTTTATGCTTATGTAATAATGACGTACAGCCTAAGTAATTAAAAGGTAAGAGAAGAAAAAAGTCAAAAGGCAAAAACATAAACCTAATCTTCCAATATCTCAAATTTAGTTGACTCTCTCAATGCAAAGAGTTTGGAGTTAATGTGAAATGATGATAAAAGTTTTTTAATAACGACTGAATTATTATGAACATTTATTCCTGATTTATATGTGCCTTCAAGATAAATGTAGTGAATAGAACATTCATAAAAACTAAATATGGACCCAAAGAAAAAATAATGACAAAACCAAGTTAAACGAGTCTGGTTTTTACAGGGTCTATATTTTCTATTCATAATTTCGATTCTATTTCGTGTTGAAATTTTATATGCTTGGGTCAAACAAATTTTATATTTTTCTTGTTGATTTAAATAGTATATATTAAGAAATATGACTATATCAGGATTGGTCATGTTCTGCATGACTTTGTTTCATAACTTATAATTAATTCGAATAAAAAAATTGAAAATTTCTCAATTTCAACTTTGAGTCTTTTTTTCTCCCCGTTATATGGTTGCGTAATTATGTATGTGCATGCAAATATATTTATTTTCAAATACTATATGTTTTGTTCTTTGGACTTTGGAGTTTGGAGTATACGTATTAAGTTGCAAATGTGATTGCCTGTGTGAAACGACTTTGCAAGAACGCTGGCTACGATCTTTATTAGTTAGAGATACAGCAAATAATTAAGTTTAAAGCTAGCTAAAGAAAAAGTTTAGTATGGGTCCTTTATTTGTTGCTTTCTTTTATTCGTAATTAAAGTTTCATACGAACATGTATTCTTAATTTAAGACATGTTTTGATTCTTTTGAATGTAAAGAAACTACTTTTTATTTTCATATGTATTAAGAAGTGCCTTTTATTTGCTTTTAATTTAGTTAGTAGAGAACTATATTGAAATTTCATATATCTAAGAAAAAATAATGAGAATATGAATATCATAATTTCACATTTGAACAAAACGTATGTTAGTTTACTAGTAGATCTTTTAAACTAAATGACTTTCAAAGTCATGAGTTAATTAAAAAAACTAAAGGTTCAATATGCATGTCATGTGTTATGACCCGAGTAAATTATACAGTCAAAGGACCCATAATTTTGTTGGTAATTAAAAAATGAACCAAATGCTAATTAGAAACCCCCAAAAAACTTGAAAAACAAATGTACTACGACTTAGAGAACCGACGCCAGATTGTTTTTACACGTTTTGACTTTTTAATAAGATGCAGTTTTTGCTCATGTCAACTTTAGGTAACAGCAATTGAGATATAAATCAACATTTCCAAACAAAATGTAGCGGTCCCAACTATCGAATAAAGTTTACATATATGAAGACTTGAATGATATTGAACTATGATTTGATTTGGTTCGAGAACCATATCCCTTAGTCATTGGATCGTGTATAAAAAAACAAAACTTTGAATTAACCTCTAGTCTAGAAGAAAAATATGACACCACAACAAAGGTTGACTAAATAGAAATCACAAAACCCAAAACGATTCCTTTGTTTAGACTTTAGACAGCACAAAACGATAAAAGACCGAGTCTGTCAACCATTACCTTAATTATTTCATCTTAATTGTTCTAATACTGTACCACACATATCTCTTTTTGTGTTTTGTTGCTCCAATGTTTCAGAACTCGTTTGGCTTCAGTCTTCATATTTGGAATTAATGGTAGTTATGTCACTTGATATATTCATATAAAGCTTGTGTTCATTTGAAACCCTTGCATCATTATTAACTTTATTTGTGTTGAACAAACATTTTTATCAACATTGACTAGAATATCCAAATCATATGGAAGTAAAAAGAAATCAAAATTAACCTGTAAGGCTGTAACTATACAAATTAAAGTATATTCTAGTAAATATAAATGAACAAGACATTAATCAATGGGACAATAGTACAGACGTAGCGTAAAAAGAAATGGGATCAATAAATGAAACAGGCGCCGACATTAACTACATGCCATTTCCATTTATAAACTCTTATCCAAAATTTTCTTTATATCATTAGCTCTTTTCTTCAATAACCAAACCAACCTCTGTTTCAAATCATTGTAACAAAAATTAGGCCATTTTTTTCCAGAATACATATAAACACAACTTGGTTTTGTTTAATGGTTGTGATTTATGAACGAGTCTTCGTTTTTATATTTTTTTGGTGGGTCTATTGACTTCGATATCAAAAAAATTATTTACTTTCTTGACACGGAAATAGAGAGACTTTTCTCAGATGAAACAAATTAGAAACATTTCATTATAAACATCCCCAAGTTAAAAAAAACGATTTGGAATTTTGTCTCTCTTCTTTCTACTTCGTCTCCACGACAAGAAATTCTCTCTATCATTCTCTCTCTATATAATCTTAAACTTCTGTGTTTTGCTTCTTTCACAATCTCTATAAAGTTATTACAAGAGTTTGCTTTGGTTTCTTGATTCTTGATTCCATATCAAGATCTTCTTGAATGGTGTAATCTTGCTTTCGTTTAATCTTCTTACCATTTATTAGACCCGGATCCGAATCCAATTCTTAGACCCGGTTTATACAAACCGCGTTGACCTTTCATTGTTTGGTCTTCGCTCCAATTTTCTGTAGAAACTTCAAGAACTTCACAAATCTCTGTTAGGGTTCTGTTGATGAGGATATTCTGATTCAGAAAGTTAAACCAAGTCATCAAATTTGGTGCCAACAATGGCGAGTCAGAGAATCAGGTTAGTGAAATGTCCCAAGTGCTTAAAGATTCTACAAGAAGATGAAGATGTTCCAGTTTATCAGTGTGGTGGTTGTTCTGCTATTCTTCAAGGTCAATTCTCCAACTTCCCATTTTTAATTATGAATCTTGCTTTGCTTCTGATGTTAGCTCTGCTTTCTAAGTTGAGTCTTTGTTTTGTATGAGCTTAAAATATGATCTCTCTCTCTGTTATTAAACTTTGTTTGTTGCTTCTTTGATTCAGCGAAAAAGCGGACCGTTGCTCCAAACAGTACACCAAGTGCATCAGAGACAGAGGGGACTCAAGCCAGTACAACAAGTGCAGGAGAGACAGAGAGGACTCAAGCCAATGAACCGCGAAGAGAGCTTGAAACCAACAATGTGTCAAGCAGCTCAGTGCAGGACATGGTTCTTCCGGTCTCTCAAGAGCGTTCCTTGAGCCAAGAGTATGAGAAGGATTGTCGTAATGCATCCATGGAGTCTATGGAGAAGGAGCTTGGTGGGTTAGAGTTATCTAATGGAAATGAAACAAATGAAATCGAAGAGGAGGAATGTTCACTTGGCGATTCTGAGAAGAATGATGAAGAAGAAGAAGAAGATAACTCCAGATTGAAGTCTGATATGGACACTGTGGGAGAAGCAGAGGATAGCTCTGGAAGCTTGAGTGTTGGTCATGTAGAGGATGCAAGACCGAGTAATTCATCCGGTAACGCTGAGATCACTCCCTACGCTTCCCCTATCGAAGAGAACCAAAGGCAAATTGATTCCCCTGCAAACAAGACTTCTTCTGCTTATGATGGGAGTAAGTCTTCATCTGACGAAAGAGAAGACCAATTTCTCGATGAAGACGAAGAATGGAATGCTTTTCAGAAATTACGATCAGAGAAATTCGAGACGCAGAGATACCCTGTGAGTTATAAGGAGCAAGGCGCGAGTTCCTCAACAACTTTCTCTGAGAAGAGGCGGAATGGGACTACTGCATATAGTGAATGGCATCAGAACAGGTCTCTGCAACTAGAGGGACCAGGAGGGCGTCTTGGAAGACAAGAAAGGAGACATGTGACCGAACAACTTGGACCTGACATGCCTTTCTATCCGAGAGAACCATACACACATGTAAGCCCTTCCTATCCGTCACAGGATGAGTTTGATCGATATACTCGTGCACACTCCATGCAAATGCCTTCATACGCTGGAGGCATGAGCCAGGAATCTGTTGACTATATGTATCACAACCACACAAGGGCAAGAGGTCGGGGCCAAGGATTCTCACGCATACCGTTCTCAGAAGAGATCCCGGGTGACAGAAGAAACCATGGTGGTTGGCATTCAGGTCAGCTCCATAATTCTTACAGTTCATATTCTGCAAGTCCACAGAGACCAATGGAACAACCTGAGTATTATCCTCCAAGATGGAACTGCGATATAGTCTCTGATGCGGAGGATTATCAGCGTAATAGGCATGCCCGCCATCGCCATGAGTTACAAAGACAACGCGTGGCCAAGCGTCATATCCGCCCAACAGCCGGTGGTGCACCTTTTGTTAGCTGTTACCATTGCTCAGACAACCTACAGCTTCCTGTAGACTTTCTCATCTTCAAGAGGAAGCATCATCTTCTCAGATGCGGCACTTGCACCTCTGTTCTCAGATTCTCGCTTCAATCCAGAACTCATTTAGTACCTGTCGTAACACATGACATAGACGCTAATAGGAGTAGCAATTCAACATCAGAGTCTCCCAGAGACAAAGCTCCCCCCAAACCTGTAAATCTGAGCTCCTCTGTTCAGGATGAGGAGATTACTGTGGCTAGAGGCTCTCCGCTTCATCGGCTAATGGGATATTCAACTGTAAGCCAAGTCTTTAAAGCTGCACAGCGTCCTCCTTCTGTATAGATCTCTGCTTCTGATCAAGCAATGAGAACTATGTGCTTCTCAGATGGAAAGTTTTGCCATTGGTTTATCATTCTTTTTCTCATATCTGTGTATAGGTAAAAGATTTGTTTCTGCACTTCTGTTTAAAGTAGAGAACACCATGACACACTTGTGCAAAATTATACAAAAAAAAGAAGATATTGCTTATCTGTTGTATATATTCATGAGGATTTTTTATGTTTGTAACAAGATTGTATTCATCAGCGTTCCTGGCTTTATCAATCTACTATAACTTTATCACTTGTAAATAAAAATAGTTTGAAAAGGTTTAATGAAGTATATCTGGGTGTATGAACTTAGTTGAAGCTGTCCTTGTATCGATTTGTCCTCCTGTTCGACGCGATAGAGATACGCTGATCTTGCAGCATGTTCAGGTTCGGGGCTAATAGTCTCGTGTACCGATCGAAATACAGAAGCTGTTTCAGTAGAAGAGCAAACTCTCTAGGGAACTTCAGCCCATATGATTCGCTAACACGCACCTACACAAGAAAGAAAACTTGTTTTTCATCTGTATGAACACTAACTTACATTCATGCAACTTCTGTGTATAACAACTTTAATATCAAAAACAAAATCCGTAAACAACAACGTCTAACTAGCACTTAGTGCTTACCAGATCTAGGAAAAGAGCATTCATCTGTCTCTCATCCATAACTACGTTAGCAGCAACAGCAGTTCTCTCTGAATTTGGTCCACGAGCTGTAGCCACTACTATCTCTGTATCGATTTCCTGCAAGAAGAGATTCACTCATCTCCATAAGATTACCAGAAGTTGTCATATTCTTTTTGCATTACAGTTCTGAAACCAAATCATTCTGATTCCTCAGAACAGATTTAGCTGGTTATAGAGGGTCAGCTTAATCCTCAAGTCCAAGATTGTTAAAGTTTGCTTGCCTGGATAGAAGAAAACATCTTTTCCAAGTCTCTTGCAAAAGCTTTGGCATCAACATCTGTGTTTGTGGCGCCCATTTGAATCAAAGCTGAAGCCATGGATTCATATTCTTCAGTTGCAATAGATGCTAAAAATACTTCCATGGCAGCCCATGTTGTTGGGGATATACGACCAACAATGCCTGAATAAAATGTGGATGCTTACTTAAATACACTAAAAGTTACCAATAAATAGATTAGTATTGGTTACACAAGACTGCATTTTCATGAATCAATTGATGAAAATAAGGTATAGTGGGATCGCTGTGAGTAACTGAAATGCCACATGTAAGAACTGTTGCAGCAATTAGGATTGAGAGAGTATTATTTACCAAAATCAAGAAACCCAATCCGGCCATCACGCAACAGCCATAAGTTCCCTGCATGTACATCAGCATGAAAGTTTTCACAAGCAAGTAAACTTCCAAACCTGCAGGTTACATCCACATGAAGGTCATTTTACTAACTGCAACTTCTAGGTAGGAGAGTAATCTTTTTTCCAATATTGAATTTCTAAGGTCTTACCACACATTAAGGGCGGTAATAAGGCTGTTTTCTGGACTGGAAACAAGTGATCTTATAGAATCTAGATCAGTAAGAGGAACTCCATATAGCCTCTCCATTGTAAGTACTCGTCGGCTGCTGCAGTGCTTATACACTCTTGGAGCAGTAGCTTGTCCTGACAACCCCATGGTATCAAGATATCTCTTAAATGACTCAATGTTTTGAGCTTCCTTATTGAAATCTACTTCTTCAAGCATTGACTCACGAATGTCCTTGATAATACCCACCTATCAATAGAATATATTGTTTAGAGAGTAACTTAGCAGCAACTGCAAATTTAACTTCAATGAGCTACGATTCTCTAAACTACTTGAGAGTTTACCAGCGAAGTACGGCTGAACTCAGGACTAAGGAACTCAAATATGCGGGCAACAACGTAGATAAAGTTCAAATCTGCCACTAAGAAATCTTCTATTCCAGGCTTCAACACCTTAATCACTACTTCCTCTTGGGAGCCTCGCAGCCTTGCACCATGCACCTGATCATAATGATTCCCTTAAGCAGAAGAAGAGTACATACAACATGAATTTCGATCAATGAAGCAGAGGCACAAGAACATACTTGTGCTATTGAAGCTGATGCAATTGGTGTAGGGTCAACATATTCATATACGCTATCTATGGGTCTCCCAAGCTCCTCTTGCAAGGTTTTACGGATTTCTTCAAACGGCACAGGTGGAGCTTTGTCAAAGCAGTTCTGAAACTCTTTGACATATTCAGGTGGGAACAAAGTTGGCGCAGATGCTATAAACTACAAATTCAAAAGAGTGGTGTTAAAGGGGAAATAAACTGAGAAAGACCAACATGATAACTAAGCTTACTAAACATACACTTCAAATGTTTCTAGCGATTCACATTATAATCATCGAAGGATACAATATGCTCTACATTTTGCAAAAATGAGTTACCTGGCCCAGCTTAATGTAAGTAGCTCCCATGCGTTCAAAGAGTTTCCTCAAATATAGAGGAGACAATAGACCAAGCTGCATTTCAGTTGGTAATCCACCAGACACACTACTTGTCGACTGCATAGACTGAGGAAAATGGTTTGTAACCACCAGAATATAAAAGATAATTTCAGGTGACAGGAAGTGTCAAGTGTCTTACTCATATGAACAAGATATATGAATTATTTATCAACAATTACCTTTGAGAGATCAGTTAGCCACTCTCCTCCAACCCCTACAAAGGCTTGAACGCCTTGAACAAGGCGTAACGCACCGCGTGGACCTGTGTTTATCGATGTCTGAACTATATCCTCCACTAGTTTAGGTAAGTTCTCAATCCGACCTGCATCAAAATCCATTTGAACAGCCACATGAATCACTAATCTATCTTCACAAAACTCAACTTGATTCCAAACACCATCATATATCAAAACAGTATACAATCAGATTAAGTTAACAAAAAGCAACGAAAGTTCCTTACTTTGAAGACGAGAAGTGAAAAGGTCCTGGGTTTGCGAATACTGCGCCGAGGTAACAAAACCCTTTAAATTTCCTCCACCAATCATCTTCTTAGACCTTCCAGATACAGTTCTCACTACTGGAAACTGCAAAATGAAGCTAACGAGATTCAGCTAAGAGTAATGGAGTTACTAAAGAGAAAGGAAACAAAATTCACTGAAGAGAAGCACAAAGTAAACCTGAGAATGGTGAAATAACGGCAATCGTGTGCCACGGAAAGCTGAAACCGCCATCACTCGCCGGAGATTGAGAACACTCCGATCAAAGCTTTTACTCTCAAAATGTACACAAACCAAAACGACTCCGTTTTTAAAAAAAAACTGAAATATCTGGAGTAGTGAAGAGGAAAATGCCACGTGGAGACGTGTAAGAGGTAGTTTCCTTCTCACAACATTTTCGTTTTCGGTTTCCGGTTTACTGTAATTTCAATTTCGTTAAACCGAACCGTAAATTGGGAAGCGTCGTGGGAAGTTGAGATTAGGCATTTACATAAATACCCTTGTAAAAATAGAGAAATAACAAAACCAACTCTTAACCCTAAACTCCTTCACGGAACTTCTTCTTCTTCCTCTCTTCTCTCTCGACGCCGTTTGCGACCGGTGAGTTTTTCTTCTGTAAATTCGTCTTTTTTTACATATGGGTTTGTTCTTATTACCTTGAAGAATCTAATTCTGTAGTCAAAATCGTTTATTGGCTTAAGATAACGAGTTTTGATTTCTGGGTTTTGATATGATATGAAACTTGAACTTGTATTTGTTTCTATGATTCTTCTCTGTCTTACAGTCTTAAAGGATAAGATTTGCTTCTGTCTCTTGCATTTAGTTAATTTCTTGAACAAAGCTGATTATATTGGGGGAAGTTTCTGAATGTATACTTATTAGGGTTTATGTTTCTCTCAAGTATAACGAATAAACATAGTTGCTCAAGAATTACGTGTTTTTATTGGTTCCATCTTTGTTGAAGATTTTCCATTGTGAGCTTTGATAACTAGTAAATGAGTAAACTTGTGTTAATGTATTATAAGAAATATATGTTTGATGATGTTTTGATTCTTTTCACAATAAGTAATGTTTTCTGCTTTATTGCTGCAGGTTGTCCTGAAGTTTACTACATTTTGTCTAATCTTCTGTGTGTGTGAAGCAATGACTAAAATCCGTGGGAGTAATGTAAGTTTTGATATCCCCTCAACTGTTGAAAATTCTATCTAATGCTCGTAATTTGTATGTCATAACATTTGGTTAATCTGCCATTGCAAGTCTTGATTGTACATTAGCTTCTGAAAGTGACTATGAGTCCTTAAGATTATTGTTTGTTATTTTTCCATAAGGGCGTAGTTTCTGATTGTGATTTGTTTTGGCAATTGTTTCAGGCAAAGAAGAAGGAGAAAGTTGATTTGGAATTGGATATCAAGTCTATGGCTCATGAGCATGCTGAATTTTTTGACAAGTTGATAGAGCTCATCCCTGCGAGATTCTACTTACCTGATGAGACAGAAAGGAAGTGGTTTCCAGGTCTTAGCAAGGCTCAAAAAGCTAGAGCCAAGAAGAAAACAAACAATAACTTAAAGAAGGCGAGGAGAGATAGGTTAGATCCAGACAAGTCTTCTTTGACGACACTGGATTTGCTGAAGCAGAAGATCGAGAAGGAGAAGAAATTGAGTAATGAGCTTTCTGATGATAACAGTGAAGAGGAAACAGATAACCACAAGGCTAAGACTACTGGTTTTAAAAAAGATGACTCTACTACGTACGAGGAGCTTAGACAACGTCTGCACCGCAAAATCGATGAGCTTAGAGGTGGTCGTGGAGGTTCAGATATACCAAGAAGCCATGAACCAAGGAAGAGGTTGCTGCCAAGTAAGAGAAAGGTGGACAGAGTTTATGAGGATAAGACTGTGGAGGAAAATAAGTCAGCAGCAGATAAAGGTAAGGGTAAGTTGGAAGTGGAAGTGGAAGTGGAAGATGCTTCTAAGGATATTACATTTGGTTATCTTAAGATTGATGACGATGAAGAACACGGAAAAGATAAAAAGAAGCGTAGGGTTTCTAAGTCCAGAGAGCTGGAAAGGGCTTTGCAGTTAGAGGCTGATAAGAAGGATCCAGAAAAAGGTGAACTAATTGCAAAGAAGAGCTCATGGCAAGCAGCTACAAACAGGGCACTTGGTGTAAAGGTTCATGATAACCCAAAGCTATTGAAGCAAAGCATCCACAAAGATAAGAAGAGACAAGAGAAGAACGCGGAGAAGTGGAAAGAAAGAATTGAAGGGCAACAAAAGTTTAGGGTGGAGAAGCAGCAAAAGCGGTCAGGGAATATCGCGGATAGGATTGAACAGAATAAGCAGCGGAAAATCGCTAAGAGGGAGAAGAAGCTTCTACGTCCTGGCTTTGAAGGCCGTAAAGAAGGATTTATCAATGAAGGTGGAAAGTAAAACTCTGAAATCTTCCATATGCCTCTCTATGGTTACACATCAAAGAAGCATCCATCAACATTTTGGTAACTTCTTTGCCATTTTGGGAATTTTAATATAGTCCAAGTCTCTAGCTGTTTACTTTTAGCTTGTTTTCTATGCATTTTGTAGACTTATTTAATGTTCTATTTGCTACTCAATGTGTTCCCTCACAACAGTTAATGCTTTTATCAGGTTTTCAAATTTATAGGTTCTTTTACTAATTTGTCACATAAATTAGCAGATTTGAGACAGAAGGCGAACTGTATAATTACTTTTTACTAGGATATGGCTCATATGTGAGTCCCAAAAATGATCTTTTGGTTCTGTAACCGACGTAGATAGAACCAAACAAACGTGTCTGATTTTGAAAACAGTAAGCTACTAAAAATACTAGACAAAAACCTTCGTGGATAAAGTAGAAAAAAGAGTCAAACAAAGGTCGGCAAAAGAATCTTGGAGACGCGTGCCACAACAACATGGCTAGAGAATCTCGAAAACTTTCTTACTCATCAACACTCCAACACGTGTAAAGAATGACGTGTGTTCATGCGTCAAATCTTTACCACTTTCCAATCCTTATATAAACCACCATGAAGACATCTTAAAACAAGAAACCATCAAGAAAGAAAAACAATGGAAGCTATGTCTCAAACTTACACAAAGATCATCACAAACCCATCTCCAAGAACTCATAAAACCCTAGCTCCGGTGAAGGCAATCCCACAGACAAAGCTTAGTCTTATATCCAAGGAGAGGTGGGTTGGTGCTACTAGATGCGTGGCTTCAAGCTCGGGTTATGCAGCGGCAATGGAGCCAATTAAGCCGGAGGAAGAGGAGGAGCTGACTCAAAGAAGAGGGGTTTGCGGCGGAGAAGAAAACAGAGGAGTATGGGAACTTTTGGAGTGCCTTGAGAAAGAAGCTATTATGGGAGATGATGATGGGAGAGACCCTAAAGATTACAACAGAAGAGCAAAGATTTTTGATAAGAGTTCTAAGATTTTCAAGAACATCAAAGAGCAGAGAGATGAGTCTCATGAATAAATTAAATAAATTGTTGTTTTGTTTGTAATGATCTCATTAGTGTTTGATTTGTGGTACAATTGCAACTTTTACTTAAGTTCACAAGGATCCTCTTATTCTAACACGATCTTAATAAAATGGACATTTTGTTCTGAATTTTCAATTAAGAAGAGAGTAAGATTTAATTATTGGACAAACAATGGTGCAAAATATTTAGATCTTTCTTTGTTCTTTCATTGTACTTAACACAAAAAATAAAAAAATCTACCAGAATTCTACAGTAATTTAGTAAATATAATTTGACAAACACATCTATACTATTACTTAATATGGTTAAATACATACACATTCACTACAAGAAATATCCACTATATTTTTGTGTAGCTATAATATGATATTTGTAACTAAAATCTTGTTGCTACAAATTTTGTCTTTGAAACAATGTAGTGGTAGCAAATGAAATTTTGTAACAAATTGTCGCTAATTAGGGACGAAAACCCACAGCAGTATAGTGTAGCTATCTGAATCAAATTAGCTTCAAAAATAGCGTAGCCAATTGTTACGAAATTAGTTACAACTTATACGTAGTAATTAGAAACAAAAAAAAACTACAACAACATTGAAACAAATCACCCACAAATAGCCACACATAATTACATTTTATTTTATTTTTTACGGCAAAAAAAAAAATTACATTTTTTGTATAACTAATAACCACACTTAGTTATAACAGATTTGTGAGTAATTGGGGGTTTGTTTCAAAAAAAAAATTGATTGATTACATTGATATTTTGGAATGTATAATAATTGAATAATATAATAAAATACAATAATGAAAATAAAATATACACAAACTTATCTAATGTAAGAGCTCCATGTAATAGCTCGATGTAATAGCTCGAGATTTTCCCATAACGAGGTTAAAACTGACTAAGAGATAGAAGCATTACCATGAGTTTCTCTGGTGATTCCATACTTTCCCCATGATTCAATGACATATCCTTTCTATGTCTTCTTCTCCTTTCTCTTCCTAACAACATCAATTCCTTTCCAGGACTTTTTCTTATATTTCTCTCTCACTCTTCTACGTTCACTGTGCCTAGTTTCTTCAAACCCCTTTTCATCTCCTTTTCCAACTTACGTGGATATTGTGATCTCTCATAAAACTGTGAAGAATCAACTGAACACCATTTTATCAGAAACCAAAAGAGCTTCACATGAAGATAAAGTATGGAGATATCAGAACAAAAATCATAGTACATACTCTTTAAACATTTTCTTCTCTTACCAAGGTGGTAAGCTATCCAAATTAACCTGTTATAGCAGACATAGAACATAAATCAGTTTGTGATTGCCCGGAAACAGGGCTACTAGGCATTGAATTCCAAAGAAAAATCGGATCTTAAAAAGGCTATAGAGTAGATAATAATACATCTTTTACTTCAAGCAACCATGCTGTGAAGCTTGGTCGTATATGACTTTGTGTGTTCTAAACTGCAAAAAATGAGAAAAAGTCACTCACACATGAAAAAGGTTGAAAATTAGAGAATGAAAACCAGTGCAATGCATATAAGACTGATTCTAAAATCCTAATAAGCTTGATTGCTTAGTGTTAATCTCATAGACTATGTCTCTACAAACTCTAACAACAATATGATTCTAAAGCCAAATAACAGAGTATGATACTTCTCTCCGACCCTAATCTCGTGAAGCAACAAATAAACCAGAATCAGGATAAAAAACCACAAACCTCAACAAAACTGGTGAACTTTGACTCGGGAGTCACCACTAATCTATGAACCTGAGAGGTATGAAAAGTCAGAGAAGCACAAGGGTCAAGAAAGAGAGAAAGAAAGGGAGATAACAACATTGAATTCCTCTTCCGTTTTGATTAGCCTCGAGAGCATCTGAGCTAGTTTTTGCTGCAACACAGAAACTGACATTTTTGAGCAAGCTGGATTTTGGTTATAACTACATTGGGTAATGTGTGGGAGTCAAAGGTAACCTGGATGTCTGCAAATTCCTCTCTTCCAGTGAAATCGACTCAGAAAAGGCAATCAACAAGTCAACAAACTACAAACATGGTAAACTCAGCTAAACTAGTATTCGTTTTGAGTTTTATAGAAGAGTAATTCCCTCATATACCACCCTTTGAAGTTTTTTTTCCAAAACTACCACCTTAAAGTTTTTTTTCCAAAAATACCACCTTTTTTTTCCCAAAAATACCATTTTTTTCCAAAGTTCCAAAAATACCACTTTTTTAAAAGTTGATTTTTAAGGTTTAGAATTTAAATTTTTTGGGTTTGGGTTAACTATTCCAAAATTAGGGTATAGTTTTAGGGTTTGGGTTTGGGTTTGGGGTTTAGGGTTTAGTTTTGAATGTTAAAAATGAATTTAAAAAAAAAGTGGTATTTTTGGAACTTTGGAAAAAATGTGGTATTTTTGGAAAAAAAACTTTAAGGTGGTATTTTTGGAAAAAAAACTTAAAAAATGGTATTTTTGGAAATTGCCCTTTATAGAATCCTAATTGGTTCCTCAGCAATGATAAGAAGCAAAATCCTCAGACATCGTGTATGAACTAATGCCCTAATGCTTTCGCTAAGATAGAAACAATAGATATGTATGAACAGTTTGCCATCCCTGCCATAAATCCTCAACATGATCCGTTCAAACACGAAATTAAAAGAAAGGATGAGTATGTCTTACTTAGTTACTCTACAATTCTCATCCTCTTTCCTGGAGAGATCGATAAATCCGGCTCATCAGTTCCCAATGTCGGAAAGTCTGTCCGAAAGGACCAAATCTGGTGATTTCCATGGTTCCCGGCTCCATATATGGTTGGTTCGCTTCAGATCTACCTGTCGTCGTCGTGCATACCATCGGATATGAGGACGAGGAGAGGGGAGGTAATCAGGGAGTGAGGACGACTGGGGACGGCGAGACAGGACTTAAGAGATCAGTGAAGGCAACGACTTCTCGAAGTCTCTCGAGAAAAAAACAGACTTCAGAGAGATAAAAAAAGAGATGAGGCAGTATAATACTGTGTAAAAAGAATTAGGGTTTTTAGATTTATTTGTATAGCTAGTTAGCTACAGATTTTTTTGTGTCTATATGTGGTACTGAAATTAATTTGAGGAAGCAAATCGGAAATGGAAAACCGGAGAAAAAGAGGAGCACACCGACATGATTTTATTCAATTGTGATTCACCTTCATCTAATATGATAAGCTTTTAAAAGCTTAGTAATTTAGTTTGGAGTTAAAAATATGATTTTCTCCCATCTTATAATTGCTTTAGAACCTTTTTAATTTGATATTCTTTTTGTTAATTCTAAGATTTTACAAATTACTTGTTTGGGTTATGCCATTTTATAAAAAAAAATTCCTTGAATAAAAGAGGAATACCATTTGGTCATTCCTTTTAAATTTTTAAATTTTGATTCCCAAAAGCTTACTTAGCATTTTAATTTGGGGTTTAGGGAATACTTATGTTCCATATTGTCATTGTGTATAATTTATTTCTCAAAATCACACACAAATTTTATTTGTTGTTTAGGGTTTGATTTAATACCACATTGTCACTGTCTTATAAAATTTTATCGATTGTTGGAATATTTTTCCCACGATACTATTGAAGTAAATTGTAACTTGTGCCACCAAAACTTATAAAAAATTATTGTAGCTTGTGCAAAGAAAAGCTTCCGATAATATTGTAGCTTATGCTTCGAAATGATACAAAATATTTTGTAGCAAATTATGTTATAATTTTTTTTGTAACTAATTGAGCCAACTTAGTTACGGTTTGAAAGTTGTTGCTATTCGTCATAAATTAGCTACTTAATGTAACAAATTTGCTACATATTTATAATTATCAAAATTTGTGGTAAATTGTAGCTTATTGTAACTATAATTTGTTACAAATTATTATTGTAGAAAAAAGTTGTGGCTATATTCACTTATTCTTGTAGTGATTGGCTTATCGGTTTGGGGAATAATCCCAGTTCAGTTAACTTGTCACCCCTATCGATAATGCATTAAACTAAAACTAGGCAAGTTAATCCATTTCTAAATATTATATGGCTCAATCACACAAAACCTAATTAACATAAGGCTTTCATAAACAAGTAGTTAATGGTTTTAGGAAACAATAATATGAAAATCTGTATATTTTTATACAAAAGAAATTTATGGAACTAACAATATGAAAACTTAACATTCTTTTGTAATTTGTTGTAGCTATCAAAAACATAGAAATGAAATAGCTACATGTGAGTTTGAAGCGCATTCATTATATCAGTTTTCATAGTCTCTTCTCTTATAGTCTTTCCGGTTCCAGTTCAAATAGATTGAAACAAATCAGCACATCTTTTTTAACCTAAAATACTATTTTTTGAAAGACCGAACAAGTTATAGAATTGTAATTCAAAACCGAAATAATTAATGGATAATAATATATTATTCTCTATTCGACATAATGATACTTAAAGAAATATATAAAAATATACATATGATTTCTGAAACTTTTTTAGCATTTACTAGTTAAGTCAAATTTTAATATAAATTCAACATAAAATGCTGTTAAAAATAATGTTTCTCTCATAACGATAGGTATTCCAAAAATTTGTTAATAAAAAAAAACAAATTGTACAATAATTTCACAAAATCTTCGTTGATGTTGTGTCGTCTATTCCTCCATACTAGTATAATTCATAACTCAATTCAAAGTTCAAAATGTGTCAATTCATTTGTTTCGTTACATTAAAGTTGAGTTAACTAAGTGCTGTTTTGAAAATTTCAAAAACATATACAAATATAAGCAATGAAGTAAAAGAAGAAGAAGTAGGCATTGTATTAAGATATAATGCATGCCCCCATTACTCAAAATTTATATATTATAACTTTGTCAATTATACATGTTTATAGGCTATAGTTATTTGGAATCTGAACATTTTGTTCAATAGAGATTCATGACTAACATATTAAATTTGGAAGAGTAAAAACTAAATCTTAATTTCAGAATTTAAACTATATGATCTTTGAAAATTTGTTCAACTAGCTATGAGATAAATGAATAACCAAGAGACAATCAAAGTGGATATTTAAACGACTAACCATTGTTATCATTAGCACCATAAACCTATACAAATTTCATGATAAATTATCCTTTTTGATTAGTAATATTTTCAAAAAAGTTTCATTCGCTAAAGTGTATAACTCATAACCCACTTAAGAAAGCGAAATAATCTCCTATTCTAATCCCTGTATAGTTATCTCCATTATAATTTGAATCTACTATTTCAGTTGTACTTATAATTCACAGAATCTCCTAATCTCCGTTGACTTCTCTTTACATCTCCGTACGTTTGACAAGTGGCTAAAATCTTTAGATCCATAGGTCCCACTCGTAGTTAAAACGTCACCGTTTCCAATTTATATTCATCTCCTAAAACGACACCGTTTAACTTCCCACTTCTTCCTCTTTCTCTCTTCTCTAGTCATTTCATCTCTGAGAATTTACTTCCCATCATCTCTAAGATTCCGAAACCAAAACCCTAATCAATCTCTTCTCTCTTCAATTCTAGGGTTTTACACAATTTTTCCGATCCATGTCCGGAAAAGGCCCAACTCCGTCGCCGTATAACGCTCCACCGATGATTGTACAAGACGCTGACCCGTTACGTTTCCGGGTCGGTGAACAAGACCCAAAAACCCGTGAATTCGCTTCTTTTATCGGCGATCACCACCACCGGTACTTCGCGGCGGCTGCAGCCGCCGCAGCAGCTGCAAACCCTCATCCTCATGTCGATTTCCGGCAGAATTTCTACACGGAGAAACCCGTTATCGGAAACCCTAACGAAAGTGGTGGATCAGATGGTGAAGATGTGGAAGAAGACGAAGATGATGATGAGATTGATGGTACTATGAACAAAGACGTTGGTGAAGATACTGTATCAGCTGGTAAAGTTTGATCATTTGTGTTTAAACTTAGAGAAAGTTTCTACTTTTGGGATGTTTGAGATGAATGGTTTATGTGCAGGGATTGTGGTTGGACAAGATAACGCAGTTTATTACTCGCAGCAGTTTAAGACAATGGAAGCTAGTTTTGTTTCTAGGAATGAGGAATCATTAGTAGCTGTTGATAATGGATGTGATTTTAGTGGTAGAAGAGATCCTTCTTCTTCTTCTGCTTCGAGCAATTCTATTGAGTCTTTGAGGACTATTTTGTCTGATCCTACAACGTATGTTCTTAAAGCCGGTATTGTGTTTTATATGATTCTGTTCTTAGCTCTTTTGATTAGGTAGCTCTTGAAAATCTCTAGTAATGGAAAAGAAGATGTAGCACTTTTCTGAAACTTGGTGTAGTGAACATAGGAAGTGAAAATGATTATTGTTTGTGAGAGTTGGATTAGTGTAGATTGTGCTTGTGGTTAATCTATACTTTGTTTTTTTGTCTCATTGTAAAATCGTAGAGGGGTTTTGATGGCTGATGCTATGATTTTACCTTGTGGACACACTTTTGGAGCTGGAGGGATAGAACAAGTTAAACAGTTGGTATTGAGTTTTGTTTTTTTCCATCACAATCTCTTCTTTTGCTCTCTGCTATTTTCTTTTGCTTATGAAATCTGTTTTCCCTTGTGTTATGTTAGAAAGCTTGTTGCACATGTTCGCAGCCAGTTTCAGAAGACTCTATAACTCCAAACCTGAGTGAGTGAATCATTTGTGTTTCTGATTTTGGTAATTGGTTGTCGCAGTGAATTCCTTTTCATTATTTTCATTGGAATTTACGCAGCTCTACGAGTTGCGGTACAAGCATTCTGCCGAGAAGAGAAGTCACAGTCGAACCATTCATCTAAGAGAAAACGAGAAGGATATGATCAAGTAACTCAATACTACTAACCGTATTGATCTCTCACGTTTAACTCTGTTCCAACAAGAGACTTATTTTCCGTAAATTGCAGGAGAGACGCTCATTTGGTGACTCGGCTCTTCCAGGTCGTTCAAGGAACAAAAGTAATCATTTCCCATTTGCCGTGGCAGACCGAGTGATAATAAAGGTCAATCTCTTCTTTTTCCACCCTGCAATTCTAGCAAATGTATTTTCTTATAATGAAAGATTGCGGGAGATGTTAACCGTTAAAGAGTAAAACATGAATCAGGGGAACAAGAGGACACCGCCTCGTTTTGTTGGACGGGAAGCTGTTGTGACTACTCAATGCTTAAACGGATGGTAACCCTTGAGCAGAAACTTTTTTAGACTTTTGTATAATGTCTCCGTGACCTCTGACCTCGAGCTGCGTAAAACTCTGTTGCAGGTATGTGGTGAAGACACTGGACAATGCAGAGAGTGTCAAGCTTCAGTATCGTTCATTGGCTAAAGCTTCAGAAGATCCATCAGCCAAGGCAACACAAAGCAAGGTGGTCTCTAACTGGCTCTAAACAAATCGTCCTTGTTTAACCACCATGAAGTGACCACTATCTGCTTGTATGTTCTCTATGTAAGAACCGATAATCCTATCTAAAGATCATAAATCAGTGTTATATATTGTAAATTGTTGTAGTTGCTCTGTTTCAAATGTTTGAGGAAATTAGGTTTAGGGCAAGAACCAGGCTACTTAAAAGCTGGAACATATTCAGATCATAATACAATACATATTTATTTTGCTCTCAGTATTGTTTTCCTATTCAAACAAAGAGATGTTTATAACTTTCAGGTGCTAAACTTATAATTTGATGAATTTATAAATTCCGCATATAAATAAATTCCTTATTTTGATAAAATCATATCACAATGTCTAAAAGGATGATTTGAACTGGGCTTTATTGGCACCTATTCCCATTAGTAATTGTACGGACATAGAAAACCTAATAAACAACAATATCTGAGAAGTCAGAAGTGTAGAAGATCCAGTAAAATTTCTTAAGGTATATTCTCTGATCTCTCTCTCGTATTTTTTTTACACTCTAGAGAGTGTTTTATTCACTAGTTTATTATTTTAACTAACTTTTTGTTTTGAATAAATATTCTCAGGAGAAGCAGGAATTGTCTCGTGTTGTCTAGCTTTGTGTAAGTTCTTTACTACTTCAACTAAACTGTTCAGATCTTGCGTTTTTTTTATCTACAATGTATGATTCTTAGCTTCTAGTTTAGCTTGAATCTTGTATGAGGTAAATACTTTATGGATTTGTTGGAATTGTGGGTTTTGTTCATCTTTGTGCATATTCTTACAACAAAATCTAAAAAAAATTGCTTACTTTTGTTTTCTTGAGGAAAAAGATTGCTTGTTTGTTGTTTGGCTGATGAGAAGCTGACTTGTTAGAAAATCTTTTGTCATCTAGGGTTTCTAGAACTGAACCTGTTAGGAAGCTAAGTTAGAGATCATGTAAGATTCGTAGGGATTCTTATGTTGATGTGTGTGTGTGTGTAATGTAGATTCTTCTTGATTTCTTTGGTGAATCTTCTATTGCAATATGATATCCTCTAAAGTTTCTGTAAGCTTGAAAACAGAAAGTGACAAGTTTGGTATTGTTTTTGAACATTGTATGAAATTCTCTTTGTTTGTGCAGGAACATGGTGAACGCATCCGTCGAGAAACAATACCCCACGGTGAATGTGACTTGGGACAATGTGGGAGTTGACATCGAGAGCATTTGCAACTGCAAAGCGGGATGTCGCTTCACAGTCGAGGATGGAGGATCCATTAAATATTGAGTCATTGCCTAGTGTTATGAAGATGACCTAGAGTCTAATGGCATTTCTTAATGTCATAAATAATTATGACTATGAACTCTCAAGTTCTTATGTTTCTGATAACTTGTTTAACCATTGTTTTCTCTTCTTCTGATATCTTTTGCTTTGAGTTTGTTAAAACAGAGCCATATCGTTTGCATTGACATTGTGATACATAACATTCACATTCATACAATACATAACATTTTGTATAGATTTTCACTAAAGAAATGGCCCTTGTAACCATTACTGAAAACACACGAAATGGCCCTTGTAACCACTTATTACCTCTCATTTTTCACTCAAAATTGCTCTTGATTGGAGGAAACAAGAACTGTGTAGATTCCCATTTTTTTTCTATTTTAGCATGTCAAATTTCCATTGCCACTATCATGTTCTAGAAGATATACACATTTCTCGTGACTACTAAAAGGGAAACAATTACATTATTGTAATAACTTCTATTATAACTTCAGTACGAGATGTTTTTAACTTTGGAGCATACTTTCTTATTGGAATACAAGATTACAATTATTGAGGAGAACAACCACGTATTGTAGTTTTCCTCTGAATCCATGATGATAAATGAGTTTTTGGTTATCGGAAACATGGCCTTTGATGTCTTGAAGAAGAAAATCCAACCATTGAGAAGCTATTGTAACCGCTACAAATCAAAGAGGAGCCATTGAGAAGCTACATTTTGATTATGATTTTATGATGTGCATTTACTGATTCACAAATATTAAGGCAACACCTAGCAAGATTGTCTTTAACTGGCTTTAATCAACCTTCCTTGTTTACAGCATGATGAGACCAATTTCTACTCCTAGGTTCTCTATGTAAGAACCGAAAAGCTTAAATACAGATCACAGATCAATGTTACATATTGTAAATTGTAGTAGTTGCTCCATGTCAGATGTTTGAGGAAAGTAGGCCGGCTTCTAATAGCAGATCATGATACAACACAGTTACACATAGTATTTTGTTCTCAAGATTGCTTCACTATTCAACACAAGATATGTTTATAACTTTTCGGGTCTTAACTAATTCAGCATACTAAAGTTCTTATTGTAGAGCAAAACTGCAGAAATGTCGAATCTATAAAAGAAGAAAAGAAAAAGAGAAAAGCTGATGAGCATGGCTCCTAATGTTACAAATGAACATACAATGGAAAACTCTCTGCTATGAAAGTTTACACTAAAGTAACTGAGAAACAAATTGTCAACTAAAAAGCTTAAAATCAGAAATCTGGTCAGAAGTTTGAACGAGTTCAGGTACATGTTAAGTTCTCCTTCGATGCTAGAAAACTGCAGGTCGAGAATAAGGAGGCTGCGGCTGCTTTCACAACTAAATCCTTATCTGTGATCAGCGCATTCGCGGGTCTGCAACACATTTTCAACAGCAAGATACTGAGATTTGGGGGATTTCAACTGTGTAATGAAATGAACAAGTATTTAAATGGCAATACCTCGAGTCCAGTGGCATTCCTAACTGTAAGAAATTCTGACCGGAACTCATGCTCAAGTGTTGTAGACCTTGATCACAGTGTGATTGCAGTTCTCTCACTTGGTTTAACCAGTTTTCCTGAAAATTTCAAAGTTTCACAAACTTCAAATCAGATACCAACAAGAAAAGGAAAAATATGTGTGCTAGATATAACTCTAACTTGTTTACCAATTGTTTCTCTTCTTCTGATAGGGTGTGTTCAAGTTGGTTAAACAGAGCCGTCCATTTGTTCTTGTGGATATCGACTGTTGAATCCCTCGAAGACCCATGGATGAGTAAATTTGGGTCATTCTCTTGATCGGTTGGGATTTCTTTCACTAATAAGAGAGGTAACTCTGTCATGACAACTGCTCGAACCCTCTTCTTGCTACGCCGAAGAGCTGAAAAGTACAAAGAGGAGAATTAAAGAATAACTAAGTAGTGAAGTTTTCATGGCATCAATGATCATAAAGAGTTTTGGTTACCGGTAACACGGCCTTTGAGGTCCTGATGAAGCAATTCCAACCATTGAGAAGCTACTGTAGCAGCTACAAATCAAAGATGAAGATCAATCTATGCCATATGATAGTATAAAACCAAGCACCTAGGGTAATGAATTTATAGAACATACCTTTAACAGTGAGAACACTATTACAGTTAACTTCTGCTATGTCTCCACTCCTCAAGGAACTGACATTTTCCGAGAACCTACTTGCTACTTGAAACCTCGACACAGCTGTATTGTTTTCTTCACTGACCTCACCATCTGCGCATTTTTCCCCGTAGTAGCGCTTAGAGTAGTTACCTTCTGGCATGCCATACTTGAATCCTTGGTTATAAACAGATCTAGAGGCCTCAGTGTTCACATCTTCCAAGTTCTTCCTGGAACCCCCAACTGTAGTATTGCTAAGCCTCATCGAGTGGTGATGGAAGCTTCCAGAATCTCTATCAGACTTGACAATGTTTTCGATAATGGAAAGTACTTGCTTTTTGTTTCTCACATGGTTAATAATTCCAGGATTTAATTCATTAAGCAGTCCACTAGGAGCAGCGAGTCTAGCAAACCTGTCAACTTCTTCCTTCCTTGCCATCTCTATCTTCCTCTTCTTCGCCATTGCAGCTTCATTATTCTTGCTTTTCCGACCACGTTTCCTTGGAGCAGGTATCCCTCCATGAGAAGATGAGACAAGACAGCTACTTGGTGCCACTGAAATCCCACCATGTGGATTCGATAGAAACCCGTTCTGTTTCATTGCTTTCCACAGCTTCATTGGATCATTTTCCTCAACAGGAACATTAGAACTCCCACACTCAGATATCGAACTAGGTTTATCACGTCTCCTGGAGGAGCAACCCGATGATAAATCATCACTCAAGCAACTTGAAACAGTATTCGCGTTAAGGTTCAATCCACTGCTTCTCTCTGCTACACATCCAGCATCATTCCTCTTAACCAAAACTCCCTTTTCAACATCAAGCTTACTCAAAGAAGACTTGACCTCTTGACCCAACAATTCACTCTTATTACTCTGTGAAACTTTACCAACTTGAGACATGTCATTACCCTTTCCAATGTCTTTAGAAGCATGACCAGTGTTACCTGTAGCATAAATGTATATTCCAAGGCTTTCAAATCCAAAACTTCACAGGTAAAACAATGAACAGTTTTAATGAAATTGGCTCTACTAGTAAACAGTAAAGTACCTGAATTTGGAATTGGGTTAAGATGTTGCACTTTTGTTTCATCGCCTCCGATCTAAAAAAACCCAGAAATCCAAAAGGTATAAATTAGATCGAAGAATTACAAAAACAAACACACCAATTCGACAAAGAAGTTACCTTTAAGTCGGATCTGGGAATTGACGAAAACCCTCCAGAAACAACGTCGTGTTCTTCCATAGTGATAGTCAATTAACACCTCGGAACAAACCCAAAAAAAAAGACAGAAAATTTAAAGAAATTGAAACAAAACCCAGAAAAGGGTTGATTACAGATTCCCTTGAGAAAACCCAGAAAACGAAATCGAGGGTTCGAGTGAATTTAACTAGGGTTTTAAGATCTGATGGTGAAATTAAACAGATCCGTAAGTTGGATTTTAAACCCTAGAAATGGAGGCGAGAGAAGAAGAAGAGCGCGCGATGTGTGCGTAGTTTAATAAATTTCTGACAAAGCAACAAATGTATGATTTTTAATTTTTGTTTTTCTGGGAATCTTGTTTTTTTTTTTTTTTTTTTTTTCAAATTCAAATGAGACTTCTTCGTGATTTGGAGGGAATAGTTGGTCCGGGCCTTTCAAAAATTGAATCTTTTGTAATTTTAGTAAGCTCATTAATGCAAAATCTCAGGCCCTTTTAACTTTTTAAAAACAATTTTTATTTACAAGAGGCTCTTCTTGCAATTTGAATTTTCAATTCAAAAGTTGTACCAATTGATAAGATCTCAAAATAGATTTATATAAAGCAAACATTAAATGCAAATATATATGAAATATAGCAAAAATTTATTTGTTGGAAATATATACAGAAGATTATTCACTAAATTAAGAATTTAATAATTATACGAATGATATTTTATATTTTATTAGCTATATATCTGTCTTTGAATTTTCTTTATTTTTTTTCATCTTTTTCTTTTAGATGTTTTCATATATACTTTGCATTAACACATTTGGAGCTTTAAAGTCAATTATAAGTTAGACTAGTATGGAAGAAGAAACGATAAAGCATTAAATGAGATTTTTGTGAAAATCTTGTACAAAACAAATAAGTTTTTGTATGTTGGAGTAGCTAGTATTATCAGAAAAACATTTTTTTAATTTTAGCATTTATGTTAAAAAATTCTTTAAAATTTTTGTTTAGCTAAATTGAGCTATCTGATATCGGCAAAGCGGGGATATGTATGAGATACAAATCTCACCTTATATTCCCATAGTTTACAATAGAATCATATTTTTTTTGACATTGTTTTTTGTTTTTTGTTTTTTTTGTTATCACACTCAAGATCTTGTTTACTTTTACAGCTTATGGCGATAAACAACAAAACGGTGTGGAGATTTTCTTTTAAAAAAAAACGTTGTGGAGATTTACACTAAAACACATTTAAACATATTTTTTCACAAAAAAAATTGTGTTTCTCTTTTGCTGGATCCCATTAACTTCCTCAAATTTCGTCTCTGCTTGATTGAAAGATCCCCTAAAAGACTTTAATATGATATGACGATATGATATGCAACACTTATACTTGCACTTGTTTCTACTATATATCTGTGTATTGATTTAGTTTTTTCTCTAGGATAAGTTTCTTTTGTTTTTCCTTTTTTGCGTATCCTTTTGTGTTTTTCTATATGGGTTTTAAATGGATTGGATGATTTCTTGATCTAAATTTCTCTTGTCTTTTTTCTGTTTTTTTTGTAGCACAATGATGATCTCCATTGAGATCATTGACTGGAATAGGGAGTTTTTCCAGATCGAGTACCATTGTCGATGCTTGTCTAGGCACCATGTCGAGGTTTATCGGAGCGGACAGGTTTACACCTTTTTGGACCCTCTCCCGCCACACCATCCCGCGGTCGACACATTCTTCAGATCCGGATCACTTGTCACTGCAACGCGAGCATCGACTTCTCTCTCTAGGTGTGTTCCGGGGCAGTTAACGTCTTTTTTCCCCTTAGGTTCTTCTATCTTTATGTATTAGGATATGTTTTGGATGTAATCGAAACGATATATGTATTAAAGCTCATTGAAAAAAATGTATTTGTTTTGTAATCGAGCTACTATTTGTTTTGATATGTGAACTTTATGGATGTTTCATTTTGAGAAAAATTGTTGAACCAATGACATATTCTGAAAGAGTAGTTGGACAAATTCTGATAAATTTTGTTTTTTGATTATGTCTTGACAGTTTATGATAACTAAACCTAAACTTCATGACTGTTAAAAGTTGATTAGATGATTACCTAAACAAGTCAAGTTATCCCGATAGATTAGTTTAGACTTTAGTCACCGATAAATAATTCTTTAAGTGGTTAAACATTTACAAAAATGAGCCAAGTGTTAAAAAGAGACCACACCAACTACAAAGAAACATTCTTTTAGATAAGATCAGCCACATTCATTGGCTTCTCATTAATCTTGGTACTGCTCAATGTCCCGTAGAATCTTGGCATAAACTCATTGCAACACCCCTATAACATAACTAGAACTGTCAGTTGGCTTGACCAAGCCCAATTGGATATGCCTAAGTGAACAAATTTTATTATGGGTTATGTATGGTCTTAGCCCATATGGTTTTAGCCCATATGGTTTTAATACTCATATGGTCTTCCCATCTGGACAAAAGACAAAACCATGCGGACATGGGTCGTTCATGTGGTCAACATATAATATTTGTGTATTTTAGAGTAGAGAGTTTTTTTGACAAAACTTATCACATTTTCCACCAAAAACGTAATTTTTTCCCGCCAAAAACGTATAATATAGTATTTCAGGTAAAAATG
This sequence comes from Arabis alpina, assembly GCA_900128785.1. Taxonomy (NCBI): domain Eukaryota; kingdom Viridiplantae; phylum Streptophyta; class Magnoliopsida; order Brassicales; family Brassicaceae; genus Arabis; species Arabis alpina. Next base: position 2,946,391 of record LT669795.1, read on the forward strand.
TTCGTCAAAAACGTAAATTTTCCCGCCAAAAACATAAAATCTAATATTTCACCTAAAAACGTAAAATCATGTTTTACGCCAAAAACATAAATTTTCCCGCCAAAAACGTAAAATTTTTCCGTCAAAAAAGTATAATCTAGCATCTTAACTAAAAACGTAAAATCTCATTTTCCCGCCAAAAGCATACATTTTCCCGCCAAAAACTTAAATTTTTCCCGCCAAAAAAGTATAATCTAATATCTCAACTAAAAACGTAAAATCTCATTTTCCGCAAAAAACGTAAATTTTTCCCGCCAAAAAAAGTATAATCTAGTATCTCAGCTACAATCGTAAAATCTCATTTTCCACCAAAACATAAATTTTCTCGCCAAAAACGTAAAGTCTAGTATTTCAGCTAAAAACGTAAAATCTAATTTTCCCACCAAAAACGTAAAATTATGTTTTCTTATTGTAACATAAAATCCGTGAAATGTATAAACTCTAAAGATTTAGAGAATTGAGAATCGGTTTTTACGAAATAGAAAAATATGACTTTTTCGTTTTAACAAATGAAAAAATGTTTATTTCTGGAAAAAAACTAAAAAATGTCAAATTGGGCCGCCCACTGACCATATGGTTTTAGCCCATTTGGACATTAACAACTGCCTTTTTTTATTATGGGCTTAAATTTTAATGACCATATGGGTCAAAATACTTTATGGACGGTGCTAAGCTCATAGTCTTTTGTCCATCTTACACCTCTAAACATAAACGTAAAGTTGGTTAAAAAGATAATCCATTTTTTTTAGTAAGAAAACTCACAACTTGACCAACTATAAATCTAGTTAGAGATTATAACAAGTTGATTACCTTATGCCCGAAACGACCAGACCGTCCAATACGATGGATGTAGAGCTCACGTTTGTTGGGTAGATCATATAACTGATGACAAAAGAAACATGTCAAAGAAAGTTTATCATGTCAATTCAACATCTACCATAATCTTATAGCGGATAAGTAATGACTTACTTGCTGCACATCAATCACACATTTCAATACATCTGTTGTAATCAAACGCGACTGTCACCTGACCGGAACTGATTCATGATCTCATCATGTCCCCCGTGCATTGATGCGACGCTGAAGTTGTTACCCTTCTCATTTTCTCACTTATCCAGTCCACCTATAACGAATGCAAAGGGTAATTACCTAACAATAACCGAAAACGAAGTTTATAAAGCACCAAGATGGTATATATATTTAGAGGCATCACATGATAAATCAAGAAGCCAATAAAATCTGCAGTAGAGTAATGTAAGTAATCTAAAGCAGTAGAGTTTTATTGTTAAAACCTTCTTAGATAAAAACAATTGCAAACATTCTCAAAAGAGTACAAACTTTCGAGAACGTTTAAAAGATTCCAAATCAAGTTAAGATGGAAGAGCTAGAAGCTTATAAATTTAACAAATAAGAAAAGATATGCCACCAAATTTATTTCTCTTCTTCCTTGCAATCTCTATCTTTCTCTTCTTCTCCATTGTAGCTTCATTATTCTTGCTTTTGCGACCACGTTTCCTTGGAGCAAGTATCTCTCCATGAGAACTGAGAAGATGAGACAAGACAACTACTTGGTGCCACTGAAATCCTACCATGTGGATTAGAAAGAAAACCATTCTGTTTCATTGCTTTCCACAGCTTCATTGGATCTTTTTCCTCAACAGGAACACTGGAACTCCCTCCCACACTCGGATATTTGAAGATAAGCTTTTAAATTGCGGAAACAGGATTGGTTTGTAAATTGTAATAGACCATTAGAAACACTATGTGACTCTACATTCGATGGGTTTCAAACTTGTTTTCCTATGTGACTTTTCTTAAGAAACAATTAACTAGCAAAAACTATTCAATTCTTTTTTATGCAAAATATGGAAGCACTATCATGAAATGAAAAAAAATACTATACATCGGATATTAACACTCTTAAGACTAACTGATTAACCATAGTTTAGTAATTTAAGTTTGAAAATCAAATAGTATGATTATTTCCCAAATAATGGGTCAAATGTTTATGTACACGATGAAACAAAGGTTACATTCTCAGTTTCCTACAAGCCAACAATTCCTAAGCTGAGTTTCACTCGTCTCCTTAAAACTCGACACCTTAGCTAAGCAGAAATGTGTACACCTCATGCCCATACCCGACCCTGATCCTAACCCTGACCCTGACCCGACTCGTGTCGTCTTCAACAAATAACAAACCGGTCCACACTCAACTCCTCTCCCTTGCACCACCAACCCCCACGCACGTGTCCCATCTCCACCGTCAAATCCACAACCGCAACTCTCCTCCTCCGTACCTAACCGCTCAACGAATATCATTCCCTCCGGCATCTCCGCCTCTCCTCTCTCCCATCTCCCTTTCACCGCCGTCCATTCCTCCGCTTTCATCACCGTCACCGTTCCTTCTCCGCCGTATAAATGAACTAACAACGGTGCTTCACTTAAATTCTTAACGATCTCCGTCACCGATTCTTTCATCCACCTGTCCACTTTCTCACGCGCCGCCTCCACTCCTCCTCCTCTTCTTGATCTTCCTCCTCTCTGTTTCTCTATCTCCGATAAAGTCTCCGTCATCGACGCCGAGATCTTTCCTACGTTTGATCGGCGAATACTCCTCGGAAACGACGGTGGAACCGATCTTGCATTGTGATCGGAACCATAAGGAAGCTCCAAAACGCCACGGTGCACTAGATAACTACCACCGTAACCGATTTTTGCGTAAGACATATTTTCTTCGGTGATTGAGATTTTTTCACGTCACGTAAAAAATTTATCTTTATCACAATACCACAAAATATCATGAAAAATATTTCAGATAAACGGCGACTATTGTGGCGGAGAAAATATTAACGTAAGAAGTTGACTTTATATAACGCCTAGGTTTCGTAACATGGTGACGTCAGTTTCAACGAAAATTATTTGATTAGGTATTATTCCCTGTAACTCAATCTATGTTAACTCCGGTGCAATATACTTAATAAATGGTCAACTTGTAGTTAATCATTGAAGGTTATGAGTCAGTGGAACGAAATAAACGGTGTTTTTTCAATTCAGACAGAGGAATGTTGTTAAATCTAAGCCGTTGGATTATAATGTAACGCATAAGAGAGGTAGGATCGGACGGTTGTTGTGAGACGTGGAAATCGATAGGCACGTGGGAATTTGGTTTTGATGCGTGGAGATCTCGGAGTGACACGCGATACTCGTCTTCTTAATTAAGTTGATTCCGTGCTTACCACGTGTTTGCCACGTCGGATTAATGTTTGTCCACGTTGGAGTCAACTATAGCTTATCTATTGTCTTTATGTTTTTCCGTATTTGCTTAAAGTGGTGGATTTTTTTTTTTTTTCTCCTAATTTTCATTTATTAGTTACAATCTTAATTTAACTTAGATGGTTGACCAAACAAAAAACATTTATATAAATTTAGATATAATCAAATAATGGGATTGTAGCTTCATATAAGACTATAACATGTGTGAAAATATTATCTTCCTTTTAGAATATTTTTTTAAGAAATAAGTAGAACATGTATGTGAAAGTAATGGAAAATGTATATAACCAAATTGGAAGTTTACAAGAGAAGGATTTTTTTTCTTATTCCGAGAAAAGAAGAGAAAAATCGGAAAATTTGTTGTTATTTTTCCATGGGCTAATTTTTATATTTTATTACTAGAGTGGACAGGTGTACAAACAAATGTGTTTCTCTTATCATATTAAAATATATAAAATGTACCATTTTAGAAAACAAAACAAAACAAAAAATCTTCAAAATGCTGTAATATACTGTTTTCCCAACTTGACGGATTTTAATTTAATACTTGAACATACAATTTGTTTCACCCTTTCTACAACAAGTGGCCTTAGCCATAAGAGAACATGACAATCTATGGTAAAGAGGGAAAATTCCTGAAAAATACCTCAACTTAATTTAATTTGCTAAAAGAATACCCAAACTTTATCGGCTACCCAATTAATACACCAACTATTTAACATTATCTTTTATATACTCAAACTTTTCAAGTTCGTTGGATTTACTACACCGACGTTAACTTGACTAACAGAAGTATAAACGTCGTTAGTTTACAATATAATAAAACTCGATTTCTTGTTTATTCTTCTCCAAATCAATTTCAGATTTAAGAACCCTAAAATCCCAAATCGATTTCAAGTTTCAGATTTCAGATTTTGTTTATCTTCTTTGTTAAACATCGATAGAATGTCTCTCTAAAGGTATAACAATTCCAATTTTCTTCATAATGCACAATAGCTTTGAGAACATCGTTTCCACTCTATAAGCGTGTAATAATTCTCAATTTTGGGTTTATTTTGTAAACACAACTAACTAATTTCAAACAAGAAATACACAAGAAATACCGAAGTTTCTACACAATATCATAAACGAAATCAATCGAGACATGAATTCTCATACCCACGACAGCCTCACAAAAATCAGAAAAGACCAAATCGATTTGGGATTTTGTATTTGAATACATATTCTTCTATGATTTCTTTCACATATCGTTACCACTACAAGAATGGGTGAACATAGTTACAAATTTTGTTACAACAAAGATTTGTAGCAAATTTTAGCTACAATTAGTTAGAAATTAGCGACAAAATTATGAAATCATTAATATTTAGCAAATTCGTCACGTTTAGTAACTAATTTGTGACAAAATAGTGACGAACTCAAAATATTAGCTAATTTACTTCAAGTAGTTACAAAAAAATCTGTCACAAAATTGTTACAGTTTGTTTTGAAGCATTACGTGACTTAAGTTATTTGCTTCAGTAATAGATACAAATCAAATAGTCGCAAGGATTACAATTAGCTACAAACTAAATGTTGTAACTAAATTGTTACTATTAGTTACAACTAAAGTGTCACAACAAATGTTTTTAAAATTTTATAAAACAATATATATGGTATCCATCAAACCTCAAACACCAAACTCAATCACTTATGTCAATTTATAATATTATGTTTTAAAACGACAGTTATATGGCACAAAATCATATGCCCTTAAACTTTTGGAAATCAAATTTATAAAACAATGAAAATATGGTATAAATCAAACCGTAAAAACCAAATTAAAGTAGTATGTATCAAATTAGAAAATTTTAAAACAATAACAAGATGGCACCTATCATATCCTAAACCCAAACTAAATTAGTAAATAAATTTTGAGAATCAAACTAAATATTATTTTTTTAAATGACAATATGGCACAAAAACTACAAGAAAAGCTGCTTATTAACAAAATTAATGATTTGGTTTCATCTAGCAATGAACAATATATGTCGTAGCTGCCTAAAAATCAAAAAATTTTGCACAAAATATTTATTTCCCAATTACATTTGGTTGCCAAATTATTTTCCCGGTTCTTTTATCAAATAAGTGAAAGCAAAAAGTTTGAATGATTTTGGCCGAAAGAATTGGGGAAAACGTAGTAATTCCCCCTCAATAGTTTCATATCCTCGTAGATAGCCCCGGAAAATTTTGTGCGTAGTATTTCCCCCTAAATTCAAAGTTAAACACTTAATTCACCCCAAAATCAAAGTTAAACACTTAATTCATCCAAAAATCAGAGTTAAACTTACATTTCCATCCAATCCGTTTAATATTGGTTTACTGAAACCAAGTTTTTCTTAACCAAATAAACTAGAAAATAAAATCCAGAGTTAACCGGTTAATAATCCGATTAGAAACATTAAACCAAAATTAAAACCAACATTGACCCAATTGAAAAACCAAAGCTAATTTTGACCAGAAATTAAAAACCCACTTATTATTATTATACTTTTTGTCATCAAGATCGCATTACCCTCGTCTCTATCCTTCCCTCTCCCTCCTTCCTCTGAATCCTCCATGGACGTACCTTACAACAACCTACAATCTCTCACATCCGCCTTCGATCGTTTCCAACCTCAATAAACAGACTTTCTCCGCCGCTCGTCTCCGGATCGGATCATATACGCTTCTCACTGGCTTCCTCAAAACGCCGCGGATCTCGGAATCTCCAAAGCTTTCTTTAGTCTCGTCAACGCCGCGTCTCTTTGCTTCATGGGTCCTCCTTCCTCGTTGATTGAAGAAACCAGATCGAAACCAAGTAAAGACACATACTTGAATCGATCTCTGTGTCTCTCTCGCTCACTTAGATCTAGGGTTTCTTCTTCTTCTTCTTCTTCCCCTGCAATATTTCTTCGATCCGTCTATCAGTCTATTAGATCTAGGGCTTCTTGTTCTTATCCGAATTATCTTCTTATTATACGTGTTTCTTTTTTTAGTTTTGTGATGTTTTGTGATGTTAACCTTGCTTAATAATCATTTGATTTGAAGATGTTCTAATCAAATTTTCATCAAGGTTCTTGCAAATTGCAATCACCCTCGTTGGTTTGGGCGTGTGACGCTATCAATTATATATGTGATTTGTCTTCAATCAGATGATTCCTCTGTCACCGATACTCCACAAAGATAAGGTATGGTCGACTCTCACTCTCTCTCTTTATTATGGATAATTTTCCTTTGAAATTTAAAGTTTCTGAAATTCGAAAAAAATCAGACTTGATTCTCTGAAGAAAACTCACGGGTTTTTAACGGTTATTGGTCTTATGAGTGATCTCTTATGTACCACGAAGCTCGTTAGTTTATATGGTTCTTTTGGGTATACTAAAGATGCACGCTTAGTGTTCGATAAAATTCCTGAACCAGATTTTTATGTAACGAAGGTTATGCTTAGATGTTATGTTTTGAATAATGAGAGTGTTGAAGTCATAACGTTTTACGATTTGTTGATGAAACAAGGATTTGTGTGTGGATTTGGATAATGGGAAGAAGATACATTGTCAGATTGTTAAGGTGCCAAGTTATGATGATATTGTGTTGACTGGTTTGTTGGATATGTATGCTAAGTGTGGAGAAATCGAGAGTGCGAGTAAAGTGTTTGACGATGTTACTTTGAGGGATGTGGTTTGTTGGACTTCGATGATTGCAGGGTATGTTAGAAATGAGTTGCACGGATGATCTCAGGTAACCCATAACCCCATGGAACCTGAATCAATTTTATCGTGTTCCGATATCCAGAACCTAATACTGATAATCTGATTTTCCTTTACAGCTCCTTTGACAACATACAGTTTGTGTTTATCACAGCTGCTTGTGATGAGATCTTTAGTTTCAAATCTCATAGAAGCATGTCAAATCTTATTATAGGTATGTCAGTGTGTGGGCTGATTAACGATAGCATCTATTGTACTTGAATTGTCTTTACTTGTTTCTAGAGCCATCAAGAGTGAGTTATTGGGGACATAAATATGCTAGGTGCTCTTATAATCTATCTATATTTTGGTTTGTTTACTGGATTCAGTGTTGTTTCTACTTAACGTTTGAAGCTGATTAACAGGCTAGTGAAGACCTGGAAAATGCTGCTACAAGAATAACTAGCAAGTATTTGGCTAAAGAACAAGCATAAGCTAAAGATGAGAAGTGAAGATGGAGAAGCTAAAGAGGATGCAGAGAAGAAATAGAGCATGATGCTTCTAACCTTGGTAATATTTCATAATCACATTAGTTTTCAGTTTGAAAAATATAATGCCTTTATATAAAGTTTATGAAATCTGATGTGGAATTTTTTTATGTTTGTTTGTTTTACTGTTTTTTCTGCATTGTTATTTCAGTGGTGTTTATGTGAGAGTTTCCCAACACGTTTCATCAAAAACTTCCTTATCATTGCTCATCGTTAATGATATCTAAATATTGCTTATTGATTACTTTTGATGTCTTTTTGGCAGGCGATCATTGAAAGGATTTCAGATTTGGTAGCAGCATATGGGTTGCTAAAAGTACGATTTTTCAACAACCGCTTTATCTTGTAAGTTTTTGCAATAATTTATCTTTTAATTCGATATTTTGTTGATTACTGGTTGGATTTATACTTGTTTTTAGAAAACATTAGATAACATTGTGTATATTTTATTTTCATCTTTGTATTTTATTATATTATTCATTTATTGTACATTCCAAAATATCAATGTAATAAATCAATTTTTTTTTTAAACAGACCACCAGTTACTCACAAAAATGTTATAACTAAGTGTGGTTATTAGTTATACAAAAAATATAATTATGTGTGGCTATTTGTGAGTGATTTGTTTCATTGTTGTTGTAGCTTTTTGCTTCTAATTACTACGTATAAGTTGTAACTAATTCCGTAACAATTGGCTACATTATATTTGAAGCTAATTTGATTTAGATAGCTACACTATACCGCTGTGGGTTTTCGTCCCTAATTAGCAACAATTTGTTACAAAATTTCATTTGCTACCACTACATAGTTTCAAAGACAAAATTTGTAGCAACAAGATTTTAGCTACAAATATCATATTATAGCTACACTTATTCATGTGGCTATAGTGTATATTTCTTGTAGTGTACCAATTGTTTCCTTCTCCTTTCATGTCATATAAACGTGCTCAATACGATTGAGAGAGTCTCGATTTTGTTTGAAGAATGAAGATATGTCAATAGGGTTCTTCTCTTAGAAATCCAAATCGATATGGGGAAAATCAGTAAAAGCTCAATCTGGGTTTTCTAAGCTTATTTAAACGTGCTAAACTTCTGTTAACAATTTCTGTTAGTCAAGTTAACGTCGTCAATGTCGGTGTAGTAAATCCAACGAATTTGAAAAGTTTGAGTATATAAAAGCTAATGTTAAATAATTGGTGTATTAATTGGATAGCCAAAAAAGTTTGGGTATTTTTTCAGCAAATTCAATTAAGTTGAGGTATTTTTCAGGAATTTTCCCATAGTAAAGAGAGAAAGAAGAGGCCCTTTTTTTTTGCCAAGTTGCACAGTCTATAGAAATATACTAATACGTTAATATACTACCAACCAAAAATTTGGTGTTGATCTCATCCAATTAAATAATAATTAATTTAAGTATTAGTTTAATGATTAAAATTCATTAAAAGTTATGTAGTTTTTTGGTGTTTAATCATGATATTTAGGTATGAAAAAAATAAAAAAGTAATTTATAATTTTACAAAAAAAAATGAAAGAAAATTAAATTAACATATATGAATTCTAATTTTTTTTAAAGCTTGAATTTATTAAGTTTCAAATCATATATATAATTAGGGAGTCATCTCTTCATCTAAGGTGTCCACATAGGCAAAAAAAAATTTAACAATTAATTTTAGTTTTAAGTTCATTTATATATATTTATTGTTACTTATAGCTACTAATTTTTTAATTAAATTAGAAAACGAAAAATAAGTCAATAAATTATAAAAGTATAAATTAATATTTGAGTATTTACTATGAATTTATGATAACGATAAAAGTTTATATACTCAATTTCAAAAATTAGAAATATGTAAAATGAATATACATATAAGAAAAAGTGAATAAAGATATTAGCGACATCAAATAATCAAAGAAAAAAATCTTGAATGTTAGAAAATTGTTAAGAGGTTATTGGGTTTTTTTCCGTCATGAACACACTTACACCTATTCGTTAAAGAAATACATGAGCATATTTGAACCAATGAGGGATGAACGTGTTAATATAAGAGGTTGTTGATATAAAGATAAAGAATATATATTATTTCACTAAAAGGATACTGAACCATCTAATTAAAGATGAGATAATAAGATGAAAATTTAGGATATACAATTTTATTTATAATGTTATATAATTTTATGAAAGTATGAAAGAAAATTATGAAAGTGTTATAATACTATTATTTTAAAGATATAAGGTATAAATTGGTGTAAGACAAAAAAATCACGCATTGTTTGAGTTATGTTCTACTACAAATAAGTAAACAAAATAACATAAAATTGTAAATAGTTAAATCAATTTTTTGTCATTAAGTTTAATAAATGCATCATACGAACCATATTTTAGGATTATTTGAGTATTTATTTTCGAATTAAAAATTACAATAATGAATTACTTTTATTTATATGGTCATTAGAAAATAATCAAAATATTACGAATTTATATATAAGAGCACTGAATAGAAATGTTAATAAAAAACAATCAAAGAAAAAATATATTCAATGATGTTAATTATTGAAGTATCGTAATGGAGTTTTAGCCGATTGTTAAAAAAAAAGAGGATGTATGATTTCACTAAAGGATATTGAACGATTTCACTAAAATAAGAAAATAATTTGTGATCTTTATGTAACAATGTACGTAGTTCTACAAAAAGGCATTCCCCGGCGAGCTTATGTAATTCAATATTTGAATCAATGATTTTAAAAATGTAGAGAAACAATAACTATTTTCGAAATGTTTAAGAAAACGTAAAAAAAAAAAAATTATGTATAAATTAACTTTCTATAATTATATTAGTGTTTTGTGAAAAAATGACAAAAGTAAATATATTGGTTATATTTAGAATTTGTTTGAAGATTGGATGAATTTATTATGCAATAATAGATAAAATAATAAGTTCTCAAAAACTAAACAGCTATTATAATGACAAAATTTTATAATGACAAATTAATAATTGAAAATATAATATTATAATGTGTAAAAAATGTAAAATATATATAGTAACATAAAATACTTACTATTTCATGGATACATGATATTGATAGAAAACATAGGAAAATAACACAAAAATATCAAAAGAAGCAAAACTCGCGCAACGCGCGAGTCCAACCCTAGTATTTTTAAATGCATATTACATTCTGTAGAAACAAAATAAAACATAAAAACGCATAAAATTATAAATAGAAAACATAAATAACTCGGCTCTATTATTCGGGTGTGCCAAATTTGTTCCAAACATGCTCAACTAAGTCTGCTTTTAATTGTTGATGCATTTGTTTCTCACGAATTCGAGCTCGATTGGCCATTATATTGTTCACATTTATAAGTGTTGTATAAGGCCTTACTACATGCAATGCAATCAATTACTACTAAATATTTATTTTTTACTTTCACTATTAGCTAGGTTGATAGTAAACTTGTGGAGCCGGACGAGGTATTGCAAACGCATGTAAAGGTTTTGCCATGAAAAGATCACTCTTACTTTCTGAAAGGTCAATTTTACCCTCACCAGGAAGTAAAGACCAAGTGAACCCTTGAATCAACCTAGCCAACAACATGTACGCCATGGCCGACCCAATGTTTATACCCATACACCCTCTCCGTCCCGCGCTGAACGATATCAGATTAAGATCTGGATCGTTTAGCTCCACGTCTACGTTATTTCCTAAATGTCTCTCAGGGTCGAATTCAAGTGGCTTGTCCCACACGTTAGAGTTTCTACCGATCCCCATGCGGCTAATCAGTACGTGACTTCCCTTGGGGATGAAGTAACCATCCACCACTGTGTCTTCAGTCGACATGTGAGGGAGGTTGAACGGTGCAACGGGGTGTAACCGGAAAGCCTCTTTCACACAAGCCTTGACGTAGTTGAGATTTGGGAGGTCGGATTCAAGGACAAGACGGTCTTTTCCAACTGCCCTATCGATCTCCTCCACGGCTTTTTGCATGATGCTCGGCTCGTTAATCATCTCTGCCATGGCCCACTCCGCCGCATTTGAAGGATTATCGACCGTAGCCAACATTAGCTCCTTCACAATCCAACGAAAGTAATTAACCACCAAAAAAGAGAGATGTAATCAAATTAATAGTCTTTTTAATAAAACAAAGCCATTAAAGGTTTTGCTAATGAAAATGAAATCTCTAAGTCTAATCTCTAATGCATGGATTGCCAAATGGTAAAAAAAATCTAAAGAAACTTTCAAACTCGTTATTATCTTTTGAAGCAATATCGATAGTTTTAGAACTATCTAAATGCACTTTACTCAACCATTTAGAGGGTGTTGTAACGATGCTACCGGACTCGAGTCATAGATGTCAAAAAAGACGTTTTATTTGAGAAGAGATAACTTACGACTGTTGAACCATCACAGATATTTAAAATGGTTAACCTATGGAAACTATAGAGTATAAAACCCTCTACTAGATGTAAGTTGATAAATATGCATACCGTCACTTGTGCTTTGATCTCTTCGTCCGACAGAGCAGGGTTTCCGTCATTGTCTTTCGCCATTATAAACATGTCGAGAAAATCTCGAGGCTCTTTCATCTTACCATTACGCCATTGCATGAGTCTTTCATCGACAAATGGATCATTATACTTACTTACATTCCTCATTGCACCACTCACCACCTTCTCATGGCCTTCTAAGTCCAAGAACCTTAGCCAGGGGACATAATCGGACAACGCAAAGGCGTACATATGAGTTAAAACCGTAAATAAAGATTCAACATGTTCAATCTCTTCAACCCCTGGTCCTGATCCATCTTCACTTCCATTGCCGAAATGCCTTACACCAAACATCATCTTCCGAGCCACATTTCCGCTATATTGCCGCACTACAAGCCTTAAATCAATAACCCGAAAACCATTACCATTAACGCGGTTATTGATGTACCGGACAAGGTTATCGGCCTCTTCGGTTATCTTTTCCAGCGTCCATACAAAGCCCCTCCAAGTCGTCACGTGAGATGCCACCACTCTTCTCATTTTCTTCCACTGCTGGCTCCACCGCAATGGTCAATTACCCGCGGCTACAATACTCTGTGCCCACAGTTAGCGGTCTAGTGGCGAAAATAGAGTCTTGCTTCTTCAGAATTTCCCTTGCAATCCTCGGGGATGTCACGGGGATCACGTGACACTACAAGAATGGTGAAACATAGCCACAAATTTTTGTTACCATTCACATTTGTAGCCATTTTTTGTTTCGAATAGTCACAAATTTGCAACAAACATAGAAAAGATTAATGGTGTAGAAAATGTGTAACATTTTGCAGCAAAATTTCCACAATTTGCGACAAAAATTAAATTGTTGCTAATTTGTTACAAATAAATACACAAAGATTGTAGCAAATTGTCACATAATTTTTTGGGAGAGTATCAGTAACAAAGGCTATAAAGAGCTATACATTTATTTGTGGTCAAATTTAGTAGTCTTTATTAAAACAAAATGTGACAAGACCATTTCCAAACCTACACGTTTCTGGTAGCAGATGGTGGTGGGTTATTGCTAGTAAATTTAGCAACAGTGTTTTATGTATTATTGAATAGGATGCATAGAAAGAAACCTAAAAGAGTCTATGGACATCCATGAGCACAAAGAAGAAATTTTTGTTACAGGTGATAATCTAGTGGCTTATGATTTTGATACTAAATAAATGCTCATAACAAAGGAGGATTTCTTGTTTCATATGATCTACTAGGGGTGGGCAAAAAATCTGAAACCGAATTACCGAACCGAACCCGACCTAAATTATCCGATCCGAACCCGACCCGAATTTATAAAATATTCGATCGGGTTCTATGTTCCTAAACCCAAAAACCCGAATCCGAATCCGGACCGAACCGATAACCGAACGGGTATCCGAACTAACACAAATATAAATTAAACCAAAGATAATTGGATGTAAGGTTATATATGTTCATGTATTTTAGATAATTTCTATAACTTTTGATTAATTTGAATAGTATAGATTATATTCGGATAAAAATAAATAATTTATCAATGCTATTAGAATTTTTAAATTTTTGTTTTTAATATTTTCTCGGGTATTTTTGGATAATTCATGTAAAAACTAATAAGATTAACTTTTTTTTTGATATATTTGTTCATTTGAATTTTTGTTTTGAAATTTTTGATCAATTTGAGTTCTGATCAAATTCATATTTGAAGTGTATTTTTAAATAGATTGCACATCGGATATAACCGAACCCGAAGTTATTCTATCCGAACCCGACCCGAATTTATAAAATACCCGATAGGGTACTAAACCCCATTACCAAAATATCCGAAAAACCGAAATACCCGATCGGATATCCGAATGCCCAGCCCTAATTCAAACATATGTTCTGGGATTAGCTTGAAACAAATCCATCACCACTATCCTTATGTCATTCAATTATTCGATTCCTCACCAATGTTATTAAAAAACTATATTAATAACTTGCAATTTGTACATGTTCGAAACCAAATGCCCAATACCAATATAAAGCCCATCATAAGTTATCATCTCCGCCGTATACGTGTTCTGTTTTCGTGACATCGTCCTTTTTTACGGGTCTTGCGGTGGATTTGAGAGGTAATAGTAAGAATGCCGTAAAATACCCACAAATATTGACACTTATGATGTAACAAATTAAAATATAATGTTAATAAATATATTCTTACTCAAGTCTACAAAACAGTAAAGTTATTATCTATGATCTTGCCGCTTCACCTCTCTAAAAATTTCTAGGGTTTTATAGTTGATAAGAGATTTGAGGTTTCTTCATCTTCTTCATTGTCGATCCAGCTTATTTTCTTGTCAGTCTCTTTTAATCCATCTTCCTTCTACCTCTATTTCTTTCTCAATCTCCGAGACATTCTAGTTGCTGTGGTTTTTGATTGAGAAGGTAAATCACCTATTGAAATCTAAAATTTGTCTCAAGTTAGCTTCTTTTTGTTCAATCTGCTTCTATGTTCTAAAGTCTAATATTGTTTTTTCAAAGATGCTGCCACAAGGATCTCAAGGATCACGCGGTGGATTTGGTGGTGGTCGTGGCCCTCCTGGTGGTCGCGGGCGTGGTAGGGGTTTTGCAAATGGAGTCGGAGCTGCTGGAAGGGGGTTCGCAAACGGAGTCGGAAGTGGTGGTGTAGTAGAAAATGTGGCTGGTGGTGGAGTGGCTAATGCAGCTGGTGATGGAGAAGCTAATGTTGCTGGTGGTAGACTGGTTAATGCAGCTGGTGGTGGATTGGATTTCGTAGCTAGTGCTGGACGGGGTTTTGGTGGTGGTGGAGTAGTTAATGCGGCTGGTGGTGGTGTGGGTTTCGTAGCTGGTGCTGGACTTGGTAACGGTGGTGGTGGTGGTGGTGGAGTAGTTAATGCGGCTGGTGGTGGTATGGGTTTCGTAGCTGGTGCTGAACTTGGCCACGGTGGTGGTGGAAGAGGTTTCATAGGTGGTGGTGGGCGCAGAAACGGGTTTGGTGTTGGTCGAGGTGGAGGACGTGGTGGTGGTAGAGGTGTTCTCCCTGTACATAGGACCATCGACGCTCTTTTGGCCAACCAAGCACGTCTTATGATGCCGCTTTTGGATCCTAATAGGCCAGAAGGAGCTTTGTGGTATGTACTTTAGTAATTATGATATTATTTTGAGATTTCAGTTATGATTCCTTACAAATAGTTAATGTTTGTTTCCAACTTCTAAAAAATCAGTTAACTTTAGTTTAATGGTTACTAAAAACAGTTAGAGTTAGGATCATGGTTGTCAAACAATTAGTTTATCTACTGTTGTGGTTAGGAACAAGTAGTTATAATGTTGTCGCTAGTTTCTACAATGATTTAAATGTATGTTAATGTTCATTCTTTAATATATATGTTATGTGTGGAGTGCAGGTTTGGTAATGATAATGCACCACGGCAAAGGATTGTGGCAGCCATAAGAAGGCATTTTGATGGCCCTTGGTTCAACATAAGCTCAGTCCCTAATGATACAATCATACAGTGGTGGGGTGAATTTGTAGTAAGTGTTTGCTACTTACTATATTGTGACGGTAAATGTGAATTTGTCAAGGTAGAAAGAGTAATACACACCGAGTGTGACCATTTCTTATATATTTGCAGCAAGCTTTCAATTGGGATCCAATCCATTCAGCTATGATATATAGTTTCTGGCACAATATCACGGCATCAAGACTTAGAGACATGGTCTCTAAGGCTAAAAAACAAACTGATAGGCCTGAGTGGATAAGTCAGGGCATATGGGAAACTATGTGGCAATATTGGAACACTGAAGAAGCACAGCGGAGGAGTCGCATAGCTGCGGAAATCGAATGTCAGATCGGTCTGGATATGGGCCTCACCGACACACTGCAGGTGCTAGGTCTTTTGAACAAGTCAGAGACCGCATTGTAAGTGGCAGTAACCATATAATTTCTATGTTATTTTCAGCAGGTGTTATATGTTCTTAACTGACACATAAATTCTCTATTTATATATTACAGAGACAAAGGGAAGGAATTGAGCCATCTATGCTCCGGCTTCTCCGTGAGACACATAAGAAACCAGATGGGAACTATGTCGATGCACGAGCACAGTCAATAAATGACGAGATTCAGCGACAAGTCAGGGTTCAGAGCAGACTCGCAGACGATACACCACCACTTGATGGCTCAGGTGTCACTGGTTTGTCACAGCTAGAGGAAGATGAGTTCTACTATAAGGTAACACTCTCGCACATTACTAACAGTACAAATGGTCAATTGAAACTCTCTTTGTATTTGTTATTTGTGAGTTTATTTGAAAATAACTTAGATTCTCATTTCTTATGTATATTGTGTGTGTGGTTGTTAACCTTTAAACACATATGCCTTCTCTTATTATAAGTATTGATATGGATTACTGTTTTTTTTTCATCCTTGTAGGTTGTCAAACCTACTCAAGGTGGGCGGGTATTTGGTTGTGGTGGACAGCAGTCTATTCTTGAGCGTGGGGAGAGCTCAAACATGGCTGCAGCTAGGCTTACGCTTGAACGCCAAGTCACTGTCTGGCAGGAGCAGTTGGCTAGTGTTGTGGAGATGATGCGACGATACATGCCACCGAATAGTGACACAAATGGAGATGATCATAGGTTTACAACTCCTCGCAGGGGACTTTCAGCAACTGCTCCAGCTTGTGTGCAATGTAGTGACTTGGAGGAGAGTCTTGAAGCAGAAAATCAGTTCACTAATGACGCAAATGTTGAGCTTCCAAACCAGGAACATCCAGCACAAGCAAATGACGCAGCAGAAGAAGACGATGACGCCACACAAGATCCAAATGCAGATTATTGAATTTCGAGTGGCTGCATCATCTTCTAGTATCATGGTACATTGGTTTATGTTTTATCAAGAATTTAACTCTTTTGGTATACAAGTTTGATGTGTTTTCAGGATGTTTTTACATATCAAATTTGTAATATAATTTTCGGCTAGCGTAGCTTTTGTAATGTACTTAATCGGCTATTGTATTTTTTGTAATCTACTTAATCGGGTAATGTACTTTATGCAATGTATTTTGGTGACATTAATGTAAAATATTTTTAGTTTCTTATGAATGCAATTTATGTTTCTAATTTTTTTTTTACATTCCTCTATTACTATTGAGCTTTAATTGGATTGTGTAAATCTGCATCATTTTTGTAGTATATGTAACCATTATAATGTAACAATTTGAACCTATTTACTACACTGATTTAGTCGCATTAAGCTTCTATTAAATTGTTGCTCTTGTTGGCACTAGTTACGTACTTTATGTAACATTTTGAAGGAAATAGAAACAAATTAAGTGAAGCAACTTGTGATATTAGTAAGAAATTTATTGTTGCTATTTGTGGGTGACTTGTTTCAATTTTTTTGTAACTTTTTTTTGTTTCTAATTACTATGTATAAGTTGTAACTAATTCCGTAACAATTGGCTACGCCATATTTGAAGCTAATTTGTCTCGATACCTACACGATACCGCTGTGGACATTTGTCCCTAATTAGCAACAATTTCTTACAAAATCTCATTTGCTATCACTACATTGTTTCAAAGACAAAATTTTTGGCAATACAATTATAGCTACAAATATCATACCATAGCAACACAAAAAGATGTGGCTATAGTATCTATTTCTTGTAGTGTGAGTATTGGCCAGACGGATACATGCAATATCGGTGTCCAGTTCTTCCATGAGTGAATGTATCCACCGGAACACCGGTTTGTTCTTCCCTAGTATATCCGGTAGGTTTCCGATTAGAGGCCAAGATTTCGGTCCGGGAGGGAGAGGGAAGTTTCTTGTGTAGGAAGTCATTGACACGGCTTTCTTCGTCTCCTTACGCTTCATAGTTAACGCAAGGATGAAAAAATCTAGAATAAACGCAAGGATTAAGGTAAAATCGAGCATTGGTGTTCTCAACTTGGAAAAGTTATTAGACTACACAAGTTTGAAGAAGGTATATTGTTTTTAATGTTCAATGAAGTGAGTATATAACTAATAAGCCTATTTATAGCCATGTAACAGCAGTGACACGTATGATTGTAATAGTTGGAAATTCCAATGTGAGTTAAGGTGTTAACTGTTAATCCATAAGAGCATCATTATCCCTAACACTTTGTAAGTTTCTTATCATTAAAAAAAATGAGAAACAAATAAAAAATGAGAGAAAAGAGAAGAACGGTTCTGCTAGAGAAAACTTAAGAAAAAAGTTAAAAACATTTTTTGCTTATGTGTCTATTAGTGATTGGTTTAAATTTTTCAGTATTTAGTTATATGTTTTTTTATTAATATTATGACACTTGAGAGAGATTCTCCATTAAAGATGCTCTTATCTCATTAATAAAATATTAGTATTATTAGCGTAATAACATTTAAGAGCCTCATATCAACATTTTTATCTCTACTGGTAGATACTCGTTAATGTAATATTAATATATTTATTATAGAGGTGTAGCATTTTTAATATAATTTAATTTAAAAAAAAATTCTTAATATATTACACGTTGCCAATTTATATTTATTTTCTAGTTATCTAATCTTTAATATATTACATGTTGCCAATTTATGTTAAATTAGTAGATCTTCCTTTAATATATCATTTAAAATTTATGCATAATGGAATCTAGTAGACAGATAATTTTATTTTAACAATAACATCATATATATAAACTATTTAATCAAATTTAGCTAAAAAAACAATTCCCTTGTGTGGGCTTAGAACTCTCTGAATGAGTTAGAGTCTTTGACTTAACTTTTGAAGGAGCTTTGATCTTTTGTCGGTGGTTCTAAAAACATTGAAGGTGTTTATTACTAGGTTTTGACGGCGCTTAAGAGCTTGTTCTTTTGAGTTCTGGGTTTGTTCAAGAAAAATTTCAAATTTCTAAAAGGTTTTCGAAGTTAAAGTTCATGGCTAGCGGTATCGAAGTCGAAATGGGGTCTATGAGGTTGGAAGAGGAAGATCTACCGTTCAATCTCCCAGATACTCCGGAGTTCAGCTCGTGTGAGCGTAATTCCTTAAGTATCTTGGGTTGGATTTTGAATCCAGATCATCAAAGAGTTTCAGATGTGGTATTGGATATGCCTAGGAAGTGGCAAATAAATGGAAGAGTCCGTGGGGTGGCCCTATCAAAGGAGCATTTTCAATTCATTTTCAAGTATGAACACGACTTGGAGGAAGTTCTAAAGAAAGGGGTTCACTATTACAATCAGAGGTCGTTGGTGATAGAGAGGTGGGTTGAAAGACCTCCACCGGACTACCTGCAGTTCTTAGAAGTGTGGGTTCAGTTACGGAACATACCGGTGAATCACAATACGTTGTCGACTGTAAATTCGTTAGGAGAGTTTGTTGGGCAAGTGATTGTCAGTGCTTTCGATCCAGATAAGACAAGAGTCAGAGATTATGAAAGAGTTAAAGTGAGGCTCGATGCCTCTCAACCGTTGCGTAGGTTTAAGGTGGTGAACTTGCCGGATGGGGAATCGGTAAAGATTCAATACGACTATGAGAAGCTACAACGAAGGTGTTATACTTGTTTCAAGTTGACACATGACCAAGATCGCTGTCCTGTTTTTCTAGAACAGAAGAAAGTGGCCAGAGGCAAAGGAGGCGTAGGTCTTATTCCAGAGAGAAAGGCCAAGCAGAAGGTTTTGCGGGAATCAGATCCTCTATTTGGAGTTCTAAATGAGGAGCAAGTTGGGATTGATCCTTTATTAGGAAGACCAAGGATTGCTGAGGAGGTTTTAGATGAGTTAAGGAAGTATCTGGTTCATGATGATGGCACAGATAAGGGGCTTAGAGCTGAGAAAGTCAAGTCTACAATAAAGAATTTGGAGAAGGACTTTGTTGGTCAGAAAACTTTACTAAGGATGGAGCCTGCTCCTTTATTATCCTTGGATGTTAATAAAGACAAAGGCTTAGTCTTTGACTTTCAACATCAAGAGGTGATCAGAACAAATGAGTTAGTAGAGGAGAAAAGGAATCAGTGTTCTCAAGGTGGCAGTCAAGATAGAAGGGTTATGCACAATCATCTTTCTCAAGGGTTGGATGGGTCTGTCTATGCTTAGGAAACCTCTGGGGCCTCTCTTTCTGCCTATGCTTGTTCAACGGGAATAAATGCTAGTATCTCTGATGCTAGCTCTTCCGGGATAAGTATAAGGCAGAAAAACCCTAGGAGGAGACCAGGAAGAAGCAGGAGATTTCCTAAAGGTCGCACAGTTGGGGAAGCAGTTTTAGTAAAGGAAGGGTTGGAAGTTGGAGGAGAAGGGAAACGGAAGGCAGTGGAGGGAGGGGAAGAAAAAAGCAGACCAGCTACTCGTAGCAAAACTGAGGTAGTCCCAATTGAGGGACTGTCCAAAGTTTAATGAGCATAGTGAGTTGGAATTGTCAGGGTCTGGGCCGGGTTCAGGGTCTGACAATGGAGCGACTCAAGGAAATGCGTCACAAGTTTTTCCCTGAGGTGCTGTTTTTGATGGAGACTAAGCATAAGCGAAATGTGTTAGTGGATTTGCAAGTGTGGTTAGGCTATGATAGGGTCTTTACTGTTGATCCTATTGGGTACAGTGGTGGATTGGCTTTGATGTGGAAGAATTCTGTTGAAATAGAGGTGCTTTCTTTTTGTAAAAATTTGCTGGATTGTAAGATTCAGCTGGGTGAAGTTACCTTTTTTGCTTCTTTTGTGTATGGAGAACCGGTGTTGAAATACAGACCTAGACTGTGGGAAAGGATCACCAGGATAGGGGTTTTGCGCACAGGTTGTTGGTGTATTATGGGCGATTTCAATGATCTTTTGCATGCTGGTGAAAAGTTAGGAGGCCCGAGTAGAGAGGATTATGAGTGTCAGAATTTTGTGAACATGATTACAGCTTGTCAGATGTTAGAATTGCCTAGTCATGGGAATGGGTTCACTTGGGGAGGTATGAGGTATAAGAAGTACATACAATGCAGATTGGATCGGTGTTTTGGCAATAAGGATTGGTTTGCCTCGTTCCCAGTGGCGAATCAAGCATTTTTGGAAAAAAGAGGTTCTGATCATAGGCCAGTATTGACTAAACTCTTCTCTTCTCAAGATACTTATAGAGGTCAGTTCAGATTTGATCGAAGAATGCTTCATAAGCCTCGAGTCAGGGAGAGTATTAAACGGGCTTGGGATACAATGGGGTGTGTGGGAGGAAATGAAGTATCAGACAGAATTAGAAGATGCAGGAAAGCTTTGAGTTCTTGGAAAAGAGTGAACAACACAGACGCCAGAGATAAGATTACTCTGATCCAGACTGAGCTGGAGGTGGTGCAGTCGGCTATGTATCCCTGTTTGTTATATCAAACTCAATTGAAGAGAGAATTGTGTAAGGCTTATAGGGAAGAAGAATCTTATTGGAGTCAGAAGAGCAGTGAAAGGTGGGCCAAAGAAGGGGATGGTAACACAAAGTATTTTCATGCTTCTGTTCAAGCAAACAGAGGCAAGAATGGTTTACAGAAGCTTGAAAATGAGGCTGGAATTGTACAGAAAGGAGAGGCTTCAAAGGCTCAGGTAGCCATAACTTTTTTCTCCAAGTTATTTGCCTCTGCTTCTGCACCTGCAGTCAATTTTCAGGAGATTTTTGCTGGTTTCCAGCCCAAGGTGAATGACGAGATGAATTTACTGCTTATTAAAGAAGTTACTAGGGAGGAAGTGAAGGAAGCTGTGTTTGCGGTTAAAGCTTCAAAGGCCCCGGGGCCTGATGGTATGACATGTGTATTTTTTCAGCAATATTGGGATATCATAGAGGATCAGGTGTGTTTAGAAGTTCAGAATTTCTTTAAGAATGGTTTCTTTCCGGTTGAATGGAATTATACCCACCTTTGCTTGATCCCAAAAAAGACTGGAGCCTCTAAGATGGGTGACTTGAGGCCTATAAGCTTGTGCTCTGTGCTATACAAAACAGTCTCCAAGATCCTTGTTAAAAGGCTTTAGCCGATCCTTTCTGGATTGGTCTCGCCGTGTCAATCTGCTTTTGTCCCAGAACGGTTGATCTCTGACAACATGGTAGTGGCTCATGAGGTGGTTCATAGTCTTAGAACAAATTCTTCGATGGCTGAGGAGTTTTTAGCCTTAAAGTCAGACATGTCCAAAGCCTATGATAGGGTGGAGTGGTCTTATCTGAGGTCTTTGCTTGTGGCTTTGGGGTTTCACCAGAAGTGGGTTAACTGGGTCATGTTTTGTGTTTCTACTGCTACTTTCTCAGTGTTGATAAATGATCATCTGCATGGTCTGATTGTTCCTCAGAGAGGATTGAGGCAAGGAGACCCACTTTCGCCTTTCCTTTTTGTCCTCTGTACTGAGGATTTGTCCCATTTGCTGATTAAAGTTGAGTTAGAAGGTAAGATTTCAGGGATGCAGTTCTCTCCAGAAGGGCCTTCTATCCATCATTTGTTGTTTGCAGATGATAGCTTGTTCATTTGCAGAGCTGAGGAGAGTCAGATTTTGGAACTTAAACGGATCTTGTTGCAGTATGAAGAAGCCACGGGTCAGCAAGTCAATCCTGCAAAGTCTTCCATCACTTTTGGCAGTAAGGTTTCAGAAGGTAGGAAAGGGTCAATTAAAAGTTCTTTGGGGATTGTCAGTGAAGGTGGTATGGGAACCTATTTAGGTTTACCTGAGTGTTTTAGCGGGTCCAAAATTGAGCTGCTTGAGTATATAAAAGATAGAATGAAGTCCAGAATGTCTGGGTGGTTTGCCAAGACATTATCCATGGGTGGAAAAGAAATTTTACTGAAAACGGTTGCTTTGGCTATGCCAGTCTTTGCGATGTCTGTCTTCAAGCTTCCCAAAGCCACGTGTTCTTCTCTGACCAGTGCTATGGCAGATTTTTGGTGGCATTCTTTAGAGGAAAAACAGAAAATCCATTGGGTGAGTTGGGAGAGGTTGTGTCTATCTAAAGAAAATGGGGGTTTGGGATTCAGAGATATAGAGTGTTTTAATCATGCTTTATTGGCTAAACAAGCTTGGAGAATCCTCCAAGATCCGCAAAGCTTATGTGCTCGTTTTGTTAAGAGTATATACTTTGAAAGTGCTGAGTTCTTAAAGGCAGAGTTGGGCAAGCGTCCTTCCTTTGCTTGGAGGAGTATCCTGTGGGGGAGAGAGCTTTTGATGAAGGGGATGGAGAAGCGTATTGGAGATGGGAAGAGTATGAGAGTCTGGTGCGATCCTTGGTTGTTTGATGGGAGACATAGGATTCCTTTGATGAAGAATATCCTAGTTAACATCGATCTAATGGTCTCAGATTTGATTGATCAGAGAAGTGGAGAGTGGAAGTTGGATGTCCTTGAGGATAACTTTTTTCAGCAGGACTTGGAGTTGATGATGCGGAAAAAACCAGTGTTTTGTCAAGAGGATTATTGGGTGTGGAGTCATTCGAAGAGTGGGGATTACTCAGTCAAGTCAGGCTATTGGTTAGCCAATCAGTCGAAATTTTTTGAGCTTATTAGGCTAGCTTCGGCTATGCCTTCTATTAACGGTCTGCTAGACCAAATTTGGGCCTTGAAGGGACCTCTCAAGATTAGAAACTTTTTGTGGCGGGCAGTAAGTAATGCAATCCCTGTGGTGGATTTATTAGCAAGGAGAGGAGTCAAGTTGGACAGTAGATGTCAGCTGTGTGGTTTGGAAGGGGAAGATCCCAATCATGTGCTCTTTTGTTGTGCATTGGCTAGACAAATGTGGGCTGTCTCTAACATCCCTTGGCCACAAGAAGGGTACCATCCAACATCTTTGTATACAAATATGTCTTATATTCTCTGTTGTTATAAGAAGCAGTCCATTCCTTTGGAGGTTAGGAGATCTATCCCTTGGATTTTGTGGAGGATTTGGACTAGTAGAAATGGTTTCTTTTTTGAAGGTATTTGTGTTTCAGCCCTTGAGTCTTTGAGGAAAGCCGGTGAGGATTCCCAATTTTGGTTTTTGGCACAAGAAGTTGAGAAAATGGAGGAACCTGTGGCTCAGCCTACCATTCATCCCAAAGCAATGCGATGGAAGCCTCCACCTCAAGGATGGTCAAAGTGTAATGTTGGTCAAGCTTGGAACAAGTCAAAAACTTTTGGTGGTGGGTCTTGGGTGCTAAGGGATCATTCAGGGGTAGTGTTGATGCACAGTAGGAAAGCTTTTGATGCTTTTGGTTCGGAGTTTGATTTCAAACTAAGTGTGTTAGTATGGGCGATTCAGAGTATGCGGGATCTTCGAAAGGATAAGATTATTTTTGCCTCTCAAGACTCTGAGTTTCTTGGTGCGGTTCTTCGACCGAGAGCTTGGCCAAATTTTAAATATCATTCGCAGGTTTTTCAAAAGAGTTGAGTGCGCTTATCCATTGGAGAGTTGAAGTGGAGGTGCATGGTTCAAATAGAGGTGTTTTCCTTGTAGCACAAAGCGTAACCAGAGGAGATAGGGTTCATTCATATGTGTCCATTGGTTATCCTTTGTGGTTGCGGGACGAGTTTAGCCGGGAAGAAAGCGGCTCAAGGGTCTCAACCTTGGATTTGCTGGGATATGTTTGAAACAGTTTGGGGTGAGAGGTGGTTTCTTCTAAATCTTCCTCTTCCTCTTTTGGTTTGTATTTTTGGGAACTCGGTCTGGGTCTTTATTCTGGCTCTGTCGGGTTCGGTTGTAATTATGGGGCAAAAGCCCAAACCCTCTTACTTTTTATAATATTCAGATGGAAGAAAAAAAATAAACTATTTAATCATTGTGTATTTGATTTGTTAATAACAAAACTTAACTAATGATAGAATGCCATGTGTCTAGAAAATGGATTTCTCATGAAGTTCTCAAAAAACTTAACCAATGATACATTGTCATGTATCCAAGAACTGAGTTTCTCATAAGAGAACCAATTCTCAATTTTTCTTTATTTTTTGTATTTATTATGAGAACCTCCTCTACATACTCATCTAAACCCTCTATCGGAGATGCTCTAGGAGACTATATGAGATATTGCGTTGGGGCATGCTAACGATTCTATATGTATTTTGATTACTTAGCCACTAGAAACTTTTTTAAAATATCTATTTGAAGCAAGATTAGTTAACTCATAACTAGAATTAATTGACTTGCCGCATTAAAAATAATTTAATAGTTAAGTATATTTTTTGATATTTCCTGAATTTTTTAAAATATGTATTTACTAGCTTTTATTAAATATTTTATCGGTATCATGTTTTATTATAAATAATATTTTAAATAAAATAACATTCTTTACATTTTAGGGTTCATAGCAAATTATTTGATATGTACTTTTTACTTTTTTTTCTTCTCCAAAATTTTCTACATTTTTGTTTTGTTTTACTGTATAATCTTGTTTTTTGTTTCACAATTTTTTTAATTAGAATATATAGTAATTTTAAATTTATTTTTAAAATTTAAAATCTTTGTTATAGATTTTGGATTAACTCGTATAGTAAATCGATTTTAGTTGAATCTAAAAAAATTAATAAAATTTTACCTCCAAAAAATATATTTAAAATAAGTAATGCAAACATGGAAAATAATTTTTTTAAAAGATTATAAAAATCACTCATTAATTGTGAAACTTCATCAAACTTTATAGCTTTAGGTATTTATTAACAATTAAAGTGTAAAATCAATCTCTAGTCCTCTTGTATTCCTGCATAGTCATATATTATGTAATAACGGTATTTTCTTGTATACCATAGATAATAGAGTATGAATGATCAAAGGATAAATAAATGAATATCTTAACGATCAATAGAATAAATGATCGTTATTTTTTATATGTATTTGTTTATAATCGAATATTAATTTGTAAAGTTTTGTAGAGTTTTCAGAATAGAAATCTCTTTTTTTAAGTTATTAAATTATGCATATTTAAATTTGACATAGTAAAATCTTGGTAAGTCTTATTATAAGCCTATGTGAAAATATATTTATATAAAAATTGTTTTAAAACTTTATGGTGACAAAAATTAAATTTTATATATTTTTTAAGTTACAAACGAAAATATTATGAAACATTGATTAAAGGTGATTTTTATTTATTTATGTAAATAAATATAAAATGAAATATAGAAAAATTTATAAAAGATTTAGTTATGATTCAAATTTGCCATGAAATATGCAAGTAAGTTAATTGTTAGCCATATAATTAGATTTAAGAATTACAAATTGTAAGTGTTGGCCCACATTCTTTATTTAAGTGAATTAGGTAAGTATAATTAGTCAATGATTTAATGAGCCATGTCAGATATGACATGACTTTTATTTTGCCTAATTTTGAAAGAGAAGAAGACATGTAAGCAATTTTATAAAATCACATTCCTAACAATATTTAGGGGATGAGATATACAACTACTGTGAAGTTAACTAAAATTGGAATGAAATATTTCTGTTGTCATGAAAATTTTCTCAGACGTTTTTTTCATCCATTAACGAAGAACGATAACAAAATAAGAAAAGAATTGCATATGATAATAATGATTTGAGCCCAAATTTAATTTGTTATCATTTACACAAACACAACGGATTGAACTTGGAAAATATATTATATCAACAAATATCTCATGAAAAATCATATAAATATTTCGCTAATAGTATTATTAATTTGTATTCAATATCAAGAAGGCCTTTTCAGAAATATTTATATAATCTTTTGTATTTATAAAATTAAATAGGTTGGATCAATGTCAATCCAATTCATTTAAGTTTGATGGGTTCATAGGTTGATCCAGATCAATTATTTTAATGGATTGGATTGATCATGAACCATTAAAACTTAAGCCATATTGGTTATGGATTGGATTGGATATAGTCATCCATTTTGACACCCCTATATATACGTGTCCTTACCTAGTAGATTATATAGTACAATATGTTTTTAATAAGTTACAATGTTATATAAGTATATATATAGAAAAATATATTTAACATATAATAATTGAATTACTGCACTAAACAATTTTTTTCATTCGTTTAACATGTTACAAGAACATATAATGGCTCGGATCGTCTTAATAACCTTATAACAATTTTTACAATTTGTAATGTTTTAAATTGTACCAATCACAAAAGTTATACCAAAGTTTTTATTAAAAGAGTTATACTCAGCTTTTTTGTACAACTACTTTGTACAGCTTTCCACTATACATACAGTTCCAATTAACACCTTACAAATAAAAATTTGTATCGGCTACCAATATATATATATTGATTGACGGAATTGAACACATGTGTTAAATGAGGGTATATGTTAGTGTTGTAAATACAATAATGTAGATTAGGTTATACTCATATTCCTGACATAAAAGATATTGCTGAATCTCATCGCTCTGTTTGAAAATCTTGTGGCTGTTAGATATCGAAACATATTTCTCTTGCAAGATGGGAGGGGGTAGGGACCCAAATAGTAAAAATTATTTTTCCTTCCCTCTCTTTTTTTTGTCTCCCACCTAATTTCCTTCCCAGGTCGACACCATGAACAAAATATATAGATAGTGTTTTCCTTTCCTTTCTTGGTCTCCCACCTAATTTGCTTCTAAATTATTTACTAAGAGATAGTATAGTGCGCAGTATAGTATAGAGCATGCTCTCAGTAACATATATAAATTTACCTGCTAAGAAATAGTATAGTGCTTTCAAAAAAACATATACAAGTTCCTTACTTTAAAGTACATTACTTTATGTAGAAACTAAATTTTTTTTTTTGGGTTGAAATGTAGAAACTAGATTTAGCACCTTCGTATATGTGGGTTTATAATACAATAAAACCTCCATAAATTAATACTCTATAAATTAATAATCACTATAAATTAACAAAATTTTCCGGTCCCGAATCGGCCAATGTAAAAATTAGCAAAATTCGATAAAATGATAAGATAATAATTTTTTTGAAACTCCTATGTAAAATATGGTCCCAATAATAGTATAGATTAATAATCATATATATATATATACATGATAATGTACTAAACATGGTTTTAATGATTTTTGATTGTTTTGACTTAAAAATAAAAATCTCATTAGAGTGGACCTTATCTTTAACTTTACGTATTACATCACAAACTTTTATAATTGTTTTCTCGGTCTTTATCATAAACTTGTAAAAAATTATAGGCAAAATAATTGATTATTTATACATAACTCTTTATAAATGTATCCATCGATATTAGGGATAATAACCATAATTTTTTCTATATTTTATTTAAACTATATCATTTTAATTTGATTGTCTATTTCATGTCATTTTTGTAAACAAATTCATTAAATTCCATAATATAACATCATTCGAAAAACAAATTAACTAAAATATTAGCTAAAAAACATTTCTCTCCATAAATTAATATATCTCTAAAATTATAATTTTTTAAGGTCCCAACATTATTAATTTATAGAGGTTTTACTGTATGTTCTAAGTTTTTGACAAAGCCTTATCAAACTAGGATATTATGATCCTTATCTCCAATATGTTTGTTTGATAAACTTCATTTTAGCTTATAGTGACATAATGTTTAGTTTTATTTTTCTGCTATGGGTTATTATTCCATTGGATTATTTTTATATTTTCTTACTAGAGTGGACATGTGTACAGACAAATGGGATTTTCTTGTCATATTATTAATACTTCAGAACATACAATTTGTTCACCCTTTCTACAACAAGTGGCCTTAGCAATAAGAGAACATGACAATGCATAGTAAAAAGAGAAAGAAGGGGCATTTTCTGCCAAGTTGCAGACTCTATAGTAATAACTTTTTTTCTTCGTATGCTTTAATATACTAGAATTGATAGCCTTCTCTAGAAAGATGATTTAACATCTGTTATTACATGCAATGCAATGAGTTACTACTAAATCCCTATTCTTTACTGTCACTATTACTAGGTTGATACTTGATAGTAAACTTGTGGAGCCAGGCGAGGTGTTGCAACCGCATGTAAAGGCTTAGTCATGAAAAGATCATTCTTGCTTTCCGAAATATAATTTTTACCCTCACCAGGCATTAAAGACCAAGTGAACCCTTGAATCAACCGAGCCAGCAACATGTACGTCATGGCCGACCCAATGTTTATACCCATACACCCTCTCCGTCCCGCGCTGAACGATATCAGATTAAGATCTGGATCGTTTAGCTCCACGTCTACGTTATTTCCTAAATGTCTCTCAGGGTCGAATTTAAGTGGTTTGTCCCACACGTTAGAGTTTCTACCGATCCCCATGCGGCTAATCAGCACGTGACTTCCCTTGGGGATGAAGTAACCATCTACCACTGTGTCTGCGATCGACATGTGAGGGAGGTTGAATGGCGCAACGGGGTGTAACCGGAAGGCCTCTTTCACACATGCCTTG
The DNA here is from genome assembly GCA_900128785.1 of Arabis alpina. NCBI lineage: Eukaryota > Viridiplantae > Streptophyta > Magnoliopsida > Brassicales > Brassicaceae > Arabis > Arabis alpina. The sequence goes on from LT669795.1 coordinate 2,975,809, forward strand.
ACGTAGTTGAGATTTGGGAGGTCGGATTCAAGGATAAAACGGTCTTTTCCAACTACCTTATCGATCTCTTCCACGGCTTTTTGCATGATGCTCGGCTCGTTAATCATCTCCGCCATGGCCCACTCCGCCGCATTTGACGGATTATTCACCGTGGTCAACATTAGTTCCTTCACAATCCAACAAAAGTAATTAACGACAAAAAAAGTTAGAATTCCAAATTAATAGTCTTTTTAATAAATTATTTATTTAAAGGCTTTGCTAATGAAAATGAAATCTCTAAGTCTAATGCATAGAGTGCCAAATGGCAAAAAAATAAAAAAATTTAAAGAAACTCGTTAGTCGTTATTATCTTTTGAAGCAATATCGATCGCTTTTGCACCATCTAAATGCGCTTTACTCAACCGTTTAGAGGGTGTTGTAATGATGCTACCGGATCCGAGTCATAGATGCTATATAGAAGTTCGAATACGGGTGCTATATTTGAGGAGAGATAATTTACGATATTGTTGAATCCTCACAAATATTTTAAATTGTTGACTTAGACCTATGGAAACTATAGACTATAAAGGTCGGAATTTCTTGTTATATAACCCTCTCCACTAGATATAATTCGATAAATATGCATACCGTCACTTGTGCTTTGATCTCTTCGTCCGACAGAGCAGGGTTTCCGTCATTGTCTTTCGCCATTATAAACATGTCGAGAAAATCTCGAGGCTCTTTCATCTTACCATTACGCCATTGCATGAGTCTTTTATCGACAAAGGTATCATTATACTTACTTAGGTTCTTCATTGCGCCACTCACGATCTTCTCATGGCCTTCCAAGTCCAAGAACCTTAGCCAGGGGACATAATCAGACAACGCAAAGGCGTAAAGATGTGTTAAAACCGTAAAAAGCGATTCAACATGTTCAATCTCTTCGAACCCTGGTCCTGATCCATCTTCACTTCCCTTGCCGAAATGCCTTACACCAAACATCATCTTCCGAGCCACATTTCCGCTGTATTGCCGTACTACAAGCCTTAAATCAATAACCGGAAAACCATTACCGTTACCGTGGTTTTTGACACAACGGTTATTGATATACCGGACAAGGTTATCGGCCTCTTCGGTTCTCTTTCCCAGCGTCCATACAAAGCCCTTCCAAGTCGTCACGTGAGATGCCACCACTCTTCTCATTTTCTTCCACTGCTCACCTTGTGGCCCCACCGCAATGGTCAAGTACCCGCGGCTACAATACTCTGTGCCCACAGTTAGCGGTCTAGTGGCGAAAATAGAGTCTTGATTCTTCAGAATTTCCCTTGCAATCCTCGGGGATGTCACGGGGATCACGTGAGTATTGGCCAGACGGATACATGCAATATCGGTGTCCAGTTCTTCCATGAGTGAATGTATCCACCGGTACACCGGTTTGTTCTTCCCTAGTATTTCCGGTAGGTTTCCGATTAGAGGCCAAGATTTCGGTCCGGGAGGGAGAGGGAAGTTTCTTCTGTAGGAAGTCATTGACACGGCTTTCTTCGTCTCCTTACGCTTCATAGTTAACGCAAGGATGAAAAAACCTAGAATAAACGCAAGGATTAAGGTAAAATCGAGCATTGTTGTTCTCAACTTGGAAAAGTTATTAGACTACACAAGTTTGAAGAAGGTATATTGTTTTTAATGTTCAATGAAGTGAGTATAATAAGCCTATTTATATAGCCATGTAACAGCAGTGACACGTATGATTGTAAGTAGTTGGAAATTCCAATGTGAGTAAGGTGTAAGGAATGTAAGGAATCCACTAAATATCTCATTGATAAAATATTAGTATTATTAGCTTAATAACATTTAAGAGCCTCATATCAACATTTTTATCTCTATTGGTAGATACTCGTTAATGTAATATTAATATATTTATTATAGAGGTGTAGCATTTTTAATATAATTTAATTTAAAAAACTTTATCTTAATATATTACACGTTGCCATTTATATTTATTTTCTAGTTATCTAATCTTTAATAGATTACATGTTGCCAATTTATGTTAAATTAGTAGATCTTTCACTAATATATCATTTAAAATTTATGCATAATGGAATCTAATAGACAGATAATTTTATTTTAACAATAACATCATATATATAAACAATTTAATCATTGTGTATTTGATTTGTTAATAACAAAACTTAACTAATGATAGAATGCCATGTGTCTAGAAAATGGATTTCTCATGAAGTTCTAAAAAAACTTAACTAATGATACATTGTCATGTATCCAAGTACTGAGTTTCTCATAAGAGAACCAATTCTCAGTTTTTCTTTATTTTTTGTATTTATTATGAGAACCTCCTCTACAATCTACATACTCATCTAAACCCTCTATCGGAGATGCTCTAGGAGACTATATGAGATACTGCGTTGGGGGATGCTAACGATTCTATATGTATTTTAATTACTTAGCCACTAGAAACTTTTTTAAAATATCTATTTGAAGCAAGATTAGATAACTCATAACTAGAATTAATTGACTTGCCGCGTTATACGTGGAGATAAATATTTATTATTAAATTGAAAATAATTTAATAGTTAAGTAAATTTTTTTGATATTTACTGAATTTTATTTTTTTTGTCAACCTAACTATTAATCAAAAAACACCCTCCAATCTTGGAATCCAGATTGGAATAGTGTTGCTTACATAGGAGAAATGAAAATCTCGTATTCTAGCTGATCGTGCTAGGCAGTCCGCCTTCAGATTAATAGTGCGGGGGATATGTGATAAGCAGAAGTTGGGTAGACGATCTTGTAAGTTGGATATGTGATACTGAATTTTTTAAAATATGTATTTACTAGCTTTTATTAAATATTTTATCATGTTTCATTATAAATAATATTTTAAATAAAATAACATTCTTTATATTTTAGGGTTCATAGCAAATTATTTGATATATATTTTTTATTTTTTTTCTTCTCCAAAATTTTCTACATTTTTTTATTGTTTTACTGTATTATCTTGTTTTTTGTGTCACAGTCTGCTTGGCAACAGTCTTTTAAGACTTTAAAATTTTTAACAGCTTTTAAAGCATGTTTTTTGCCAAGCATGATTTAAGAGCTTTATTAATTTTTAAGACTTAAAAGCTTGTCTTTAACTTTTTGTTCTTGTTATACTCATTTTTTTTAAAGCCTCCATAACCAAGTTTTAACAATTGCAAATGAGTTTATTTATTATTTTTCTATTTTCCCAAAATTATCAAAAGCTCTTTATAGATTTATATATAATTTAAAACAAAAATGTTTTGATTGATTAATTACTATCTTTTTTTTTCTATTCTTTTGAGATCCATTTTTATATAAATGAAAAAATATCAAAAGTTTATAAAAGTGAATGAAAACTACAACTTTTTGCAAAATGAATAAAAATAATTTTTTGTCAAATGAATGAAAATATCAATGTATTGCAACATGAATAAAAAAATTATCAGCATTTTGTTTGTAATTGAACTAGTTTTGGGGAAAGTAAAATGGTATTTATAGATTCTACAAAAACTAAGAAAAATTCAAAGTTAAAAACCTCAAAATGTTCAAATATTATTGTTAGAAGATCCCTATATGTTATAAATACAACAACGTAATGTTTATTTTCTACTTGTAAATCCAACAGGTATTGTACTATAATTTTCATTTTTTTTGTATGCATGGTCATTTCGTGTTGTGTAGATTCAAATTGTATTTGATTTAAAACTTGTGCTATTACAGAAATGCATGGCATCTCCATCATTTTTCCGTAAGGTAATTTAAAACCTTTTTAAAATCTTTATTTATAAGTTTTTATTAATAAGTGAAAAAACTATTTATTAAAATAACAGTCAAAGATTCTATATTACCAAACAGTCTTTTATTTACAGCCAAAATCTCTACAGCCTAAAGTTACAGCATTAACAGCCAAAAATTTTACAGCCAAAAGCCTACAGCAAAAGTCTAAATTTAAGTCATTACCAAGCGCCCCCATAGTAATGTTGAATTTATTTTTAAAATTTAAAATCTTTGTTATTTTAGATTTTGGATTAACTCGTATAGTAAATCGGTTTTAGTTGAATCTAAAAAAATTAATAAAATTTTACCTCCAAAAAATATATTTAATATAAGTAATGCAAACATGGAAAATCAATTTTTTAAGGGATTATAAAAATCACTCATTAATTGTGAAACTTCATCAAATTTTATAGCTTTAGGTATTTATTAACAATTAAAGTGAAAACCAATCTCTAATCCTCTTGAATTCCTTCATAGTCATATATTATGTAATAACGACATTTTTTTGTATACCATAGATAATAGAGTATGAATGATCAAAGGATAAATAAATGAATATCTTAACGATCAATAGAATAAATGATCGTTATTTTTTATATGTATTTGTTTATAATCGAATATTAATTTGTAAAGTTTTGTAGAGTTTTCATAATAGAAATCTCTTTTTCTAAATTATTAAATTATGCATATTTAAATTTGACATAGTAAAATCTTGGTAAGTCGTATTATAAGCTTATGTGAATATATATTTATACAAAAATTGTTTTAAAACTTTATGGTCACAAAAAATTAAATTTTATACATTTTTTAAGTTACAAACGAAAATATTATGAAACATTGTTTAAAGTTGATTTTTATTTATTTATTTAAATAAATATAAAACTAAATATAGAAAATTTTATAAAAGATTTAGTTATGATTCAAATTTGCCATGAAATATGCAAGTAAGTTAATTGTTAGCCATAGACTTAGATTTAAGAATTACAAATTGGAAGTGTTGGCCCACATTCTTTACTGAAGTTAATAAAGTAAGTAGAATTAGTCAATGATTTAATGAGCGATGTCACATATGACATGACTTTTATTTTGCCTAACTTTAAAGAAGAAGAAGACACATAAACACTTTTATAAAATCACATCCCTAATAATATTTAGGGATGAGATATAAAACTACCGTGAAGTTAACTAAAATTGGTAACATGCAATATTTCTGTTGTCATGAAAATTTTCTCAGACGTTGTTTTCATCCATTAACGAAGAACTATATCAAAACAAGAAAAGAAAAAAAAATAACATATGATAATAATGATTTGAGCCCGGATTTAATCTGTTATCATTTACACAAACACAACGGATTGACCTCGGAAAATATATTATATCAACAAATATAAATCATGTAAATATTTCGCTAATAGTATTATTAATTTGTATTCAATATCAAGAAGGTCATTTCAGAAATCTTGTGTAGCAGTGTATGCCTCTTCGGATCGATAAAACAAGAAAACGTGAGTTGATATTTCATACACCGTCCTTGGGATTACTATCTACCCATGTGCATGTATTTTTTGCGGTCTTAATTGGATTCCATATCATCGGGTAGTTAGTACTTTCTTAACATATGTGGATCTCATGCATGCATCATTATTTCCTTTTCCATGTTTTAGGTATAAACAACGTTTGATATACTTACTATTGGCTTCAAGAATTGGGGCTATGAAATTGTAAATAGCCGGCCTATTTTTAGTTGTAAATTCGACAGAACTTCTTAATTAATCTAACATGAAGTACTGGATCCTCTTCTTTTTATGATATCTTTAAGAAATAATTAGAAAATGTTAGAAGTTTATAAAATAATGAAAAGTGTAAATAACCAAATTGAGAAAAGTTGGAAATCTTGTTCATGTGTATATATGTGATGACCAAATATTTTTTGTTTTGTATAATTAGATAATGAACCAACTTATTTATTATCTCATATGTTTAAGGTATTTATACACAACCATCTTAACTTAGAACATATACAAAACTCCTTTAATTTAGGAGTTAACTCTAAGCCTATTGGGATATGGAAAATATACATATATTTTACATGTCTTGGGTATCAAGTTTGTGTATATCTTCCTAATTATTATAAAGGAAATAAGTATATTTATTTAGGCAACTAGGTTAATCGAGTAGTTGTATAAATATGTAACTTCATACCTTGAAATCAACAACACAGAATTTACATAAAACTTTTATACATAGAACCTCCATAAATTAATACTCTATAAATTAATAATCACCATAAATTAATAAAATCTTCCGGTCCCGAGTCGGACCAATGTAAAAATTAGCGAAATTCGATAAAATGATAAGATACTAATTTTTTTGAAACTCCTATGTAAAATATAGTCTCAATAATAATATAAATTAATAATCATATATAATTATACATATATATGTAACTATGATAATGTATTAAAACATGACTTAAATGATTTTTGTTTTGACTTAAAATTGAAAATCTCATTAGACCTTATCATTAACTTTACTTGTTGCATCAAAAAAATTTAGGATTGTTTTCTCGGTGTGTATCCTAAACTGGTGAAAAATTGTAAACAAAAAAATTGATTCTTTATACATAATTATTTCTAAATGTATTCATCGACATTAGGGATAACAACCATGATTTCTTCTAAATTGTATGCATAATATATCATTTTAATTTAATCGTCTATTATGATAATAACATCCACTCTATTGCGATATTTGAAATTTTTTTATCAAAATTTCATGTCACTTTTAATTAAATAATATTTAGATACTAATTAAAAAAAAATTATTTGAGATCAAAATTATTTGATCAAAATTTAAATATGAATCAAAAATATATTATCGTCTCACTATATGTTTTATTCTAGATGATATTATTCATAAAAAAAAAAATTAAAAAATATCCTAAAGACAAAAAATGAACCAAAAAACAAATTATAACATTATTGAAAATTGTTAACTCTTACAAAGTATTAATCCGCGTATAACTCGGGGAGTCATCTAGTAAAAAAATATAAGGACCTGTGACCAAAACCAAAAACGGCAAAACCTAAAATATAATCAAAAAATCAGATATGGAACCCTAATTTCTACCAAAATCGGATTAAAACCCCATATTTCCAACATAAATCAAATAAAATAAAATTTACAACAAAAGTGCCAAAATCCGGATCTAGATATGGATCTATATGAGAGAGAGATATATGTTCATATTTGTTTTGTCTTCTTCAAACCTCACAGAGAAAGAGATACAAATCAAATAAATCCATATTTACAACAAACATTTACAAAATCGGATCTATATTTGGATTATTTTGCCGTTTTCAACCTCATAAAGAAAGAAACACAATTGAAATGAAATCAAATAAAACCAAATTTGCAACAAAAATTACAAAATCAGATGTAGATCCCGATCTATATGAGAGAGATATTTCGTATTTGTTTTGCCTTTTTCAGCTTCATAGAAAAGGAAAAAAAAGTATTCATTGTTGGGGAGAAAGATGAGAGAGATCTTCATTGTTGCAGAGAAAGAGAAAAAAGAAGGAAAAAAAACAGAGAAAAAAAAAAAGAGAACCACTTGCAGGCGTGGCGCACTTGCAAACTTGTAATTTAGATGTGGTATTATTGTCATTCTTAAGGGAAAAATATCAATATTTACACATGTTAGAAAATATTTATAAATTTGAAAAATTCAAATAATATTATGAGAAATTAATTTAACAAGATTTAGAAGACAAAAAACAGAGTAGCCAAATTGTAAAAGTAAATTACTTAAAACATTAATAGAAAGAAACGAATTATTTTTGAAAAAAATTATTAAATTTAATTGGAAATAAAATTAGATAAACATATTAAATTAATTTAATATCAAAGTGTTCGATTTTGTTTACTTTCATGAATGATTTAATTTTGTTCGTGTTTAATTTTTCACGGGTTATAGAAATTTTTTTTATCATATATACGTAGGGTGTCAAAATGTGTTAAAACTCATGGGTTGATCCAACCCAACCCAACCAATTAACCCTAATGAATTGAATATTTGGATCCTAATGGGTTGATGGGTTAAATGGTTTGATGAGTCAAATGAATTGAGTTAAAATGGATTGAAATAAAATGGGTTAATAGGTTAAAAATGGTTAGCCCATCAACCCTTTTTTATAAACTAAAAGACATGATTTCACAATTTTTTATTTTGTTACCAAAAACTCTATTCCACAATTTTTTCCGCCAAAAATGCTTTATGACTATTATCGAATTTTCCGACAAAATATGTGATTCGGAAATTTTCCACCAAAAATGATCATGCCCTGCAAATAAATTTCCCGTAAAAAATAAGATTACCCAAAAACATTTTTGCCAAAATCCAATCTAGTGAACATTTTCGCCAAAATCGAGATTCAAGAAATTTCCCGCCAGAATTACGAACCCGTAAAAATTTCCAACCAAAAAACGCGATCCCACGAAAAGATTTTTGCCAAAATCGAGATTCGGGAAATTTCCCGCTAAATTACGATTCCGTAATATTTTCCCGCCAAAAAACGCGATCCCACGAAAATATTTTCGCCAAAATCGAGATTCAATAAATTTCCTGCCAAAAATACGATCCCGTAAAATTTTTGCCGCAAAAAACGAGATCCCACAATTTCGCAAAATCGAGATTCAGAAAATTTTCTGTCACACATACAATCCCGCAAAAAATTTCCGCCAAAAACGAGATTTTGCATAAATATTTTGCCCAAAACAGAATTTACTAAAAAAATTAAATGTTATTCGAAAAATTTTACGCCAAAAATATGATTTCGTAATATTTTTTTAATCAAATGCGCTTTTACAATTTAAACAATAATATGATTGTGAAACCTGATTTATAATTTATTTGTAAATATTTATATAATCTTTTGTATCTATACAATTAAATGGGTTGGATCAATGTCAATCTAATTCATTTAAGTTTGATGGGTTCATGGGTTGATCCACCCCAATTATTTAATGGATTGGATTGATCATGAACCATTAAAACTTAAGGCATATTGGTTATGAGTTAGATTGGATATCGTCATCCATTTTGACACCCCTATATATACGTGTCTTTACCTAGTAGATTATACAGTACAATTTGTTTTTAATAAGTTACAATGTTATATAAGTATATATATAGAAAAATATATTTAACATAGAAAATTTGAATTACTGCACTTAACAATTTTTTTCATTAGTTTAACATGTTACAAGAATATATAATAGCTCAGATTGGTAATCGTCTTAATAACCTTATAGCGATTTTTATAATTTGTAATGTTTTAGATTGTACCAATCACAAAAAATTATACCAAATTTAATATCAAAAATGTTATACTCAGCTTTTTTGTACAACTATTTTGTACAACTTTCCATTATGCATACAGTTCCAATTAACAGCTTACAAGTAAAAATTTGTACCGCTTTCGGTTACCAATATATATATATATTGATTGACGGAATTGAACACATCTGTTAAATGAGGATATATGTTTGTGTTGTAAATACAATAATGTGTTGTAGATTAGGTTATACTCATATTCCCGACATAAAAGATATTGCTGAATCTCATCGCTCTGTTTGAAAATCTTGTGGCTGTTAGATCTCGAAACACATTTCTCTTGCAAGATGGGAGGGGTAGGACCCAAATAGTACAAATTATTTTCCCTTTGTCTCCCACCTAATTTCCTTCCCAGATATAGGTCGATCACCATGAACAAAATATAGATAGTGTTTTCCTTTCCTTTCTTGGTCTCCCACCTAATTTGCTTCAAAATTATTTACTATTCAAACAATTAACTCTTATTTTTTAACCGGTGTAGTAAAAAGGTTTGAATGTGATTATACACTCGTAAGAGATAGTATAGTAAGATATATGTAAGAGATAGTACAGTGCGCAGTATAGTGTAGAGCATGCTCTCAGTAACATATATAAATTTACCTGCTAAGAAATAGTAGTGCTTTCAAAAAAACATATACAAGTTCCTTACTTTAAAGTACATTACTTTAGGTAGAGACTAGATTAAGCACCTTCGTATACGTGGGTTTATAATACAGTAGAACCTCCATAAATTAATACTTTATAAATTAATAATCACTATAAATTAACAAAATTTTCCGGTCCCGAATCGGGGGCAATGTAAAAATTAACAAAATTCGCTAAAATGATAAGATAATAATTTTTTTGAAACTCATATATAAAATATGGTACCAATAATAGTATAAATTAATAATCATATATATATATATATACATGATAATGTACTAAACATGGTTTTAATGATTTTTGTTTTGACTTAAAAATAAAAATATCATTAGACTTTGGGGGAATTGCAAAACTGCCACGTCTGAATTACCACTGTGCAAAAATGACACGCCCAAAACACTGTTCACAAATATGCCACGAATTTCGTCCTTTTGGACGAAATTACCCCTGGCAGAAACAAGGAGATTTAAAAAAAATCATTTTCTGATTTTTTTTGTTTCTGTCTTCTTCTCTCTTTCTTTCTTCTTCTATTTCTCTACAACAACAATGGAGATCTCAAGATCACTTTCCATCTCTTTTCTCTTTTCTTCTCTCTTCTCTTTCCTTCTTTATCTCATCTTTCTCTGCATCAATGAAGATCCATCTCTCTTTTTCGTGAAATTGAAGAAGCCAAAATAAATATCTCTTTCTCTCTCTCTCTCTCTCTCTCATATAGATCTAGATCTGATTTTGTGAGTTTTGTTGTAAATCTAGGTTTATTTGATTTGTGTTTTCTTCTCTATGAGGTTGAAAAAGGCAAAAAAATCTAGATCTAGATTCGATTTTGTCAAATTTTGTTGAAAATTTGGGTTTATTTGATTTATGCCTCTTTCTCTATGAGGTTGAAGAAGACAACAAATTCAGATCTAGATCCGGATTTTGTCATTTTTTGTTGTAAATTTGGTTTTATTTGGTTTATTTTGAAAATCTGAGTTTTTGATTCGATTGGTAGAAATCTTAGATTTTATTCAATTAGGGTTCAAGATCTGATTTTTTACTGGGTTTAGACGTTTTTACTGGTATCTGATTCGATTAGGGTTCAAGATCTGATTCGATTGTATATTATAAGGTTTTTGTAAGGTTTATAAGGTATTTAAAAATTGATTTATAAAATTGTATATTATAAGGTTTTTGTAAGGATTATAAGGTATTTAAAAAATGATTTATGAAATTGTATAATATAAGGTTTTTGTAAGGATTATAAGGTATTTAAAAGGTTTTATTAGTTGATTTTCATTGTTTTGCCAAACACGACTTTAAATGAATTCTATATTATAAGGTTTTTGCAAAGTTTATAAGGTATTTAAAAAGGTTATATTAGTTGATTCTCACTGTTTCGCCAAACAGGACTTCAAATGGTTTAAAAAATCGATCTATAAAATTGTATATTATAAGGTTCTTGTAAGGTTTATAAGGTATTTAAAAATTTATCTATAAAATTGTATATTATAAGGTTTTTGTAAGGATTATAAGGTATTTAAAAGGTTTTATTAGTTGATTTTCATTGTTTTGCCAAACACGACTTTAAATGAATTCTATATTATAAGGTTTTTTTTAAAGTTTATAAGGTATTTAAAAGGTTGTATTAGTTGATTCTCATTGTTTCGCCAAACAGGACTTCAAATGGTTTTAAAAATCGATCTTTAAAATTGTATATTATAAGGTTCTTGTAAGGTTTATAAGGTATTTAAAAATTGATCTATAAAATTGTATATTATAAGGTTTTGTAAGGATTATAAGGTATTTAAAAGGTTCCAAAGACATGTTGTAAGGTTTATAAGGTTTTTGTAAGGATTATAAGGTTCCAACTACAAGGCATGTTTTAATGATAATTTTTTTATTTTTATTCAAATAATGGCATAACTGTAATATTGTGTTTCTTCTTCCCCCACTACCTATCCCTCTGAAACCTAATTTGCTGCAGCCACCTCTCACTTTTTCCTCCACCTCGTTCTTCACATGAATTACTTTAATTTGACAGATCTTTCTTATGGAATCTTATAGAACAACGAGATTAAGATCTCAATCTGAGATCGAGAACGAATATGGAGAAATCGGAGATCTGAGATGAAGAAATCAAAGATTGGAGATCTGAGATGAAGAAATCAAAGATTGGAGATCTGAGATGAAGAAATCAAAGATCGGATGTCCTAGATGGAGGAATCAAACATCGATGTAGAGATTTTGGGAGAGAGATGAACAGATCTGAGAGAGAAAGAGAAGATTTGTAGAGAGAGAGGATGAACAAGAGAGAGAACAAAAAAAACAGAATGAAAACAAAATGAGCGTGAGAAAAAACTTATTTTATCATTAAGGGTAATATGGGAATATAGAAAAAAGGTTGTGGCATTTTTGTGAATGTGTAATTGGACGTGGCATAATTGAAAAGTGGCATCCTAAAAATGGCATTTTTTAAAATTTCTCTTAGACTTTATCTTTAACTTTAGAGAAATTTTGAGAATTGCCACTTTCAACATGCCACATAGCAAAAATGCCACGGATAAAAGCACTTTAACAAAACTGCCACAACCTTTTTTTAATATTCCCAAATTAACCCTAGATTTATTTTATCCTAATTTTATATGTTCATCGTTTCAGAGAAATTTTTTTTTTCCACAGATCGAAAATCGCTCATGACCGACGAATGTTGAGTCCTCCGATTCAGAGTTCATATGTCTGGAATGGTAAGCGACGATGACGCAGATTTTGACGGTTTCATTGAACTCGGCTTTCCATTTTACAGCCGCGCCTTTCTCGAGCTAGACATCTCAACCTCCAGATTCGGGATCAATTCAAATCGAGAGAGAATTTAACTTGGATTTTTCATAGATCGGGTCAGGATTTGAGATGAATCTACTGATTTAGAGAGGATAGGTAAGAAACCATTGATGGATTTGAAAACAGATCGAAAGAAGCTAGAGATTAGAGAATCAATATCGGAGTCGCAATCGGTGGTGGTGGTGATTCCGAAAATCTAATTGAATTGGAGAAGAAGCAAGTCAGACTGAGTAGATAATGAGTTGAATTGTTTCGAGAAGATGGTGTTGGAGAAGAAGAAGATGGATTTTAGTATGTATGCTAGTGAAGATTTGGTCGTTGAGCAGATCGAAAGCCATGCTCTCAATATCCAGAGATAGAAAAGGTGTTTGTTTTAGCTTTTAGTTGCTTTTGCAAATCTCAATTGACTTAGTCATGCGCATTTCAGTCTCGTAGAGAATTTGATTAGATGTTATGAAAAAGTTGATGGTTTTTACTGTATTGCATTCTAGAGTATTATTTTTCAAGAGTGTGTTAAATCTTGATAGAGCTCTTTATTCATAATTATCGATGATGTACATAAACTTAGAGAACGTGAGTTGATTTCAGCTTATTGTTTTCTTGATGCATGATCCTTTTTGTATTTTGATTTGGCTTATTGCATATTGAGATTGGTTATGATGGGATTCATAGCGTATGATGAAATGGAAGCTGAATTGAAGATGGGACTTTGTTGGAAATGGGAGTCCCTGTGATGTTTGTGCAGGTATCTTATGTACTCTTTATAGTAACATAACTATGGGGTTGTACATGATTAAAGAAATAATCGTATGGATTTTGTATCAAAGGGTGATCCTATGTGTCCTTTGGATAAGCTAGAAGCTGTTTGCAACAAAATGGAAGTTGTGACTGAGATTCATGTGATTGATGGTGGAGATCACTTTTTCAAAATCTTTCATATAAATAACGTTTTAGCATAATGTACATGAATAAGTATTGGGTAATGCAACGTCTTGTTTTCCCATATGACCCAATTTACACAATCTATGGTAATAATCTATTATTCTCTAGATTATGTGAAATTGTGATTCGAGAATACACTAGAAAATAGCTTTAATTAAGCATAGAATTTGATTCTTCTATTAAAAAAGTGGATAGATTCCATAAAAAAATTCTTTCTGCCAACAAAGTTAATAAACCATGCAAAAAGTTTTAATTTTTTTATTAAACTCCATACAAACAATTTATAAACCATACAAAAAAATTATAACCCATACAAAAAGTTTCTAATACCTTAAAAAAACGTTATAATATACTGTTTTATAGTTTTATAGATCAATTTTAAATACCTTATAAACCTTATGAAAACCTTATAAAAACAAAATTTATAAGGTTTATTATGATCTCATATTACATGAAGGGTTTATAAAATTTACAAAAAGCTTACAAAAAGAAGGCTTATAATCCTTACAAAAAGTTTACAAAAAAAAAGGCTTATAATCCTTACAAAAGGCTTATAACTCGGTAAGGATAATAAACCTTGTTTTCCTATGATTCTCATTTTACATGACCTTACAAAAAAACATACAAAGAAGGCTTTATAATCTTTACAAAAAGTTTACAAAAAGAAGGCTTATAATCCTTAAAAAAACCTTATAATTTTGAAAGAAGGCTTATAATCCTTACAAAAACCTTATAATCTTGAAAAGAATGTTTATATATCCTTACAAAAAGTTTACAAAAAGATGGCTTATAATCCTTACAAAAGGCTTATTTCCCCATAAGGATAATAAGCCTTGTTTTCATATGATCTCATTTTACATGACCTTACAAAAAAGTTTACAAAGAAGACTTTATAATCCTTACAAAAAGTTTACAAAAAAAGATTTATAATCCTTAAAAAAAACCTTATAATTTTGAAAGAAGGCTTATAATCTTGAAAAGAAGGCATAAATAATCCTTACAAAAAAGAAGGCTTATAATCCTTACAAAAGGCTTATAACCCGGTAAGGATAATAAGCCTTGTTTTCCTATGATTCTCATTTTACATGACCTTACAAAAAAAAGTTTACAAAGAAGGCTTTATAATCCTTACAAAAATAAGTTTACAAAAAAGAGGCTTGTTAAATACTTTATAAATCCATACCGGGTTATAATGCATACAAAAAGTTGTAAATTTTTTGTTAAATTTCATATTCAAACTAAATTAGAACATCCATTCTGTTTTTACACACAAATAGGAGAATAAAAAAATCTTCAACATGAACACTAGAGGTGCTAGCACAAAATGCCATCAAGTTTCACCTTAAACACATAACCCAGTTGTTGAAGATTCTTCAGCACAGTGACCAACATTAATGTTCGGGGATCTTTCTTCATATTCCCTAGTATCTGTCATTCATAAAAGACAAAACCAATTAGTAACTAGAAAGTACAAGAGGGAAAACGCATAAAAAGCACTATGAGAGATCGATCAGAGATATAAACACAGTGTTGATATACATAACAGCGGTAATATTTATATCTTGATCCCACAATGTCCTACTGACTAGTTCAATCTTGTTGATCGTTATCTACTTTAGTCATGAAAAGTAAATGCCATCAAGTTTCAAAGTGATTGAGAGCAAAAGTAATATCAGACATGTAAAAGCATGTATTATAAGATTACAAGTGTTATACTTAAACAACAAAGGTTTATAAGAACTATTACCTTACAAATCTCTTTGACACTTTTCGTGTTAGTGGAACAAGTTTCATTCATAACATCAACGAAGTAGTTGATTGTGAATGAAGCAGCACCTTTTGTTACATATGCAGCTTCCATTTGGCTAGTGTTCTTGGGTTCCCTCGACTGTCCCAAGTTAATATCCCATATCCACAAGTTCACACAGAACCATGGCCAAGAAACCAAAACCATAAAACCACAAAAAGTAAATCACACCAAGAAATCTCCACAAAAGGTAATCATAAACTAAAGATTCCTAAAACAGTAAGAGCCTATGATAAAATCAAACAAAGAAAAGCCATATACTTTGTGCTTAACCTTATCGGAAAAAACGAAAAAAAATTACAATGATCCAAAGGTAATCATGTTTTTGATCAACGTCATCTTCATCGTCGTCAATGGCGATAGAAACAATGTCAATGGAATCAGATTTTTATCAACTTTTCTCGATGCGAGAGCTTAAGCATATCATCACGATCAACGAATCGCTGGTTTTATTTATCCTTCTTCCGTTTGGCGGCGAAGTAGTGGTTGTGGTAAAATAATTGGGAATCGACGATGAGATCCATGACGGCGAGGTCGATGACAGTGACGACGAGATCGATGACGGCAAGATCGACGGCGGCGAAATCGATGGTGATGGTGACGACAAAGGAGATTTGCAGATTTGGAGATCCGGCAAAGAGATCGATTTGCACGGCGAGTGAGAAGATGAATTTTGGGATCTTGAGAATGAATGTTTTTGAAAATACTCTGCTTTGTCAGGGGTATTTTTGGTCTTTTCCGTAAAATTTGTGTCATTATTGTAAAACTGGTTTGGCCTGTGGCACTTTTGAAAAGTGGTAATTCAAATATGGCATTTTTGCAATTCCCCCTTAACTTTACGTATTACATCAAAAAAATTATAATTGTTTTCTCGGTCTTTATCATAAACTTGTAAAAAAATATAGGCAAAATAATTGATTATTTATACATAACTCTTTATAAATGTATCTATCGATATTAGGGATAATAACCATAATTTCTTCTATAGTTTATTTAAACTATATCATTTTAATTTGATCGTCTATTTCATGTCATTTTTGTAAACAAATTCATTAAATTTCATAACATAACATCATTCGAAAAACAAATTAACTAAAATATTACCTAAAAAAGATTTCTCTCCATAAATTAATATTCTTTAAAATTATAATTTTTTAAGGTCCCAACATTATTAATTTATAGAGGTTTTATTGTATGTTCTAAGTTTTTGACAAAACCTTATCAAACTAGGATATTATGATCCTTATCTCCAATATGTTTGTTTGATAATCTTCATTTTAGCTTATAGTGACATAATATTTAGTTTTATTTTTCTGCTATGGGTTATTATTCCATTGGATTATTTTTATATTTTCTTACTAGAGTGGACATGTGTACAAAAAAATGGGATTTTCCTGTCATATTATTAAAAAATAGATTATATAAAATGTACCTTTTTAAAAAAAACAGAACCAAAAATCTTCAAAATGATGTAATATACTTTTTCCTCAACTCAACAGAACCAAAAATCTTCAAAATGATGTAATATACTTTTTCCCCAACTCAACAGATTTTAATTTAATACTTCGACGACAAAAAATAATAATTTAATACTTCAGAACATACAATTTGTTCACCCTTTCTACAACAAGTGGCCTTAGAGCATGATTAACGGGATGATGAAATGGGGGTTCATTTGTGTTAATTATTTTAATAATAGCACTTAAAAGTTGATTTACAAAGAATCGGATTATTTGAGTGATCCAAAAGAATCGGTTCTTTTGTTGCCACGTGTCGCAAAAAATTATTTTCTCTCTCGAGACTTCTTCTCCGAAGCCATTTCAATGGCGATTTCAATTCGCTCTCTCTCACTCGTGTTTAGGTTTCAAACCGTATATGAACCAGAGGTTGTGCTATGCACACGCATGAATAAGAGCAATTTGGAATCTTTCTTGTTTCGTTGAATAGAACTACTAGTAGTAAGATCATGATCATGGAAAAAATACATCTTTGAATCAAACATTTGCTTAGCACATTAGTTAAGTTTTGGATTTGGAATAGATTCCGTAGCTTATTGGAACAACGTTTGAGAGAGTATGTGATATTTGGTTTTGGTTCTTTTGTTGTACATTGCATGTTTTTTTCATTTATCATTGAGAGACAATGCAGAAATTTTCACATTCATTGCTATTTTATGCAGAATTGGTTTGACATTGCACATTCTTTTGATCAGCACCATTAGTTGAAGGAAGGATCTCTCATTGCTCTGCAAATTCATCACAAGACTACAAACTACAGATTTTTGCATGTTTTTTTGTTGAATATAAACTTGATATACTTGTTTAGCATCTTTCATTGTACAAAGATACATTCCACAGTTCTTGGATAAACATACAAAAATTAAAAAGTTCTTATGAAGTGTTAAAGATTAAATTATTAATACAATTAATACAAATAACTCTCTTTTGAGTGTTATGGATAATCATGCTCTTAGCCATAAGAGAACATGACAATGCATAGTAAAAAGAGAAAGAAGGGGCATTTTCAGCCAAGTTGCAGACTCTATAGTAATAACTTTTTTTCTTCGTATGCTTTAATATACTAGAATTGATAGCCTTCTCTAGAAAGATTATTTAACATCGGTTATTACATGCAATGCAATGAGTTACTGCTAAATCCCTATTCTTTACTGTCACTATTACCAGGTTGATACTTGATAGTAAACTTGTGGAGCCAGGCGAGGTGTTGCAACCGCATGTAAAGGCTTTGCCATGAAAAGATCATTCTTGCTTTCCGAAATATAAGTTTTACCCTCACCAGGCATTAAAGACCAAGTGAACCCTTGAATCAACCGAGCCAGCAACATGTACGTCATGGCCGACCCAATGTTTATACCCATACACCCTCTCCGTCCCGCGCTGAACGATATCAGATTAAGATCTGGATCGTTTAGCTTCACGTCTACGTTATTTCCTAAATGTCTCTCAGGGTCGAATTCAAGTGGCTTGTCCCACACGTTAGAGTTTCTACCGATCCCCATGCGGCTAATCAGTACGTGACTTCCCTTGGGGATGAAGTAACCATCCACCACTGTGTCTTCAGTCGACATGTGAGGGAGGTTGAACGGTGCAACGGGGTGTAACCGGAAAGCCTCTTTCACACAAGCCTTGACGTAGTTGAGATTTGGGAGGTCGGATTCAAGGACAAGACGGTCTTTTCCAACTGCCCTATCGATCTCCTCCACGGCTTTTTGCATGATGCTCGGCTCGTTAATCATCTCTGCCATGGCCCACTCCGCCGCATTTGAAGGATTATCGACCGTAGCCAACATTAGCTCCTTCACAATCCAACGAAAGTAATTAACCACCAAAAAAGAGAGATGTAATCAAATTAATAGTCTTTTTAATATAACAAAGCCATTAAAGGTTTTGCTAATGAAAATGAAATCTCTAAGTCTAATCTCTAATGCATGGAGTGCCAAATGGTAAAAAAAATCTAAAGAAACTTTCAAACTCGTTATTATCTTTTGAAGCAATATCAATAGTTTTAGAACTATCTAAATGCACTTTACTCAACCATTTAGAGGGTGTTGTAACGATGCTACCGCACTCGAGTCATAGATGTTAAAAAAGACGCTTTATTTGAGAAGAGATAACTTACGACTGTTGAACCATCACAGATATTTAAAATGGTTGTCACCTATGGAAACTATAGAGTATAAAACCCTCTACTAGATGTAAGTTGATAAATATGCATACCGTCACTTGTGCTTTGATCTCTTCGTCCGACAGAGCAGGGTTTCCGTCATTATCTTTCGCCATTATAAACATGTCGAGAAAATCTCGAGGCTCTTTCATCTTACCATTACGCCATTGCATGAGTCTTTCATCGACAAATGGATCATTATACTTACTTACATTCCTCATTGCACCACTCACCACCTTCTCATGGCCTTCTAAGTCCAAGAACCTTAGCCAGGGGACATAATCGGACAACGCAAAGGCGTACAGATGAGTTAAAACCGTAAATAAAGATTCAACATGTTCAATCTCTTCAACCCCTGGTCCTGATCCATCTTCACTTCCTTTGCCGAAATGCCTTACACCAAACATCATCTTCCGAGCCACATTTCCGCTGTATTGCCGTACTACAAGCCTTAAATCAATAACCGGAAAACCATTACCGTTACCGTGGTTTTTGACACAACGGTTATTGATGTACCGAACGAGGTTATCAGCTTCTTCGGTTCTTTTTTCAAGCGTCCATTTGAAGCTCTTCCGGTTAGTCACGTGAGATGCGACCACTCTCCTCATCTTCTTCCATTGATCACCTTGTGGCTCCACCGCAATGGTTAAGTACCCGCGGCTGCAATACTCCGTGCCCATAGTTAGCGGTCTAGTGGCAAAAATAGAGTCTTGCTTCTTCAGAATCTCCCTTGCAATCCGCGGGGATGTCACGGGGATCACGTAAGTATTGGCGATACGGATACATGCAATATCGGTGTCGAGTTCTTCCATGAGTGAATGTATCCACCGGAACACGGGTTTGTTCTTCCTTAGTATCTGCGGTAGGTTTCCGATTAGAGGCCAAGATTTCGGTCCGGGAGGGAGAAGGAATTTTCTTGTGTAGGAAGTCATTGACACGGTTTTCATCGTTTCCTTACGCTTCATAGTTAACGCAAGGATGAAAAAACCTAGAATAAAAGCAAGGATTGAGGTAAAGTCGAGCATTGTTGTTCTCAACTTGGAAAAGTTATTGTTTTTAATTTTTAGTGAAGTGAGTAATAATAAAGTTTATTTATAGCCATGTACCGGTAGCGACACATATGGTGATTGGAAGAAAAAGCAATGTAAGGATTCCGTATTTTTCAACGTTTATCATACATGACTTTTTTCGGGCGGCAAATTCATGTATCTATCTATTTCGTAGTATTTACCAATTTTTGTTTCTTTCTTAAAATTCGTGTAAAACTTATTGAGGAAGTTTGTAACGATTCTATGTGTATTTTAATTACTTATTAGCCACTAGAAACTTTTAAAAAATATCTATTTAAAGCAAGATTAGATAAGGGTCTAGTATTATATATATATACTACTAACGTGAAGTTGATCTAAAATTGGTAACATGTAATATTTCTGTTGTCATGAAATTTTTGTCAAATGTTCTTTTCATCCATTAACGAAGAACGATGTCAAACTAAGAAAAAATAAACCAACAGATAATAATATAATAATGATTTGAGCTCGGATTTAATCAGTTATCATTTACACAGAGCGGAATTATGATATCCGCAAATGTATCTTACCAACAAAATTCTCATGAAAAATCTATTATTTGAATTCATGTATATTAAGAAGGCCTTTTCCGAAATCTTTTGTAGGCCTCTTCGGATCAATGAAACAAGAAAAGATGAGTCGGACTCTCGTACACTAGTCCTTGGGATCACTATCTACCCATGTGCATGTGTTTTTTTGCGGTCCATCGGGTTGTTAGTACTTTCTTATAATATGTGGATGTCATGCATGCATCATTATTTCATTTTCCATGTTTTATGCATAAACCACGTTTGAATTATTGGCTTCAAGAATTGGGTCTATGAAATTGTACATAGCCGGCCTATTGCTTATTTGTAAAAGGGAAAATTGGCTAGATAGCAAAAAAAAAAATTAAATCTAAAAATGTAACCAAAACCCTTCTATGTAGCTTAATCCCATCTATTAGATCTAAGGCTTTTTGTTATATTTTTAAATATATTTTTTCTTTTGGCTATTCTACAAATTGACCCTATGTAAAATCGACCATTTTTTAATCGTACAAAAAAATCGACCGGCTTGGCCTGACCAGTCCACACAATCTGTTGTATCAATAAGCAATAGGCATTATTCATTAATGAAGAACTAAAAATTCTCGTCTGCGGAAATTTTATAGTTCAGAAATTATATATATATATTTTAATCAATCAAAAATGTTACTTATATTGTATGATAATGGAACTTGCTAGAGTTTAGGGACGAGGATGGAGCTTGGGTAGAAATGTGGCTATGAGGCAAGAAAGGAACCATATACTAGAGAACAAATTCTCTTTTGTATGCTTTGGTAGACTTTCAAGACTTGGATTACACAAAAAGATAAACATAATTTATAAAAACTTTCAAATCTCACAAACACTTATATTTATAATTCTCTATGTATATGTTTTTTTTTTAAAACCTTTTGTAAATGTTTTATGCAGAGTTCTTTGCTCAAATTTCTTACATCATGTACTACTTCTTTCTTTTTATCTCTATTTATTTTACTTCTTAATATATCTTCATTGGTAGGTAGAACGAGTGGTTGTGGACTGGCTGGTTAATAAACCTAAATACGTGGCTTTCTGGTGGGTCACATTTTTCGTAGTCATTTAATAAAAACTAAGTGCTAACAAAATAATATAACTCATAAAAAGAGTGCGTCGTCGTCTTATAGGTCACACAAGCTTTGAACGTTAGCAAAATTATGTTACCTACCACCAGTCCTTCGCTTAATATATAGATATATGATCACATTAACATTATATAAATGATTTCTCGAAGATCATAAAACGTGAACACACCAAGCTATTTATTTGTAAACATCTTCACTCGGATCAGTTTAAAAAATATAGAAAATTGAAAGTAAGTCTTAGACTCTTTGCGTTTTTTATCAAATTAATGTTGCTTTTTTAACCATTTTTTAAACTTTGTGTTTCTTCATTGCATTTGATTATTTATATCAAATAGTGGGAACAGAGATGGTAATGGTTCACGAGGTTCCTTTTCCTCCACAGATCATCACTTCCAAGCCACTCTCTCTTCTTGGTCAAGGTGTGTGTTTTTGGCTTTAAAGATTAGTACAATTTTTGTTTGCTTCCATAGTATTTTGTTAGCTTAGTAAATGTAATAAATGTTGTTATTAATTTTTCTAGGGATCACTGACATCGAGATCCATTTCCTTCAAGTGAAGTTCACAGCGATTGGAGTTTACTTAGATCCTTCAGATGTTAAAACACATCTTGGAAAATGGAAAGGCAAGACCGGAAAAGATCTTGCCGACGATGACGATTTCTTCGATGCTCTTGCCTCCGGTATACGCAATTAGTCCATATTACGTTTCATATCAAATTTGAATTGAGGATCTAGAGTATTGATATTTCCTGGTTAAGGTTAAATATTGGTTTTGGTTCGGTTAGGTCACTGTGGTTTACTTCGGTTCATTCGGTTAAACTACAGTTTGTTTAATTATTTGGTTTAGTCGGAGGCAAACGAAATTGAACCGGTTCTGTTTTTCTTTGGGTCTACTTAATATAGTAGAGGTAGAGAAGGTTATAAGAGTGGTGGTGATAAAGGAAATCAAAGGTGCTCAGTATGGAGTGCAGCTAGAGAATGCGGTGAGAGATCGTTTGGCTGCGGAGGATAAGTACGAGGAAGAAGAAGAAACCGAGCTCGAAAAAGTCGTTAGTTTTTTCCAGTCTAAGTACTTCAAGACTAATTCCATAATCACTTACTACTTCTCTGCCAAAGATGGCATTTGCGAGGTAAAAATCTTATAGCCTATTAGGCGTATAGCCTATATTGTCTATTATATCGAATTAGTATTTTTGGCTAGAAAAATATATATTTTCAGTTCTTCATTAATCCATTTGCAAAGTGTGAACTCAAGCAAGTGAACAGAGAAACTGTACTTGCGTTTAGAGTTTAACGAAATAATTTGTTTGAAATCAAATACTAGATGGTTTAGTTGTATATTTGAAAACAAAAACATCCTTTAAACGCAATTGCTAACTTATATAAACAATATGAAGCCTTAAATATTTGGTTACTAATTAGAGAGCAATTGTTTATTGATTTTGTGTAAGATCGGGTTTGAGACCGAAGGTAAAGAAGAGGATAAACTGAAGGTCAAGAATGCAAATGTGGTAGGGATGATGCAGAAATGGTATTTGTCTGGAAGCCGAGGAGTCTCACCTTCGACCATTGTCTCTCTCGCAGATTCGTTGTCCGAAGTTTTAACCTAAAATCCTTTATATATATAAGCATCTATGTGTGTTTTATGTTGTTAAATGAGACAATGTGTTTGGTTATCGTTATAAAATGATCAATAATTACTTGGTTAGTGATTAATATTTTATAAGAAAAAAAGAAAGGGAAAATTGGATAAGTACCCTAAATTTGTTTGGAAATTTGAAAATTATACCAAATTTGTTAATATTTGAAAACTACCCTATTTTTAGTTTGAAATGATATTTTTACTATTAGGCTATTGGTTAATCATTAGTCTATCTAATTTTTTTAAAAACAAAATAATTTGATTTTTCAATTTTAAATAAAAATTAAATAACTTTTAAAAATAATAAATATTTAAAATAAATCGATAGTGTAAAATAAATCGATGAATACCAGAAATTAAGTCGACGAACATAAAAATAATAAGTCAATGGTTATATAAGTCGACAAAGAAAAAAGTCAACCATAA
This sequence comes from Arabis alpina, assembly GCA_900128785.1. Classification (NCBI taxonomy): domain Eukaryota; kingdom Viridiplantae; phylum Streptophyta; class Magnoliopsida; order Brassicales; family Brassicaceae; genus Arabis; species Arabis alpina. The sequence goes on from LT669795.1 coordinate 2,999,676, forward strand.
CAAACATAAATCAACAGTTCAAAAGAAGTCAACGAATCTAAAAATTAAGTCGACGAATAAAAAAAAGAAAGTCAATGGTTATATAAGTCGACAAAAGAAAAAGTCAACCAAAATACAAATATAAATCCATAGTTGAAAATAAATCGACGAACCTGATGATTAAGTCGACAAACATACAAAATAAGTCAATTGTTATATAAATCGACAAAGAAAAAAATCAACCAATACAAATATAAATCCATAGTTGAAAATAAGTCGACCAAGCTGAAAATTAAGTCGACGAACATAAAAAAAATAAGTCAGTAATTTAAATAAATCAATAGAGCAAACAATCAACGAAGAAAATATAAATCAACTGTGTAAAATAAATCAACGTACTTAATTATAATTTTAGTTGGAAAAATTATGATTAATTAACCATATCGTTTTTTTTGTTTTAAAAAATAAATATGAGTTGTTAATAAATTGAACTTAATTTTAAAATTTACACTAAACAATTTTTAATTATCAACATATTTTATATGATAATTTGTTCAATATTAAATGTAGTTTTCCAATTTTGTAAAATTTGGTATACTTTTCCAATGTTTAACAAGTTTTAGGGTATACAATCCAATTTTCTCAAAAATAAATGTGAAATGCGAAAAAATTGAATCAAGGAAAGCTATACATAACTACAAATTTGCTTTGTTTTGATAAAAACAAATCTAAAAGTAAATTTAATTCAGTTCATTTTGTTTAACAAGATATATAATTACGAGTTGTGCAAAAGGGAGAGATTCAACAATAACTTATATTGATTTTGTTGGCACTTTCAACAAGTTATATCTAACAGTGTTCTTTCATTCAGATTGATGTACAAAATGTCATTTTTCATAGTTATAATCAAGAACATGTTATAAACATGTTATATATATATTACTCTAACCACTTGAATTTAAGGACGTGTACATATTTTTCTAACCACTTGAATTTAAGGACTTGTACATATTTTTCTCATGTTTGTGGTCAATATAATGCTTTTCATTCTTTTCTAGAATATCCACAACTAACAAAGATGGGGGTACATGACTCATCTTTCTTCATATACACACACACTTTTGATGTTTCCTAATCAAGAACGCATCTCAGAACACACTATATCAAATCTCTCAAGCTTAAGGTTGGAGATGTATCATGACCTATATAGAGTCAAACCCAAAAAGGACAAAAGAATGCTCTCATCGGCTTCCTCCGTGGACATAGAATTTGGGAGCAAGGCCAAGTTAAAGTCTCAATCTTGAGTTACACTTTAGCCAACCAAGTTGAGAAGTGTATATTTGTGTCTCTAGGGAAATAATGCTTAATTCTGTGTTTACCTAATGAATCGGGCTCAAACTTGGCAGATAACGATTATTGAACTTACTTTAAACATCCATACAATTTGTAGAGTTCACATTTCCTTTCTGGCATTTGTTGCTTGATAGTTTTTTACAAATCATGCATGGCTAGTATGACTTGGTAGAGAAAATTTAAGGCATTAAAGACAAGAACATGGTATAGGTGAAAAGAGTAGGTGAAGTTAAATTTTTAATTTCCAGAGAACACCTTGACGAGTATTGGGTAAGAGCTCGTTTATAAGCTGCGGTAGGATAAGTATGAGGAAGAAGAAGAAGAAACCGAGCTCGACAAAGTCTTTGGGTTTCTCAACTCTAAGTACTTCAAAACTAATTCCATCATCACTTACATTTCTCCTCCAAATATAGCGTTTTGCGAGGTAAAACTCCCTAGTGAACATCTTAGCCTTCTTCATAGGCCTAGACCCAAAAGCAGTGTTGAACTTTACTTCTCTCGGTGCAGAACAATACACAACATGTACATTCCATCCTCCCATGTCACTTCCACTAAGCGCCCGCGCCTTCTCTAGTACCACATCTCTCATTCCCAAAATATGAATAGAAACAGTCCTGTCAAAACATTCAAACAGTCTTCTCTAGTCAGTACCATTTTAATAACAATTAACTTGAGAGATAAATTTGCAAGAGGAAGAAGAAGCCACAAACTTGTTGAGTTTTACATGTGTTGAGGAGTTTCACCTTCGACCATTGTCTCCCTCGCAGCTCCCACTTTCCGCAGTTTGAACCTGAAATCCTCTATATGTATAAGCATTCATTTATATGTGTGGTTATGTTGACATTGCGTTTGGTTATCTTTACAAAATGATTAATGATTACCTAGTTAGTGAATAGTAGATTACTTGATTAATATCTCACAAAATTAGAGGAGATTACTTGGTTAGTGATTAGTATCTCACAAGCTGAAAGAAAGAACATTGTTTGATAGCTTTTGTTGAAAGTCCCATCAAAATCTAGATAGTAATTTCTCCGGGTGAAGCTAAATTGAGTTACAAGTAATCCTGTATTTCACTTGAGCCAACCAATAAGTAGTTTTGAGTAGTGTAAATTTGTGTAGCTAAGGAGATAACTGTCCACCTAATCAAAGGCAACCCCCGTATAAGGCTCAAAATTGGAAGATAAGGATTATTAAAATTAATTTAAACATCCAAACATTTAGGTTAGGTTATAAGGGAAGCATAAGATAATTATCGACCTTACAATTTAAACAGTAGAAATGAAAACAGAATAAAGGTGAACACCAAAGAGCTTAAGTCGGCAAACACCATCTGAGAGAGAGATAGAGATTTCTACTCTCTAGTCATCTTAGCCTTTTTCTTCCTCGTTGAACTTTGCTTCTTTCTCCGCTTTCTCAGACCCAATATGATATCTGAACTCTACTTCTTTGGGTCGAGAACAATACACAACCTCTACATTCCATCCTCCCATGTCAGTTCCACTAAGCGCCCACGCGTTGTCTAGTACGACATCTCTCATACCATAAATCTTAACAGAAGCAGAGCTGTCAAAACATTGAAACAAGTCTCTAAGTCATTCATTACCATTTTAATAAAAACTTGAGAGATAAATTTGCAAGAGGAAGAAGAAGGCACAAATTCGTTGACACGACCATACAAGACAAAACATAAAAACATAAAACATAACTCTTGATGAAGAAGAAGTCACAAACTTATTGCGGATTTCGGTTGGAACGTCTATGGGAAGATAAACTGTAGTGATTTCTCCACATGAAGAGAAACGTCAGTCAACAAGCTCTTGATATCATCCTCAGAAAGCGAAGTGTCATGTCCCGTAACAACCATCGTAACGCTACTGTAATCCGGAGATGATAATATATATTATCAACATAAAAAGAAGAAGACATTTTACGGATACAAAAACAAAATTAAGAGTGTGAAATTTACCTGACTTTTCGATTGTCTGCATCACTAGCGTTCAATTCCATCCCCTAGGGTACAAAAGATATGTAATCAGAAATTCTATTTTTTTTTATGTTTTCAAAAGAAAAACTTGTGAAGCAAGAAATCAGAAATAGAGAAACAGAGGATAAAGAGTGAGTTGAGTAAGAAGAAGAACAACGAAGAAAGAGCCGTAAAGAGAGGAAGAAGATTACTTTGATGGTGGATTTGTCCATGGAGAACCTTTGAGAGATTTTTTCTTGTTTGACGTGATCGAGAGATCTTTTGAAGAGCATTATAGGTGATACTCTTTTGAATATCACTTACATTATTTAGTATTAATTCTGGTAGTTGAAACTCAATATGATTCTTCTGTTTTTTAGTGTTTATTGGAGATACTGAAAGTTTATAAGAAAAAATAACTAATTTATATTTATAAAAAAAAAAAATTAAAAATTAAAATCAAAGAATAATCTAATTACTATAGATAATTATAATAGAGTTTATAAAAACACAAATTTATTATGGTTTATAACCTCGGAAAGGTGAATTACAAATCGTAAAAACACAGTAAAACATAAAATCGCATATAGTAAAATACAAAAAAAGTAAAAATAGAAACACTTTAAAAAGATGATGTTGAAACTTCTTAACTCGGTTAAACGAAAACAAAAACAAAAACAAAAACAAAAACAAAAAAAAAAACAAAAAAAAAAAAAAAAAAACAACCCCGAAACCTAAAAAAAAATTACCCACTCAGAAACTGCCATGTAGCCTCGCTTACTGTTCAATTAGTATCACTAATCTGATATAATCTTGGCTCAAGAGAAACCCAATTAATAATTAAAAACTCAAAAACACAATTGATACCCATCAAAGTTTAGCTATAATGATGCTAGGGGTTTAGGTTTTTTTGTTTTACTATTATTCTGGTTTGGGTCGTGTGTATATTAGCAGAAACGATTGGGCCTTTGAATTTATTCCGGGTCTTGACTAATCTAATCTTGTAGTAACTCATTGGATTAATTATTATACAAAGGAAAGTTTCGCAAAATTGTGACTCACAAAATTAAGATAGAAGTTTAATATCGATCGAAATGATGACATGTATTAAATTTTAAAATAAAAATAAAAATAGAAACTAAAAAATAATTGTTAAGTAACTAACCAAATTGTATAAAATAAAATTTCTAAAAAACTAAAAAAAGTAAACACACAAGATAATTGTTTAAGTATCTAACAAATTTGTAAAAATGTAAATTTCTAATAGTCAAATTAATTAGAAAACAATAAAGCTTTTAGTAGTGTAAACTAACTAGAAAAATATATAAATTAATAATAGTCTAAAATAACTATAAAAAATTAAAATTAAAAATCGAGAGAATATAAGTCGTAAAAAAAGATAGGGAGACGATATAAATCGAAAATAGTAACTTACAGAGAATATAAGTCATAAAAAATATATAGAGGAAATAAAAGAAAAAAGCGAATGATAAAAAAATTAAAATTAATTAAAAACAAATAAATTTTAAAATGGAAAAGTTAATAATTATTAAGTAAATAACCAAACTATAAAAAATAAAAATAAATAAAAATAGAAAACACACAAAATAATTGTTAAGTAACTAACCAAATTGTAAAAAGGTAAATTCCTAATAGTCCAAGTTAAAAAGATAATAACAATAGATTTAATATTAAAATAATTTTACAAGGTTTATGAGATTATTAACATGAAATTTATTCTTTTCTAATTTAACTCTACATTATTTAAATTATTTCATGATTTTATTACATAACTAAAATATATATGCATTATTGGTAAGAATATATTATTTTTTTCCTTTGTTATTAAGAATATGAGTTGAATTACACATATATCTATATTATAATCCACATGATCTTGATTAAAACATGAAATTTGACATATAATCATTTAAGATCCATGTATGAATAGTATTTCGAAATATATAATATTTTAACAAGTACGATTATGATACAAATATACAATATATATGATAAATAACTTTTACTATGATTATCGTATGAACGTGAGCCTTAATTTAGTGTTCTAATATTTAATATTTGAACACTTATCTTATCGTTAACTTAACATATTTACGAAGCAGAAACATTTGTATTGTATGTATTGGTGGTCGAGAAATCTTCCTCCTTGGAGTCCTACAGTAGGAATACTACTGGTTCTACGTTAATTCGATATAGTTTCGACTGAATTTAAATTTCTTAATTTTTTGTTGTCTTTACTAAAAGATTTTGTATTCCATTTCTGTTTATGAATGACTATGAACTTACCAACATAATAAATTTAAATTACATACATTTTTTCAACCAAGACAAACAAAACCAAAATTATAAGAGAATGACTATGATACGACACGTTGACATTTCCCCTAATGTAAATAGCGTTTAATTTACGAAACAAAGACTCATATTCATGGTACAACAACGTTTGTATCAAGCGTATATTACTCAATGGCCATATGTTACGTTGCAATTGACACGTCATCATCCCGCCGGGAACAATCCGCCGGAGTCTGATGTTCAAGAAGTGATTGTCTACAAGTAGGACAAGATGAATGCGAGAGCAACCAAGTATCTATACACTTCACATGGAAGCCATGGTTACATTTAGGCAAAACCCTAACTTTCTCTCCTTCCACAAACTCTCCTAAACAGATCAGACACTCCATGGCTTTCATCTTAATCATCGAGCTGTAAGATTCAACGGGAATCTGCTTCAACGCTCGATTCTTGATCACATTCTCTACGTTTGCGTTAGAGTCAATTGGATCTTGGTTATGCGTGAACCTCCTTGTCCAGCGTATGACACAACGCAAGATCGAATGGAGGCTAAGGGCACATATCAAGGCGCATAGAAGAGCGGCTAGTATGATCACCATGTTTGTATCCATGCTGGCTACATTATTGTTGCTGTTGCGAGAGACTCCTACGGGTCCAGTGTTTGCATCAGTAGCTGAAAGCGTTGAGGCTGCTTGCGTCTCAAGTAAAAACCTGCCCATCTTTAAACGCTTTTGGAAATAGAGAGGAAATCTTTATGAACTCACCTTCAATGTTCTTCTTTTATTGATCCACTTTTTGTTCGAATCGGACTACGAAAGAGATAAAGAGGAGAGATTTGAGCTCCTTCATGTTCTGATAAGGACGAGAACAACTTCTCTTCTCTCTTTCTTTCTGAGGCTTGATGATCCGATAATCAAAGATCAATGAAATCCGTTCTTGATAACAAGATCGAATCCATGGAGATATCAATTACCTAACCTTAGATCAGATGCTTTCTCATTTGTTTCTTTGTGCATGGTTTGTTCCTTCTTTGGGTTTTACACAAAAGAAATACACAAGTTGTGTTATAAGAGCGAGAGAGAGAGGGATGATGATGAAGTGGTCGGTCCAAGAAATCTTTGGTTAAGATTCGCTGATATATAAATATAATTATTTTAAGAGAGAAAAAGACCATGGCATATAATCTTTTGTTGGATTTGTATAATTTGTAATTGAGACAAATATAAAAGACATGGCTAAAAAGACAACCAATAATGCAGAATATAATTTTGAGTAGAGGTATTAAAATTGACGTATAACAAACTCTTAATTAGTGGTCTTAAAAACTTTGGAATCAAGCCATGGGAATCTCACTCTCATATATAAATAGATTAATGAGAAACGAGGACTTAATTATTTTTTCATAGAACTATGAGGATTTATTGATATACAAACCACCTTTTTATAAATGGATTATAGATTGTTTTAATCATAAAAATGTCATTATTAGGTGGATGTAAACTCTTCCCTTCGCCAGTTTTAATGGAAAGCAATCATCAAAAGAAATATAGTAGGAGACAAAGTGAGTTAATCCATTAATCTAGTAATTTACTATCTTTGGGATACTTTGAAACATAGTTTAATGTTACTAAAAATGTGTAAAGTATTATAGTTGGATTTAGATTGAATGGTCTAGATTAAGGGAAAAAGAAGCATATGGTTGGGCTCTTGGGTCCACATGTAAGCAACGTCCAATTCAACACATACATGATGTGCAAATCAAACAGACGCACAAGTTCACGCAAGAGACACAAACACTTGTCTCATCTATATCCACTACCTCCATTATCCTACAAGACTCAAATCCATAAAATAATAATAATATAGATTATTAATATGTTGATTTAGAAATACATGTGATAAATCGCAAAAAGAGTTAAACGGTCAACCAGAACAAGTAACCATTCATTTAAAATGTAAAAGTGGTCACAAATCGTGGGTGTAAATAGGCCATATTTGATTAAAATTTTATCATAGGAATGTTTAAATGATGAGAAAACTGAAAAACGGTGGGGGAAGCCAAGTCTAAATAAACTTACCACCTCCATTTTCAATAATATTTCAGTTTATATCATTACAATATATTGTACGGTAGATAGGTGGCTACTATTTTATTCTGTGATATGCTAATCTATAGTAACTATATATAGATTATAGTTACTCTTTTTTCAGAAAACATCTCCTCGAGTAAATTCTACCAAAAAGAAGTCACTATGGGTGATTTGTCTTTTGGGTACTAAAGCTAGCTCTAGATTTTGTGCTAATTGCTAATTTGGTCGAAAAAAGAAGCTTATATCAGATTGAAATAATTAGGTTTAAAGATAGAATCCACCCAAACTAGAAAAAATCAAACCGGTAAAAAATGGTGAATACGACTAGAAGCAAACTCTGACTAAATCTAGTTTTGTTAGGTTAGATTTCGATTTGGTTACGTTAATCATGAAAAGTATGTGACAAAAAGAACAAATAGTTGTACTTTAGTGTTTGACTGTTTTCAGTTTTCACAATTAATGTTACAATGGTATAACATTTCAGCTAAGCACTGGAATCAGATGTTTGGGCAGGCTTTGATGGGCCTTCCACAGGAGGCCGTCCGTGACTGTTAGCGATCGTAGGGCAATTTGTTTTGACCTGTTTTGTTACATCTTAGTGGTTTTTGGATATGTGTAATCATTATTATCATTTGATAAGGTGCAAATAATTTATCTTTAGATCGATGTGTTGAGTTAAATGCAACAAGAAACCACAATTTTTAAGTAGAATGGTCTTTGATTTCATTGGACCGGTCATGAACATGTGTATACGTAGATATGACGACGAAAGTGATCTTCTCACGATAATAATGATGATGCTAAACTGAAAATTGATTAAATGAAAATCTGTTAGCGGAAACAACGGACGATATAATATCTTATTTGTTCGGTTTCATACGCCGAGTACGTCTACTTTTGCTTACCTCATATGCACATGCATGTCTCGTTCCTCCTTACTATTTATGTCTAACCAATATACATTGCTTACTCAAGTGTTCGCAATTTTAAGAAACGAACTTCACTTATGATTTTTCTCAATTACTAATTTTAGTAATTTAGACATCAAAAGAGAAAGACAATATTTTAAGAAAATGATACGATGATCATGACTAAATAGATAAACCCAACCGTTGATTAAAACATAATTAAACATTTAAAAACTATGAATAATTGAAATAATGTTTTGATGTTCGATCGGTACATATGATCAATTAGGGTAGTAATTTTTTGTTTGTCGTTTCGAACTTACACAAGCATATTATCAAAGTTGAATTAGTACTATTACAAACCATTAGATTACAGATTCGTTTTTACCATAAGATTACAAGTTCGATCTAGTCGATTGGTGTAGTAAGTTTTGTAAAAGACAGTATCAAAATGTAAGTTAATTAAATCATGAATCAAAATTTTGTAGAATGGTATTAACCTGATCAAGCAATCCAAACGAATATATAATTTTAAAACAAAATGATCAAACTTGTGCGGTCGGGAACGTCCTAACTTTACACTAGTTAGTTAGAGCATTAAGTGCCTAATGTACGTCACATTTCCTTAAATCCTTTTCTCATAATCAATGTCTTACCTTAGGAAGTATATAGTTATTTCTGAAACGATCTTTCCAAAACCATGTAAGAAGAAAACGACTATCTTCAATCTTCAATAAATTAAAGGAGAAGCAATTTGTGGTTATGTGTCAAGTTCTCATTTTTTCTTAAGTTTTTGATTTATTAATTACACTATTATTAATTACTACTATACTCATATCCAAACATTCTATATTCTTTAATTATCTACTATTCCATTTGCCAAACACAATTTCACTTGCTATACTTATTTTAGTTACATTTAATTCAATTGCCAACATATTACTAATTCTAATAAATATTAAATTGCTAGGCGTAGTTAATTACATTTTGATACATTTAAAGCATTACCAATTAAAAAGCCTAAAAATAGGACAACATTATATATTATATTGAGATTTTGAATATATATATATATATATATAGTAGCAAAATTAAGTAAATATCACATAAATATCGTAATTTAGAAAAAAATATTACACATTCTATTTGACTAGAGTTAGGTCATAAGTTTTTGGGAATGAAAATAAAATCTAATAAGGTAACCAAATAATTCAGACAAGAAATATATAGAACATTATTGACAAGTTCAAATTATAAACATATAAAATTTTAAAAATATATTAGTATAGATGATTCATACTAAGAGATAGTTGTTTAGTTATGATTAATCAAATAAATATAAACATACAAAATTTTAAAAGTATATCAGTGTAGATATTTCATACTAAGAAATCATATGCATTAGTTATAAGTGAGATTTCAAAAACAAAATGATACCAACTTTTTAACATTTCTACATCAAAATAAAATAATTTTTTTGTTACATTAATTTAATGGTTACAATTAAATCCGTGCAAAGTACGGTGCTAACCTAGTTGTAAATTATTGAGCGTACTAATATTAATGATTATTATCGTTTTTAACAAAATGTTGTGTTATATAGAGGGAACGTGTACATCTAATTTATCTTAACCAATAGTTAGATGCCTAATAATAATAGTTGGGGGTCCATGAGATATAGCCGTTGGGATGGTTAAAACGCCAAACGGAATAGCATGTGAGAATTGCATAATGCATGTAACCTACAGACGGAATTCATGGAAAATAAGACTAATACCATTACGTCAGCTTATTAGATTCTTACATTTGTAAGAAAAAAATTGTATACAAAACCTATAAAAAAATGGTACATATAAATAAATAAAACTAGTGCTGATCATAAGAGAAGTGAAATAGGCAGTAGTAGTGAACTGGCCCTATATAAGTGAAGTCTTGAACGAATTAAAATCATCTCCACCACCAAAATCATGATGATTCTTACAAAATACTCCAATATTTTATTTCTTTCACTATGCACCCTCATCTTCTGCTTCTACGTTATAAACTCTGACGAAAATGGAGGCTGGGAGAGAGGCCACGCCACTTTTTACGGCGGAGCTGATGCATCCGGCACAATGGGTACTTGAAACATTACTTTTTCATGTGGATATATATATATATATATATATTTCAATATATCTAACCGTTTAGGTGTTGAGATTTTTCAGGTGGTGCGTGTGGGTACGGTAACTTGTACAACCAAGGCTACGGGCTACAAACCGCAGCGCTAAGCACGGCTTTGTTCAGGAGCGGGCAGAGATGTGGGGCTTGCTTTGAGCTACGGTGTGAGGATGATCCTAAGTGGTGTCTCCCTGGTTCCATTATCATCTCGGCTACAAACTTTTGTCCTCCAAATTATAACTTAGCCAATGATAATGGTGGTTGGTGCAATCCTCCGCTACAACACTTTGATTTGGCCGAGCCTGCCTTTCTCCATATCGCTCAGTACCGAGCTGGGATCGTCCCAGTCGCGTTCAGAAGGTAAAAAACACTTGTAGCCAGTAGTGAAAGTGAATAACCGGTTTCGGTCTAAATCGGTTTATATGCCAACCTTTTTTTTTCTTTTTTTTTTGTCACGTTTATATGCCCACCTTACCCTAGCTAAAAGTAGAAGAATTTTTCATTAGAAACATTTCTCACTTATTAAGTCATAATAACTTTACGTACCATATTTTTTGTCTTGTAACAATAACAGGGTTCCATGTGAGAAACCTGGAGGGATAAGGTTTACGATAAACGGTAATTCGTATTTCGACCTCGTGCTGATCACAAACGTTGGTGGTGCTGGAGATGTTAGAGCCGTCTCTTTGAAAGGCTCAAAGAATGATCAGTGGCAACCCTTGTCTAGAAACTGGGGACAGAATTGGCAAAGCAACACTTACCTCAGAGGTCAAAGCCTCTCTTTTCAAGTCACTGCTAGTGATGGTCGAAGTGTTGTGAGCTACGATGTTGTCCCTGAAGATTGGCAGTTTGGTCAAACTTTTGAAGGAGGACAATTCTAGATTGTGTAGCAAGAGAATATTAATAGATATATACAAGAAGAGTCAATATTAAGACAAAGACTCTGCTTCTCTGGACAATGGTCTTACAGATCATAATCATGTATGTGTACTCTTCTATAGACTATAGTCAAAAGAAGACATTGAGAGAACTAATTTAGCATGAAAAGGCAATTTATATACTTCGCATATCCTCGTATGTCCGAAAACTGATTAAAAAGACAATGGTCTTTTTTTTTTGCATAACAAAGAAAAGCAAAAACTGATAGAAAAACTGAAAAAGTTATTGGTTTGTCCGAAAAATACTAGAAAATCTTGTAATACAAAAGTTCTCATAATCAAATAATACGTACCGATTTCTTATAATTTGAAAGCTTTTTGATATGTTTTAACTTTAAACCAAATTGTTGACGTACAAAGCCTTCAAACTGAAAGGGCTCAAAAGGCCAAATTATACTATAGATATATATTAATACTTAAATATATATAGTATTGATTTCAAAGGTTTACAAAGAATTCGAATCGCCTTAAAATAAAGAATATCTATACGAATTTGTTGTTGTTGGTCACACATGACTTTTGGTCACTAGGATGATGACAAATATAGCAATCTTGTTTTAACTCTTGACGTTGTTGATTCTCTTGCTAGGTCCAGACGCCGGAACTGACCCTTTTGGAAGAACGTTCAACACCAACGACCCGTATTTTCCGGTGACATAGTCTCCCGGCCGAGAAGTCGAATAATCCGCCGTGAAGCGACCATCCACGCCTTGGCAACCTACCATCGTCGCCGGCTCTCCGCTCACGGTCTTGGAAACAACAGATACCTCTCCGGAGAAGATGACGCCATCTATTACCGATGGAAAATCTCTAGCCGTTGAGAATAAAAAAAGCTGAGAGACAAATACAAAAAATATAAGAATCAAAGCTCCATTTCTATCCATTTTGTTGTGTGTGTGTGCGATATATCTATGAGCTAGTGAACACTCTGTTTGATTATTCTTATTCTTGGTCACTTTGTTAATTTGGTGAAGAACCGTGAAAGTGCATATGTACATATATATACATGTAAAGATATAGAGAGGTCAATGGCAGTAGCAGCAGAGATAACGCGGTAAGACTTGGACTGATCAAATTAAAGAGTTGAAAGAATAGGTCATTAGCTAGTTTGCGGTCCAACTAAACTGTCACATAGTATTGGAGAAATGATTATAGATTTCATTTTCTTATAGAATAGTTACTCAGAGACTGTTTTCATATCATTATGTGTTAAACAAGAGAAAAATCTTTTGGTCTATGATTAGAGATTTAATGAGTTCTTTTTTGTTAATGTAATATACATTTAGAAATTAGAATTATCTTTAGCCGTAGTTTAATTTAATATATAAAGTTTGATGCGTCAAACATAATAATTAACATGATCACGACACGTGTCAACCGGTTAATAAGATTTTGACACGTGTTATTTTAATTTATTAAATTAAATCACATATTTCTAAATTTCCCTAATCCTATTTAAATTAGGTTTTGACACGTGTTATTTTATTTTAACTAAACTAAATCAAAATTTTCAAAAAAATTCTAATCCTATTTAAAATAGGTTTACTTTTTACTATTTTACAAATAAAGATGTTATTAATCTAAAATACATAAATCTTTTGATATGTTGATAAATCATCGTATGCAAAACCTAACTCTATTTAAACTAAAAAGATCTTACATGTATATTAGAATATCCATTGAGAAAAATTAGATGCTTCTAATTAGAATAAAAAAAAACTACTTGATAAATACAAAGATATAAGTTTTCATCATCACAAGAAAACACAACAATGATTTCATGTTAGACAAGTTAAATACAAAAAATGTTCATCGTCGTTTTGTAATACATCTTTTAAGAAAGTAATATACAAAACATTTTAAGAAAAATAATGAGCTTTGAGGAAATGACTTTATATCAATAAGAGTCTTAATGTATTACTAATTATTTGAATAATATATAACTACAGTTTGATTTTATTTGAATAATGTATTACTATTCAAAGCTTTGTGTATCATTAAATTCTTCTTAACTTTGGGAATCAATTATATGAAAAAAGCTCAACTGAAATTTGTAATTTTAGTTTACAATTAAAAATATGAGATTCAATTCGTTAAGGTTTTGGAAAAATAAATATATGAATGACCAACTATATAATAAAATAATCATAATTCAATAAGAAATAAGAAGAAAAAACTAATTACTTTAAAATATGTCAAAATTTTAAAAATAAAATCTTATTATAAAAATAGAGTAGTGAAATAGTGAAAATTCAATTATTTCAAACATGAATAGAAAGAAACCAGTTATTTTTAAAAGACATGATCAAATTTAATTGGAAATCAAATTAGACCAAACAATTTAAGATAGAAAAAGAAGTAAGTATTAAATTTATTTATATTAAGGTTTTCGATTTTGTTTATTTTCATAAGTAAATTGCTTTTCATGTGATTTTTCACGGGTTGTAAAATATATTTTTTCATAAACCCGCATATATGCGGATCCTTCGCCTAGTGTTAAAAATAAAGATCTAATCGTAAACATAATACATGTTAAACTATTTATAGTAGATTTTTGGAAATGGAAGTTGGAAAAAGAAAATATATTCGTAAAATAGTGCATTTGGTGGATATGAGTATGGGCCTTTATTGGGCTATTTTTGAGCAAAAGCAATCGTTCTTAATATCGTCTTCTTCTCCGATTTGCCTTTCATCGGTCTCCGGGAACGTTGACCTTTGCGAGAGGCTCAAATCTCTATCTTCTTGAAAATGGCGGGAAGATTCCGATTAGATGCAATCGTTTCCGCGATAGTGACAGTGCATCCGCACGAGATTCCGGCGTTGCTTCACTCCTCTTCCTGCTTCTTCTTCGTACCGATCTCTTTCTCTCTCTCTTTCTCCATCTCTCTATCTCCATTTTTATTCGTGTTAATTAACTACGCATTGGTTTTCTTTTTCTGGGTTTTTATCTATGAGGAGAATATCAGATTCTGAGTGCGTATTTCGTTGTTCTTCCACTTCGCGATGAAGGAGCAATATCGCTTGGGTTATCAAAACTCCCAGGACTGTTCGTTGGATCTCTGTTTCTTACTCTGATTGCTGCTCCTGTTTCCACCTTGATCTTCTCTTTACCCAATTTGTCCAAATCCAAGGTACTGTTGTGTATCAATACTAATTGAGTTATAGAGAATCGAGAAAAATTCTTTCAATTTGTAAACTTTTGACCATGAGAGAGCAAATGATATTGAATTCTGAATTGGGTTTGCTTTTGAATCTCTATCAATGCATTTATAATCACTGAAACTCCTATGATATTTCTCAGCTTCTGTATGTGAATTTAGAGGTATACTGTTACTTAGCTGCTGCTTTTGTTCTGTGTTTTGCTGGGAGTGAATACCAAATGGATAGTTTTTACATATCTTGTTGGGTTTTCTTTGATGAAGCATTATCTGACACATTGTTTATTGAATTTCCAGGCTTTGGTTATAATACATAGATTCTTTAGTCTATCGCTTGTTCTATGTTTCCTTCTTTGGCGTGCCTCCCCAACTGAGTCTATGCCATATAATACAAAGGTAAGAGAGGAAGCTTGTATTATACATAAGTTGTTTGGGATAAGTCATGTCTCATGATTTAACACTTACTACTGCTTTGAAGGATGCAGTTGACTCGGCATCCGATCTAACTAAAGACCCGAAAGTTGGTATGGATGGAGCTAATCCTGCTCCTGGATGGGACAACCATGGCTGGTTTTACATTTCTGTTCGAGTTGGATTTTTCCTTTGGGTATGATTAACTCTTTGTTTTTGATTTTAATCACTAGTTTTCCTAATGTAGCTGGATGTATAAGACTTTTGCTACTTTGTAGGTTGCGTTGCTTAATCTTGTCGCTATTTCTTCAACATGGGCTAGAATAATAGACGTTATGGATAGTGAGGTAGTTTCTGCTGCCCTGTACTTTATTTCGAAGAACTAGCTATTGTTTCGAAGCATAAAACGTTCTTCAATTCAGTCAGGTGCAAGATTGTTTGGTTTTGTTGGTGCTGGTGCTACCCTTGGCCAGCTTTTTGGATCGGTGTTTGCTGCTGCGACTGCTTGGATGGGTCCATGTATGCATCACATTGTCTGATAATGGTTTCATTTATAGTCCAAGTATCTAGATAGAGATATTTTCTTCTGCCTTGTTGCTTCATGAATACCTTTCTGATTTCACTTATAAATCTACTTGACATTCTTTACAGATCTCCTTCTCTTTGCTGCTCTTTTGATGGAATTTGCTGCCCAGTCCTCAAAAGGGATCACGAGGGATACTTCCCAGTCCTCTGAGGAGATGTCTCCTCTAAGGTTAGCTAAGCTACACTTTGTGTCCTTCATATATGTATGATGAATTTGATTTTTTGCTATGTATCCCCATCTTATGTTTGGAATATTATATGGCTATATATGAAATTGTACGAAGAGTTAAAATGATTATCTGAAAGTTAAGTTTCTTGGTAATGCACTGAGTTGGAAGTTCGAACAGATTAGTATGATGTGGGCGTTCTCAATTTTAGGGTCTGAGATAGTCTTAAATTTCTCGTGTGAGATTGACTCAGAAATGCTCATGGTTGGTCGAGAAGTTGATCTTTGTTGCCTTCTTCTGTTAGAAAAACTGATGATGATCATCAAATTGAGGGAAGACAGGAAGCTTCTTCTCAGAAAGTTTGCTCTCCAAAAGTTGTTACTCCTAAATCGCCTATCGCCACAACCAGACCTCAGCTTTGGGCCATCTTAGACGGAATGAAACTTATACTAGCATCGCCTTATCTTATGCTCGTGTCTTTGTTCCTTTGGCTCGGTGCGGTCATCTCCTCATTCTTCTATTTCCAGGTAAGAAAAATCTTAACATTTTAATGATTTCAAGAAATAAGATTACCTTAATCATGTAAAGGTAATATCAGAAACTGTGACTATGCAGTAGCAGGCTTGTTATGTTAACCATCTCAACCCTGTTATACTATTTCTTTGCCTTGTAAAGAATTATGATAATTATACCAAGATTCCTTGTTCTTCAAGAGCCATCTTCTTGTTTTAATAGCATTTCGCAAGATGAAGATTAGTATAGCCCTTTGTAACTAGTGTTTGCAAACTTCCACTTCTGCTGTGAACTGTTTGCTTTTAAAGTTCCTTGTTTTCTTGGAGTTTTATGGTATGACTTTGCTGGATTTAACATAAAGAAGGCTTAAGTTCTTATGGTCACACTGATGAAATAAAGTTTCATTGCAGAAAGTGAATATAATTGCCACAACAATCAAATCATCCATTGGTCGAAGAAAACTGTTTGCCCAGATAAATAGCTTTATTGCAGTTTTCATACTCATTGGACAACTAACTCTAACGGTATGTGATATGCGAGACAAAACTCTCACATTGATTTACCATGCCTGGCATTATTCTTATCATGGTCCATATATATCAGCTCATATGCTAAATCTTACAGGGCAGGATCTTGACTTTAGCCGGTGTGACAGTTGCAATATCTGCATCCCCATTTGTTGCACTTGGGAATTTGGTTGCTATTGCCATATGGCCAACTTGGGTTTCAGTTGCTGTTTCTGAAACCGTGAGAAAGGTTTGTGGCTTAAAATAAATTTCTTTGATGTTTCCCTACTGTTTGATTACTTACACTTGCACATTTTATTACTTGGTAGGTGACAACTTATGTTGTAACTAGACCTGGAAGAGAACTTTTGTTCACCGTTGTCTCGCAAGACGAGAAATACAAAGCTAAGGTACAGACTCTTTCCTTTTCTCAATCTCTTCTGTTAGAAGGAAAGATTAAACCACCCCCCCCCCCCCCGGTTTGCTTTCCCAACACAATCATAGTGTACATAGACAGTGATTGGTTTCTGTTAAAACCTATGTTGGTTTCAGGTATGCATAGACGTAATTGTTCAACGTCTAGGAGATGCTGCAGCAGCGGGACTATTCGAACTCCTTACCATTGCTCTTGGCGGTCAAACATCAACTGCTTCGCTCTATGCTTTACCAGTATAATAAACCTTCCTGCTTCCTGTTTCTTATTGTAAGAGTATAGTATATTATTCTCGGTTCAGTCCTTGACGAGTCTCCATTGGTTTTACAGGTGTGTTTAATATGGATAGTCACGGCGTTCTTCTTGGGTCGGCGACAAGAACAACTGGCGAAATTCCAGGTGGGTTCATCTTCATAGGAACAAAAATCCATACAAAGAATCACATTGATGAATAGGATCATACAGAAGATGAGATTGAGAGGGTTTCGACATCATATGTAGGAGTCACCGGAAAGCAACTTAAACCTGACCGCGATGAAAGATCACAAGGCAGATTAAGTGCACCAGAATTTGCTTCTGTAGTGAAACTCTTAGCTAAAGAAACAATTCAAGATTTTGGATTCTGCTAAAATACATAGGTAAAAATGATAGATATTGTACAAAGGAAAATACACCCTTCTTTGGCTTTAATTGTTTTTGTTTTGTTCATTTTTGTATGGACTTTATTTGTTGTGGAGAAATTGTAAATCCTCCTTACGTGTGAAAAACGTTACCATAAGGGCCAAACCAATCTATACATTAATCTTTGATATATACAGCCCAAAACACAAAACCCTAAATTACCTCAGTGTCTCTATATTTATAAACCCTAAACCCTAACTTCTGCCAAAATTTGCGGTTTCTTATTCGCCTTGCTTCCTCCTCTGGTCCACTTTTCCGGCGACAATGGTGAGATCACTTTCCGTTTCATATAATCGCTGATATTCTGAGCTCGATCACATGGAATTAGATTTGTTTGTGCAAGTATTTTTTCATTGTACACTATTGCGTGACTAAATTTGTTTCAGACCAAGAGAACGCAGAAAGCTGGAATTGTCGGGAAATATGGTGAGTGCCAATGAAACTTTTCCTCTGTTTATGATATTGACCAGCGTTTAGAGAATGCATCTTTACTTTGCTTTTTATTTCACCTTAAAGTTTTCATTTTCACTTAGTTTCATTCGAAATGAGAGCAAATTGGAATCTTATGGTCACTGTTTAGAACTACTAGTTGCTGCAAACTCATGATCATAGAGAAAAATCATCTTTGAATCAAACAGTTGCTTAGTCTTGGATTTGGAACCGACTCAGTAGCTTAGGTTTGAGAGAGTAGGGGATCCTCTAGGGTTCTTTGGTTTTGGTTCTGGTTCTTTCATTGTACATTGTTATGTTTTGTCATTGAGAAGTAAAGCAGAAATCTACACATTTTATTGTTACTCCATGCAAGTCCTCTGTTTCTGAATTCTGATGGTTTTGTATATCTGTGAAGGTACCCGATATGGTGCCAGTCTTAGGAAACAAATCAAGAAGATGGAAGTGAGCCAACACAGCAAGTACTTCTGCGAGTTCTGCGGAAAGGTATACTCTCTTATCATCTCAAGAACCTGTCAAAGCTCTTGGATTCTTTGATTTCATGGACTTTGTTTATGTTTTGGTTTTGCAACTGTAGTACGCGGTGAAGAGAAAAGCTGTTGGTATTTGGGATTGCAAGGACTGTGGGAAAGCTAAGGCCGGTGGTGCATACACTATGAAGTAAGAAACAAAGACCCATTTCTTTTTCTCATTCTTGCATTAATTGTAATGATCGGATTTTTGATATGTTGTTTGTTTTGTTCTTTCTTTTGGCAGCACCGCTAGTGCGGTGACAGTAAGGAGTACCATCAGACGGCTGAGAGATCAAACCGAGAGCTAGATACAGAGCCATAACCTCAAAGTTTTCGTAATCACATACAAGTTTCTTGATTTCTATAGTGAAAGTTCTCGTTAAATTTCGATTTTCTTTATTGTATTTGCCAATCCTCATTATAAAAAATTGTTCTTTCATGTTGGCATTACAGAACTTGAGACTGATTTTAATGGCTAAAACTTAATTTAACTAACCTCAAAGTCCACCGCTAAAGAGAAAGAACGAAAACTCTCAAAAATCGGTGTTGAATCCTTCTTTTGGTTTTACAAAATACGATTCTGAAAGAAGAGCCAAGTAAGCAAAAGAAGAAGAGACTTTTACAATATTTCAAAATGGTTGGTGTGTGACATAAGTTACATAAACAAAGAGCTTATAAATGCAGAGCCACATACAAAGTTGTTACTCATCTATTTACCATGTGGCTAAATGGTAGATTGGAGGTGATCTAATGGTAGAGTGTACAACTATTGTCCTTGCAAAGTCACGAGTGAAAAATCATGTCGCTCCATCTCCATTGTTGTCCTTTTGAGTCAGTGACACAAGTGCATGTTCATTGTTATTATTTTGGATTGAAAAAAGAGAGCCACGGAAGACAAGCACCTATGTAGATAGAGTGCAAATCAATCAAAATTTTCGTTTTCGTAGTTTATGAATATGGATTCTGTGTTTTAAATTAAAACATATCAATGTTAGCTTCTTAATTTGCCAAATAATCAGAGTCTCTTTGGTAGTAGTGACCGAACTAATCAAGAAAAAACGAGAAACACCTCTAAAGTTACAGAGGAAGGAAATAAGACTAAGCCTCTCTTTGCCTATATTTACATAGATTCCCCAAAAATAAAATCTCTAAAACCTGTACACAACAATAGCCAAAACGGTCTACACTAAACCGGGCTTCTCAGTAGTCCAGAAGAGTATCTTCTTCCCTGTTTCAATGAACGTAGATGTGAGAAAACGAGAGACAAGAACAAGGTAAGGTATGTATTGTTCAGAGCTTTAATGTAGTTATACCAGAACTCATCAGCCGAATCATAGTACTCCTCTTCGTGACCGTATATCTCGTAGAACTGTAAAGTACTCGTAAAACGAATTGAAAACACGGTGAGTATGGTTATGCAAAAGTTGCATACACAGACAAGGCTTCTTGGTTTATAAAAAAAGAACAAAACATGACTCTGACCTTGTCAAATTTCCCAACATCTTTCGAATCTGCCTCATCATCCTCCTGCAAATCGGTCAATCTTTAAACTTAAACGAATGCAAATGTCGCAACCCTTTTCGACTATCTCATAGAACCAAGAATGTCACAACAAACTTCATTTGTAAACTACCTTATAGCCTAATAAATTGAATGCAAATGTTGCAACCTTTTTCAACTACTTATAGAACCAAGAAAGTCACAGCAAACTTCATTTGTAAACTACCTTTAAAGCCTAATCATAGCCTAACAACTTGAAAGAGACACAAATGTTTCATATCACATAACACGAAATCAATCAACTAAACAATCATCCCCACATCAGTAAAAGCAAGATTTTCCCAATGCATCAAGTTATGATCTACCTTATAAATTCTTTTAGCTTCTTCGTTTAATTTTCTACTGTGCACCAAATCAACCTCCGCAGCACAAGCTCTGAATGGTTCTTGTTCCTGGAAAACAAACAAGACAGATACAAAACTTCAGCAAATAAAACATGGTTAGAAACATATGAAAAAAAGTAAACTTTTTGAGTATCTATGAATAAACTCATACCTCTAATGTCATATTCTTCCACACATTGAAACACATTCCGCTAGCTTCCACCAAAGTCCCACCATACTTTCCCCTAAAATCCTCTCTATAGAAAGATAAAGAGTTAAATCACTAACTCAAATTCCATTTTCATAATCAATCTTTTCCACAGTTTTTTGCATCTATACAATATCCAACAATCACTCCACCAAGAAACCAACAAAAAGGTCCAACATTTCACTCAAAAGGAAACAAATTTCGACCATTTTTGAACATAAGAATCCAAATTCTTATACCCACTAAAAATCCACTTTTTTACCATCTAAACCAAAATTTAACAACACAATCGTAATGAGGAACAGAGGAAGGGTTTTTGGTTACTATACAAGAAGAATACAAATGGTGATCTTGGTTCATCTTCAAAACTCGAAAAATCATCGATTTTGCCACTAGAGATGCATTTGAATCTCTTCACTTCCTTTCTTTTCTCACCACCACACTCATGCATATCAAACAAAGCAATCGCAATTACAACACCACATTCTTCACTGGAAATCAATCCCCAACAAAAAAAAACAGAGTATCACGAATCTTGCATAAACCCTAAATCGACGAATCCAGAAAACTTAGTGGTTAGTACCATTTCTCGAAAGCGCTTCCATTTGCAGCACGACGAGTAGCTTGAACCCTTTTACGGATTCTTGGTCGAATCGCCATTAATGCATAGCTTTAAACAAGTTCTTCAATTTTTTTCTATTTCTGACAAGAGGAAAGGTTTCAACTTTTTTTAACGTTTAAAACTTTCGTGTGTTGTGTACACGAGCTAGCTGACGTGTCAAATAGCGTATTTTAGTATTAGTGGAGTTACTGCTAACGTGCGCTTAATAGATAAACGCGCGGGACAGATTTGGCGCGTACTAAAAAACAGAGGAAATCTCCCGCTGAATGATTTACTAACTAATTGTGATAACCAATGAAACTTTGCCATGTAAATTACAATTTAACTAATTTTCATTAGATTTAAATCTAAAATACACACTTCAACACAAAATAAACAACGATTCAATACACGTTATATCGAATTTTAAAATCAAATCTTAAATTTATGGAGTACTTGTTGACTAAATTATCTTATTTTTTGTTGAATCTATTGACGCTTAGTCTTTTAAAATATTTGTTTTCGTTAATTTTCTTGTCTTTTTCGTAAAACAAATTGGTGAAATTGTTTATACAAAAAAACAAATTGGTGAAAGAGTTTTCTTAAAGCAACATAGTCTCAAAAACAATCACAAAGTAGCTAAAAAACAAATTATTGTGACCAATTTTTAACAATGTATTAGTAAACGATATTTTTAAAAAAAAATTGCAATTCGTCTACAATCTATGATATATAAATAGTTGCATCGCGTTATCAAGCTCTTCAATCTATGGACATTTAGCTAAATTTTCATTAGATTTTAATGTGGAATACACACTTGAACACATAACATGGAACTAAATTTTCATTTGATTTTAATGTAAAATACACACTTGAAAACATAACATGGAAGGGGAAATAAATAAACATGAAAAAAGGATCTTCAATTTTTTTCCGAGGAAGATCAAATTATTCTCACCAACACAAAATAACAAAAAAGCAAAACCAAATCAGAAAACGCCACGTGGAATATTTGAATTAGTTGGTGCTCCCGCAAACTTTCCGAATCTCACCGCTACTTCCGGTCAAGGGGCTAATATCACCCATCTTGATCATCGCAGCCGTGAAATCGGAGTTAAAGCTCCTCGCGTTGTTGTTGTAACCACGGACAATGGAATCGGTGGAGCCACCGTTGAAGAGTTCTTGGTCGGAATGGAGAAGACCTTTCTGAGTCAGGAGGTTCTTGAAGTAGTTGTTGTCGAAAGAAGCTGGTGTTGCGACGTCGAGTGGAGCTAGGTTTCCGTCGCCCGAACCGGTGGCTCTAGGGCAAGTTCTTTGCCGTGTGGTAGCGAAAGCGGCGTTGATGTTTGTCTCGTTGTAGATTCTTGTTCGGAAGTTCGTGCAACGGGATTGTCCGATCGTGTGTGCGCCTGAAAAAGAAATATTATTAGAATAGTATTTGACTTGATTATTTGTTAATCAAGCATCACTAGATTACTAAAGCAAAAAATATAAAAAACTATAATATGATTACGTAACTTTGGCAAAGAAACAGAAAAAGCTAAGTCGGTGGTGCGTAAGGAAAATGTGTTGAAAAACAAACATAAAGAAAACAAGAAAGAGACGACAATAAACAAACACACAATCAAATTATTATATTTTGTGTCTAATATGTTGACTCTTAGTCGTCCTTTGAAATATATATATTGTCTTTTTTTGAAAAAATTGAAATAGACATTGTCGTGATTATTTTTTTAGGTAAAACTTATTGGTGAAAGAAAGAAAAAAACGTTAAGCAATAGCGAAAGAAATTTTCTTGTCACTTATTTTAGCAATGTATAAACGATATTTGCAAACATTGCAATCAACCATAATCTATGAAACAAATAGTTGCACATAGATATAAATACTTTAAAAAAAATATGAAATGAAACGCACCGGAGAGAGCAACCATATCTCTAGTGGAGAGACCAACGGCACTGAAACTACTAATAAGTTGGCTCAGACTCGAAGTCGGAGCGGGAATGTTACTATTAGCCGCGGCTTGACTAGCGGTTCTTGCATCTCTTCTTCCTACTTTCACATTCCAATTTGGTCCTCCAAGCTACAACACAAAAACAAAGACTAATATTTTAAGACCATGTTTGATCTTTCAAAATGTTAAGACCGGACTAAGAGGTGATATATAGGGAGCTTACAGCTACGACGGAGTCTCTAGCTGCAATAGCTAAGACATCAGCACAAGACACAACCCCGGGACACGCTTTCTCAACAGCTGCTTTGATGTTATCAATCACATTAAACCCACGAGCAGAATTACGGTTTGGAGCCGCGTTTTGTTCTCCCGTGAAGCTCGATGTGTCATCTAGTAGAATCGAACCGTCACATCCCTATACACATACATATTTAGATTATGATTATGTTTCTTGTGATGCAAGAAAGAAATATTAATAAAACTGTGAAAAAAACTTACGTTGACGAAGCAATCGTGGAAGAAAAGACGGAGGATAGATGCACCCATTCGAGCCTCGCTCTTAACGGCGGATTTAACAGCGGTTTGGACGGTGGAGAGAAGATTAGGGCAAGAGGTTGAGTAGAAATTGGTCGTGAGTTGGGCTCCGACGATGTTAATATTACCTTGAAGTAAAAGTGTAAAGACAATAGCCAAAGTGGCGGCAATAACTTGATTGGAAGCCATGGATAGGTAGGTAAAAGGAAGACTTGGAGTTGATTTTGTGCTTGAAGAACAAAGTATAACGGAATCGAGGTTTATATAGAGACGTGAATTATGTTCTAATTAAAGTGAAAGATTTGGTGACCTAACGCGTTGAAAAAATGTGCATGGTTTCTGTTATTTATTTTGTCTTTTTTTAGGGTTTTAATATAATCATTTTTTGCATGGACTATTGCTTTTCTGTGTAGCTATCTACGTCCGAGAGAGAAGGTAAAATAGAACTTGTCAGCGATAATACTATTTCCCTTATGTCAAGTAAATAGTTTAGCCATCATATATAGTTGGCTTGGAATTTAATTAGATTAATGCGGTTAAACAATAAAATAGATAGTATAGTTATGCTTTGGTCGTGAATTCGTGATAAGTGTGACACTATCTAAGACGAAATTGATAGTTCTCTAATTCTAAATATGACTAGCTTGACTAATACTTTCAAAAAAAAAAAAATTTGCTAAAATACTTTCAAATTTATTAGTAGACAGAAGATAATTTACATTAGATGGACGAATGAGAGTTATTCTCTTTTTTTTTGAAACAATGAGAGTTATTCTCTGAATTCAAGGTTATGACTATTTGTAAACTGATGAGATTATATTGTGTATAAATTTCCTTCAAACAGAGCGCTTTAATATCATTGACAAACAGGTTCGAAATCGATTGACGACGATTCGAAGCATGGAGATGTTAGATTGGAGAGTGGAAGCTTGGTTTACTTCTAGATGATTTCGAATCACATACAAATTTGCATGTGATTCCTTCAAATATTTGATGCACTTGTTATAAAAAGGTTTTTTTGGTTTGAATAATGGGAGACTTACTAGAATAACCTTCTTAGATTTTGGCCTTACTCAAACAACCTTCTTAGATTTTAATTACTGGGGCTATTTTCGAGTCCGTTTTACCCTTTTTGCTTTGATAACAAAAAACGTATTTACGAAAATGCCATTAATGAAACGCGCCGCGTAAGCGCGAAAATTTCCCGCCTAAAAAAAGAAGTCTACCGCTATGTGATGGTAGACTTATTTGAGTTCTAGTAGACTTATTTTTTTGTCCGTAGACTTATTTGAGGAGCGGTAGACTTATTTTTGAGCGGTAGACTTATTTTGTCTCCTTTGGTGGTAGACTTATTTCTGAACGGTAGACTTATTTTCTCTGCGATAGACTTATTATCCCGTAGCGGTAGACTTATTTTTTGCGGTAGATTTATTCTTAGAGTGGTAGATTTATTTCCGTAGACTTATTTTCAGCGGTAGATTTATTTTTGTTCGATGGTAGATTTATTTTGCCTGGTAGATTTGTTTCCTTTGGTGGTAGATTTTTAGTCATAGTAGCGGTAGATTTATAGTGACGGTAGACTTATTTTAGTAGCGGTAGACTTATAATTTGCGGTAGACTTTTTTATCGTGGTGGTAGATTTCTTTTGTGTTTAGTAGTGGTAGACTTATTGTAGTAGTGGTAGACTTATAGTTAGCGGTAGACTTATTTCGTATTTTCGGTCAACGAAACCAACCGTTGACTGGTAGACTTATTTTTTTAGGATCAATGGTGGTAGACTTATGCGTTTTTAGCGATAGAAGCGGTAGATTTGTTTTTACCCAGGTTTAGTGATGGTAAACTTATTTTCAAACTTAGTGACGGTAGACTTTTTTTCACATTAGACATTTGGTAGACTTATTTGTGATAGCGGTAGACTTATTGTACTTGGTGGTAGACTTATTTCCTGTTTAGGAATTTATAGTGGTGGTAGACTTATTTTCGAACTTAGTGACGGTAGACCTATTTGTGATAGCGGTAGACTTATTATACTTGGTGGTAGACTTGTTTTCTGTTTAAGAAACTTTAGTGGTGGTAGACTTTTTATCGAACTTAGTGACGGTAGACCTATTTGTGATAGCGGTAGACTTATTGTACTTGGTGGTAGACTTGTTTTCTGTTTAAGAAACTTTAGTGGTGGTAGACCTTTAGTTCACAAATTAAACCAAAAGTAATCCAACAGATAATAAGTCTACCGTCAAACAAAAATAAGTCTACCATCAAATGAAAATAAGTCTACCATCAAACAAAAATAAGTCACGTTTTGGTCCAAATCTGAATTTTTTCCCGATCTGAATTTTTTCCCGATCTGGATTTTTTCCAGATCTGGATTTTTGTTTGATGGTAGACTTATTTTTTGTTTGATGGTAGACTTATTTTTTGTTTGATGGTAGACTTATTTTCTGTTTGATGGTAGACTTATTTTTGTTTGATGGTAGACTTATTTTCTGTTTGATGGTAGACTTATTTTTGTTTGATGGTAGACTTATTTTATGTTTGACGGTAGACTTATTTTATGTTTGATGGTAGACTTTGGTAGACTTATTTTCTGTTTGATGGTAGACTTATTTTTTGTTTGATGGTAGACTTATTTTATGTTTGATGGTAGACTTATTTTTGTTTGATGGTAGACTTATTTTCTGTTTGATGGTAGACTTATTTTTGTTTGATGGTAGACTTATTTTCTGTTTGATGGTAGACTTATTTTTTGTTTGATGGTAGACTTATTTTCTGTTTGATGGTAGACTTATTTTTGTTCGATGGTAGACTTATTTTCTGTTTGATGGTAGACTTATTTTCAACTCGATGATAGACTTATTTTCTGTTTGATGGTAGACTTATTTTATGTTTGATGGTAGATTTATTTTTTGTTTGATGGTAGACTTATTTTTGTTTGACGGTAGACTTATTTTCTGTTTGATGGTAGACTTATTTTATATTTGATGGTAGACTTATTTTTTGTTTGATGGTAGACTTATTTTTGTTTGACGGTAGACTTATTTTCTGTTTGATGGTAGACTTATTTTGGTTTGACGGTAGACTTATTTTCTGTTTGATGGTAGACTTATTTTCCGTTTGATGGTAGACTTATTTTCTGTTTGATGGTAGACTTATTGTTGTTTGACGGTAGACTTATTTTCTGTTTTATGGGAGACTTATTTTCTGTTTGATGGTAGACTTATTTTTGTTCGATGGTAGACTTATTTTCTGTTTGATGGTAGACTTATTTTCTACTCGATGATAGACTTATAATTATACAAAAACTATATATATTATTATTTTTTAAAACACTATTAAACCCGGTTCGACCTATATCATGCAAGTGATGATAGATTTATATACAAGTGGTGGTAGATTTAGTATGTACTATATATTTTCATATATTTTTTTCTATCTTTTCGTATGAACTCGTACTCGTGTTTGAACTCTTACTCGTGTTTTAAGGATTTTGTAATCGTTACAGAGACATTTCAGAAGTTATGTTTTAGCCATACATAAATAAATGTTGTCAATTCATTCATTACACTACAAAAAAATGTTCATAAATGTCTACCATAATGTTTGAATCTCTTTGCAAAAAGTCTACCATAACAATTATATCTTATATTACAAATCAGAACGTGTGTGTCTCATAAAAATCTACCATCTTCATGATCTTTTGGATGTTCTTTACAATCTTCATGCGGTTACGCATTGCACGTACAAAGAATACCTGTAAAGAAATTCATGGAAATTAGAACATTTTGGAAAATAAGTCTATCATCGAGTAGAAAATAAGTCTACCATCAAACAGAAAATAAGTCTACCATTGAAACAAAAATAAGTCTACCATCAAACAGAAAATAAGTCTACCATCAAACAAAAAATAAGTCTACCATCAAACAAAAATAAGTCTACCATCAAACAGAAAATAAGTCTACAATCAAACAGAAAATAAGTCTACCATCAAACAAAAATAAGTGTACCATCAAACAGAAAATAAGTCTACCATCAAACAAAAATAAGTCTACCATCAAACAGAAAATAAGTCTACCATCAAACAAAAAATAAGTCTACCATCAAACAAAAAATAAGTCTACCATCAAACAAAAATCCAGATCTGGAAAAAATCCAGATCGGGAAAAAATCCAGATCTGGAAAAAGTTCAGATTTGGACCAAAACGTGATTTTACAAAAGTTCAACATACCCAAACGAAACCGGTTAGAATCAAGAGATTACCTCTTTACAACGCACGAAAACGAAACCCCAACACTCGCCGGAATTTTTTTTCGCCGGAATTTCGAAACCTATTAACGAAGAACATATTGAAGTTCATAAATCCGAACTCAAAACACTCGTGAATGATAGAGAGGAAGATCATGATTTGTTTCAAAACTAACCGTTAAAAGCAACGAATCTCGTCGCCGGAGAAGAAATCGCGATTTGAGTCGCCGGAGAGAGGAGTCGCCGGAGAGAGGAAGAAGAAGATGAAAATGTGAAATCTGATTTTTTTTTTTTTTTTTTTTTTTGGTTTTATTCTGTTTTTTTTTCCAAAGGATAATGGTATTTTCGTTAATAAACGGTTTTGCCATATTTTAAAGGTCTTTGTAACCTTTTTTAGAAAAAAAATAAGAGCTCAAAAATTTAAAGGTTGTTTGAGTAAACACCAAATCTAAAAAGGTCTTTCTAGTAATTATCTCTCGAATAATTTGACATTTAGTTTTTTTTAAAGAGATGTATTACTATGTTTGTTTTTTCGTTGATATCGTAGAAATGGTTGAAAACTTGTATTTTTGCTTTTATTAATAATGTCAAAGAGTCAAACTGTCAAACAATTGTTTTTTCGATGTACATATTAAGTTATTAACTTTTTCTTCCGTTACTAGCATATACAATTAACTATTTGGAAACGCGTCTTCGTTGAAATAAAGGCTAAGCATATTTGACGAAGTCTGTTTATCTCCACTGTTTTTAAATAATGAAAAAAAAGTATAGAAATGGTTTTACAAAAGTAATCACCACATCTCAAATCAAAATCATGATAGAAATTTGGAATATACATAATACATGTATGTAGCTGCCACCAGTGGCGGATCTAAAAAAAAATTTCATTGGGGGCAACTATATATTAATATAAAATATTTTAAAAATATGTAATTTATTTTAAATAAAAAGGCAAAAAAACCAAAAAATGTTAGAAAGTAACCATGATTAATAGTAAGTTACGGTTTATAACTACTTAAAACATGGATTCCCATCAAATTATTGGTTGAATATTCATATTTTATGCTAGTTCTTTATATTTTTTTTTACATTTGGACGAAATAATCAAAAGAAGGGGGGCAAAAATAAAAATCTCAATGGGGGCATAATCAAACTTCCTTAAACATTATTCTAATTTCCATAAAATCATGGGGGGCAGTTGCCCCCTCCTTAATCCACCTGCCTCCGCCCCTGGCTGCCACTCGACATACTAATTTGGATTTTAAAATGACAGAAAATGGAAATATATATTGACTATATGAAGATCTCCTGAAATAATTTCACAGTTATTCATAATTATTTTAGAGTATTAAGAAACTTTTAAAAAGACAACAAAAATGCATGATCTTGATCTACTTTACCGTTAAACTTAGTTTTTCGACTTTTTCAAGTACATCAAATTGGCATTTGGTCAAAGATATATATATGGACCTCACGAGCAGATGATTAACCAAAGACTGAGAGAGTTGTATATGGTGTATACTGTAACGTATACCACAAATTCTAATATATGTGATATAAGAATTTTTTTTAGCTAAAATAATTGATTGGCTATTAATTTGTATCACGAAATGCATGCAGTTGTTTTAAGGGAAAATTAGTTGAATAACTCTAAAAAAGTTTATAATTCAAAACATAAACAATTAACCTAAAATTAGTGGATATAATTATGCCACATTGGCTAATTTTGGTTAGTTGCTAATTTTTTTTTTTTTTTTTTTTTTTTTGATAAAATGTGAATTTTATATACCAAAAGCTGGAAATTGTTTTTTACAGTTGCTCGGCCGAGCATAAAGTGTCAAAAAGGCCAAAAAAAAAATATAGTAAAAAGCCTAAGTGAAACTCGAGTGTGGATTATAGGACCAAATTATCAGGACTACTCATAGGTGAACCAGAGAGAGAGCAGATTCCGGAAGGACTTCCGATGTATTCGAGCAAGAATGCAATCTCGAACGTTGCGATCAAGCTGTTTGAGAATAGCCGTAGAAGAGGTCGAGACTGAGTTGTGTAGTGTGTTGTTCCTCTCTTTCCAAATGAGGAAGATCAAGGTTTGAGTTACCATTCTCTTGAGAGTGAGAGTTGATGGCCCGACTGGACTAGATAACCAAGCAACCAGATCAGCCCATGAAGCAAACGATTGGTGTTGCATCCCAAGTTTAAAGAGGACCTTTTTCCAGAGGTGAAGACTGATCTCACAGTGTAGAAGGAGATGATCCCTAGTTTCTGGCATCCTGCTACAGAGAGTACACATCATGGAGGTGTTCATTCCCCAAGAAGCTAAGCGAGACTTGACAGGAGTCGATCTAGATGAGAAACCCAGAAGGTAAAAGCATGCTTTGGGACGCATCCTTTGTACCACACAGCCTTCGTCCACGTCTTAACCTCACTTGCAGGTCTTAGACGATCCCAGGTTTCTTTTGTGGAGAAACAAGTGATGTTAGAACCTTCCATGTGCCAGTAGAAAGAGTCACCATCAAGCTCTTGGGAGGGGATGGGAGTCACTAAAAGAGCACTACGAAGCGCAGCGAGCTGAGGGTTCCTGGTGCGGGGTGAAGGTAGAATCCAACCAGAAGGACCAACGCCATCAGAGACACACGCAGACTCAGGGATACCAGTAATTCGAGGTCCTGAGCTGCCAACAAAGTCCAGAAGGCGGCCTAGACTGCTCCAGTGATCCAACCAGTAACTAGCAGTATTGCCATCTGAAATTTGACACCTCAAGAACCGCTTAGCTAGAGGTCTCAGAGCAAGCAATGCTCTCCAAATCCAGGAGTGATGAGGGGCAGGTTCAGCTTTCCAAAAGTTCACGCTGCTCAATTTTTTTTTTCTTGGCTATTTAGCAAATTAGCCCTTGTTTTCAATGGTTAAAAAGATGATGTTACAGTGCTTTTGTATTCTAGATGCTACATTTATGGAGAGGTGATTTATAAGCGTGGACCAACCAAAAATATTACCAAAGGCTCAATATGGTTTATGGTCTTATTTCTCAAAAAAAAAAAAAACATAAGGAGACTTTGGACAAAAAAAAGTACGGTTGACCTAGCTCGTGTAATTTCAAATTATACTGAGTATTTGATTTATAATATCAGGCAACTGAAAACAATGAGTGTTTTATCTGCATGGTGAGTTTGATCTAGACATCCCTTTTTTTTATAAGCCCTTTTCTTAGATTATACAAAGTTTTTTGATTGACCAAGAAACAAGTTGAATCTTCAAAACTTCGAGTAAAAACTAGAATGGCATGAACATACACTCAATATATATTATATTGTTTTACTTTAACTTTCTAGCTAGTGTAAAAAAAAAGATTTGTTAAAGAGGAATTACCAAATTTGTTTCTGGAGTTTTGATTTTTGAATGCGTTTAATTCGTATAGACAAGCCACGATATTCTTCGAAAGATTTTCCACGTTGAGCTTGACGCCATAACTAAAATATTTATTATCTTTTAGGTTAGAAGTCGTAATAATAAATAATCGTGTAATCAAAGTCACCATATACAGTTTATAGATTATGGATTAGACATGTATCTTTTCCTGCATACCATAGAAAAATGTAGCGAAGAGTTTGTTAGAGAGAGTTGTCAAGAATAGTGGCCTATTATTATCTTTTTAATTAATACTTTGGAAACCAAACTTTTGATTTGACGGAAAGAGAGTAAGTACATCACTATATTTGTAAAAAATTCTTTATTTTCCAAATTTTCAGCAATTCTATATGTTCATTTGGTTTATAATTGCCAAAACAAAACATTACATCAAACTTACATACGAAGCTCTAATCAATCTAATTTATTTTGTCATAATCATTTATGATGAGATAGGTGTAACAAAAAATGTGAAAAGTATTCATATATAGCAAAGCTGAAATAATTTGATAAATGATAGATACAAAAATGATCAAGAAAATACTGAAATTAGATTAAGCGAAAAGGTGTATATATCCATTTAAGTGATTAAGAGAAATTTGTATATAGTTTTATACTAAATGTAAATTAATATCCACAAGCATATAATGAATTCGTGCCAAAAAAACTCGTATCATGCATTAGTCCTCGCACATGCCTTTTTTTATCCATTTAAGATTTAAAGCAAAAGGAACAATGTATACTAATATAGTGTGATGAACTTTCTCGTAAAACGAATTATATATTTAAATATATGGATTAAAGACTACCTATTGCATAAAAAAATATTAAGATCGAAGAAGACTCATATACTTTTATACTACGCGTCTTTTGCTTTTACAATGGAGGCACGCCTGTCACTTTCTAGATTACTACTATATGCGTTTTTTTTTTGTCGTCTACTATATGCGTTTAAGTAAGAGAATCAAACTAAGTGGAATTAAAATATTTAAAAATAAAGCAACTTTGAGATACCTTCTCTGGTCTTATTTTCACACCGACCTAAAAATAGCTTCTATCAGAATAAAGTTAATCAAACCCTCAAGAAACAATGCCTTCTAGATAGTACTCAGTTTTGGTTTACTTTGAGTTGTTTTATGTTAGAGAAATGTTCACTAGATAAGGTTTCGTTAATATATTATACAATCACGGCCGTTAAACTTACTAGAACTACAACATTAACATTTTACTTCGTGGTTTCTCTAGAATTTTGTTCTTAAGTTACAGTTTGTTTATTTCACATAATTATATATACTATTTGGTTATCCTTATTGTCAATAACACTATGTGGAAATACATAATATAATATAAGAACCAGAGAAAGAGACTTGTGAATTAAGATAGCCTCATTGGGTTAATAGCTTAGAAATTAAGAAAATATATGAATCTCCTTGTTAGAGTCAAGGAGTGGAAAAAGTTGTTAGAGTGAGTTATTGCTACAAAGAATTTTTAATCACTCTTTGCAGCATATATTGAAGATTACAGTTTCAATCGTCAATTACATAGAAAATGCCAAAACTAGCTAAAGAAGATTGATTTAGTCTCATCATGAATGATAGCCTGATAATCATAATATTCGAAAATAAATTTAAAATAGAAAATATTAATTATCAACACATGTTAATAATTTTTTAGTTCAACAAACATAGGAGAATCTACTAACTCCGCGATTCAATTGGTTTAACTCATAGATTTCCGATTGGTGACCAAAAAAATACATTAGTAAACGCACAACTTTTAAACTATCGGAAAAAGAAGACTAACCAAGAGAAAAAAAAATGTAAGGTATCAGCAATCATAATCATAAATAATCTACACATCTTAATCTAGACACAAAGGTGAATGATACAATGTATTTGCAAACGATGGTCACTTCAAAGTTCTACTTTTGAGTTTCATTAACGAAAAATCAAAATGAAGTGTTTACATTACTTATGGAGAAAGCTTGGCGTATGAAACCTATATATGTATGGACTTATTTAATTGCTAAACATGAAAAAAATTGGTCATCGTAAACTTCTTAAAATTGTGTATGATATTATGTTTGAAGAATGATTTTAAAGCTAGTACATATTTTTTGTTCAAAAACAAAAGCTAGTATATATATTTTTTATGCTCTAATCCGGTTGGAACAAAAATGGAGAGAAATGAAATATTCAAATATAGATGATAATATAGTTGATAATACTCCATAATACGATAATGTCGAAAGAGGTTTGGTTCCGATGGCTTTTCTGTCTATGGTATTGGTATCTTGAAGTCCAAATAATCATTTTATATAATACGAAAACATTACTAACACAAGGACTCCATTTTCTAATTAAAGAAATAAAGTCGATATTATTATAGATTTTCGAAAGAGGTTTCGCTCCGGTGGCTTCTATGTGTATGGTATCTTATTAAGTCTCAAGATTCCTTAGCCTAAAATGCATGCCGAAGTTTTACCATTATTGTAACATAAACAAACCGGACCAAGTCAACCATATATGTTGGCTTCCATTATCTTAGTCCAAACGAGGAAAAATAAAGCTAACTATATATGTAATATCGTTGAGATTGTTATATATATGTTTTTATATTATAGTTTTGGATATGAATATTTGACTGCGTAACCAAGATGCTGAGATTCTTTGATCCATATTATTATATATGTCTACCATCAACATTTCGGTGGGATGAAGACTATTTACAAGATAACACTTCGGGTGGGTGGGTAGAGGAAAATATGAAACTTGCCCAAAATTGTTTTTGCCCTTCTTGACGTTGAATATTGATCGTTACTCTTTATGATTTATCTATTAATAGCAACCAACAATATAAGAGTCAAATACATCTTATGAAGGACCAATTGTATTGCGTGATGCCACAAAACGATGAGGTTGTTAACTTAGTACGTCAATGTGTATATTTGTTGGTTTTGATCATCGGTTTAAAATCATACTTTCCCAAAAGTAATATGTAATAAATATATTTGTAAGAATATCAAAACGGTGTTTCTGTACTAAAAACATTCGGATACACAATCATTTTGTTTATAGATTTGAAACTACATCAAACAAGGTCGAAGATGCAACGACGATATTACATATTATTCAGATTTCTTTAAGTTGTCCGAAAAAGATTTCGTTCTCACCATTACTAAAGAAAATTTAGCATTTTTATATTTGAATTGTCCCTTTTTGTGTACCAACGAGCGTTATGGTGGGAGGTTTGAAACTGAAATTTCTTTAGAAGAAATTCTACTGGTTGAATCAAATTCTCTAGATTTTTAAATTGGAAGACAAAGTCCATGAGATTTTCTCAACGACTAATAACTTAATTAGTCCATAAACTTCTGATGCAAATATGTTTATGGATCGGGTATAATTTGAACATTTGGGCCTAATTAACACGGGTCTACTTTGTCATTGTTGATGTTGTGCATCAAACTCTTCCAAAAAAATCGAATTAGTGAAAACAATTAAAACTTTACAAGCTTGTTTGTTTCGTGAATAAATATACGATTAAAAAAAACGATATCTACATACAACTACAAGAACATAATTTTGAGGAATTACCAACAACAAATGAGAGCAAACAAACATGCAAAAGTTAGTGATGGTAACTTGCTCAGAGGATCATAGTCTCAACCCAAATGGAGCCAGCAACGACGCGTCACTTGCTAGTTTGATCCCAAAAATATAACCACCATCTTGTTAATCCACCAATACTCAAAATCTTGTAATTTTTCATTAGGTTTTGAAATCATTCAACCTATTAAAATTCCTTGTGTGCGATCGAGGTAAGCCATATATGATCATCGTCTATTCATCATAGGTCGGTTTGCCAAGTACGTTGAGAGATAACATATCCGGAGTATCATTAGCCGTTAAGGTCATAAGGAAATAGACCCGGAGTTAACATTAGCCGCGGTTGATCATTAGGAAATATGGTTTTTATTCGTAACTATAAATCCGCTTTCGAAGTTTCAATGATGAAAGTACATTAATTGTCAAGTCTCAATATTTGTCCTATTTGCATCACAAGTTTATGGACTAATTATGTAATTAGTCATGAACTATTATAATCACTTTGGGACCACACATTGGATCTAGCGTATTCGCATTTTTTAGTTTTTACAAACCACACATTGGATCTAGAGTAAATGATACAATAGCATGCACCACTATAATTAGTTTTACTGGTTCAACCGCAGCGGTTGCGGTTACGGTTGCGGGAGTTTGCGGAAGCGGGTGACTGCGGTTTGAAGCGTTTGCGGGACGTTTATACGACTGGCGCATCAGTCGAAAATTGGTGCGTTTGCGGGATGTTTATAACTGGTTGACTAGCGGAACGGTAGCGGTTAATAAATTTACACTATTAAAACATCATACAGTAATAAGAACATCAAAACCCATATTATTATAAAAAGTATAAAAATCATTAATTCAATATAATTAATAATAGAAAACTATTTATATAATATTTACTTTGTTTTTAAAAAGAATTTTTGTTTGGATGAAAATTATGATTTTAATGAAGAATTTTTTTTATTGGAGACTAATATTATATTTAAACTGTTAAATTTATGTAAGTTTACAATAAAAATTTAGCTAGAATATTTTAGTTTGAAGATTTTATAACTATAAACTTGTGATGGATTATTAAATATTAATTGAAAATATCAAATTATTTATATATATTTTGTAATTATAATATCTAAACTTTGAATTTCAAATATATTTTCTTATTTTAAAATGATTTTTTTTTTAAAATTAAAAAATTTAACCGCTATCACTCGCAACCGCAAACGCTCGAGGAAATGAGCTTTTGGATTTGAGAGGTTTGGAGCGGTACGGAGCGGTAGAAAACGTTTTCCATGATAGTTGTCAAACGCTACCAACCGCAACCGCCCGCAAACAGAGCGTTTACGGGTGACAACGGGTAAACCAATCAAACCCTTAAATACCTCTTAAACTAGAAGTTATTGTCATTTGTCAACTGATATATAACTTCTCTGATTTTTAAGTTATTTGAAAATTTAACATTTGTTTCAAGCATTCATTATACAACATTACAAACATTAAAACAAACACAAACTTATAACGTGGAACTGATAATTAATTAAAATTAATGACTAATAACAAGTAACAAATAACAGAAAATTATAATTAACAAAATTGTTATTTTAGTATTATTTTCTAAGATATTTTTTTTCCATTTTTTAACGCAAACATCAAACACATACACACAAGAAAAGAGATTTCGTTTACATTTTCAAAATTTAAAATAATATAAGTTCAATAAATGAAAATAAATAAATAAAGAATACGTTTTGATGACCTATGCTTTTAACTGTCTTTGAGGAGGCAGAAGTGGGAAAACGACGCTCGTCCCCAGAAAAACTTCTCCTTTCGATTTCTCTCATCACAATCTTTACTTTTGAATTGTTCTTCACCAAACCCATATCAATTTCTCTGTGAAATTCTCCTAAAAATCCAACCTTTCGTTCTGGGTCTCTCTGTAATCATAGAGCCAATTCAAAATTCAGGGCATGTAATTCGCTCCTAAAAACTTTCGAATTCGAATTCATCCAAAACCAAGGTTTCTTTTTTTTCTTTCTCTTTCGTCAAAGTTAAAGACTTTGTTCGTTTTTAATGTCTCTACAAGTTGAATCTTCTCTGCTTTACCATCAATGTCTAAGCTTTCAAAAGCACATGTCTTTGACTAGCTTTTCTATGTAAAGGATCTGCTTTTACTTTTTGTTTGTGCCTAGAACGAGAATATGGGTTTAGATGATAAGATTGAGGGGTCTAATGGTAGTTGTGAAGAAGAATCTAGGGTTTCATGTCCTGAGAGTTCGTTGCCTGATGTTTCTAATAGTACTAAGGTTTTGAAATTTGGTTCTGCTTCTGCTAAGTTCAAGAGAATGACAGAGGAAAAAGCTGAGGTTTCAAGGTCAGTAAACAGCTCAAGCAGTCATAATTTCAGGGAAAGAATCAGTGTGGTGTTTTCTCGTAAAATCGAATGGGGTTGCTTGATGAAAATGGGTAAGGAATGGCTTAGGAACCCTTTTAACATGGCTTTGTTCTTGTGGATCTTTGTTGTTGCTGTCTCTGGTGCTATTCTATTCATGGTTATGACTGGTATGTTGAATAGTGTTTTGACTAAGAAATCACAGAGAGATGTTTGGTTTGAAGTTAACAATCAGATTCTCAACGCTTTGTTTACTCTGATGTGTTTGTATCAGCATCCGAAACGGATTTATCATCTAGTGCTTCTTTGTAGATGGAAGGAAGATGATGTTACTACGCTTAGGAAGATATATTGTGAGAAGGGTACTTTAAGCCGAACGAATGGAATCATATGATGGTTGTTGTTCTTTTGCTTCATTTAAACTGTTTTGCTCAGTACGGGTTATGCGGTCTTAACTTAGGATATAGAAGATCCGAGAGACCGGCTATTGGTGTAGCTATATGTATATCTGTTGCAATAGCAGCTCCTGCGGTTGCGGGTTTGTATACTATACTGAGTCCGCTTGGGAAAGATTATGATCCTCAAGGAGACGAGGAGAATCAAGTGGAGGTTGGGGAAGAAGGATCGGTTAATAATCGCAAGTTATCTCTCGAGAGACGATATTCGTTTGCTTCTACGGATGTGAGTAACCCTGAATGGAGCGGTGGAGTTCTTGATATATGGGAAGATATATCATTAGCTTATCTCTCACTGTTCTGCCCTTTCTGTGTGTTTGGTTGGAACATGGAGAGGATTGGGTTTGGGAACATGTATGTTCACATTGCGACTTTTATTCTCTTCTGTTTGGCTCCGTTCTTTATATTCAACTTAGCTGCGATAAACATCGATAACGAGATGATCAGAGAAGGGCTTGGATATACTGGAATTGTGCTTTGTTTGTTTGGTTTGCTCTATGGTGGTTTTTGGAGAATACAGATGAGGAAAAGATTCAAGTTACCGAGTTATAACTTCTGTTGCGGGAAGCCCGCTATTGCTGATTGTACACTATGGTTATTCTGTTGCTGGTGCTCTTTAGCTCAAGAAGTCCGGACTGCGAATTCTTATGAGATAGTGGAAGATAAATTCTGCAAAAGAAGAGAAGAAGAGAGTAAGATTGGTGAGGTTTTGGTACCTCCATTGCCTCGTGAAGACGGTGTGCTTGATCCGAGTTACTCGCCTGAGAAGATGACCACGACGATGGCTAGTTCTTCTCTTAGTCCGAGCAGACCATTGGGAGATAAAAATGATGAAGCTCTGAGTCCGCCTTCTCCTCCATTCATACACAGAGAAGCTAGTTAAACAAACCATTGTATCTTGAATCGGTTTATACGGTTCATGTATTTCTTGGATTTTCAATGGAATATGAGTTTCTATTTGTGTTTTTAATCGTCTGAATTTTATTGATAGTATTGCAAAGCAACGTAACCAAAAACATAACAAAAGTTCATGAAAATCAAAACATGTAAAACCAAATGTAAAATTGACTTTATAATGAATGACGTTTCTTGCAAGTACAAATGTAAAGACATGGTGTTTAGTGTAAATGTATTTGTCAACAATGTATCCAATTAAAAGTTCCAATCGAAAGTAAAAGTATGTATTTGTATGCAACATCTATATTCATAATTATATCCAATATCATCAATGTTCACCATCAAAGTTTTTTTTTTTTTTTTTTGACAATCTAACTATTAATCAGAAAACACCTTCCAATCCTGGAATTCAGAGCGGAAGGATGTTGCTTACATAAGCCATCAAAGTTATTTTTAGTTTTTTCAAAATGACTTTTGTTTATGAATTTTTTTATTTGTCTCCGAATTTATAAAAGAAACTAGTACAAGAAAAGAAATAGAAATGAATTAATAAAAAAAAGTAGTTTTAGATAGAAAATAAATAAATTGAAATGACTTAATAAGAAGAAATAGTTTCTCCCGATTTATTTGGCTGCATTTGTTTGTTGGATTTTTTATTTTTAAACATAAATATGAAGTATTTGCCACATGTCAATTTTTGATTGCTAAAGTGACTTGTGATTTAGTAGTTAAGGATTTGAATGCAACTCACAAGTCACATCCAAATAATAGAAAAATTATATGTTTTTATTATTATTTGCCATTTCTTCTAAAAAGAAAAAAAAAATATTAAAATTTGCTTCTGTGTCTAACAAAAAATTGCAAATTGCAAACCCTATAATCGTTGAATGGGAAAATCGATCGTAACTAGTGTTAGATTTGCAGAATTCGCCATAAGACTCTCTTCCGAGAAACCAACAACTCCTAAGAAGAACAAAGTCTTCGTCAAGAAGACAACGACCACCACAAGAGATTCACACCTCAATCTAGTTAAGCTGGAGAAGGCGGGTTCGCACTCGGGTTCGAATCCCGCTTCGGGTTCGGATCCAAATCGGATTCCTCTTGCTCAGGTCGTTGAAGATTGCGTTAGACGTTGGTTTCAGGATACGCTTAAGGAAGCTAAATCCGGGGATGTTGGTATGCAAGTCTTGGTTGGACAGATGTATTGTAGCGGCTATGGTATCCCCAAAGACGAACACAAGGTTCGGTTTTTCCAATCAATCTCTGATCAATTTTTGTGGGTTTTGGTTAGTTTTGTGATTCCTTTGTTCTTGGTTGCTAATTTGTATGTTAGAGTTAATTTAGGGATTTGCCCTTCTTGTCTCTGTTATGCACATTGTTTTTTGGTTTGGATTGTTTTGGTATCATTACAAAGATGTGTTCTTTGTAGTTAGGTTAAGGTTTGGATTTGTGTTTTTGATATGTGAAGGGTCGTGCTTGGATTAACAAAGCTTCAAGAACTAGATCATCAGCTTGGCAAGTTAGTGATAAGCCTCCAGGTAAATAAAGATTAAGACTTTCTTTTGTATATCTAATTGGAAACAGTGACAGTAATGTTGAGATTGTTAATGTTAGGGTTCTTGTAATTCAGGTTATAACGCAAGCGATTCAGATTCGAACGATAAGAAAGATTGATTGACGACGATTTGAATGTTTTGTAATTCCCAGTGACTTTGATTTGTTTTAGTTTCTTCTCTTCTTTGCTATATTCAAATTTGAAGATTTGGTGTCTCATTCAAATGGTCAGAAAAAATGGCTGTTAAGTTATGATCTTTGTGAATGTTATATTATCAAGCATTGAAGTTGTTTAAGAATAGCTCAACTCACTATAGAATTGAAAACTTTCTTGTGTGCAAAAATTTATTAGAGGTGGGAGAATCAGTTAGTCCTTTCTTATTTGGAATATACACTCTCCTATTATGG